>SHCU01000037.1:13126-25760 GCA_004307685.1 Ceratina australensis
AATTTCGTTAGGAAAACGTTGGTAGCCGGGGTCGTGTTTCGCGAAAGCGGCAAGAAATATTCAATTTACCCGTGGCGGCGATGGTGGTGGTGGTGGCGGCGAGTTCTCCTTTTGCTCTCTTTCGTATAATCGTCGTCGTCGTTGCTTGAATGCTTTCGCGTTCGCCTCGCGGCGGCCTGTACACGTGGCGCAAATTACTCGAGTAATTACGGAGCCCGGGCTCCGAACGAAACGGGAACATCGGCGAACGTGTTTTCCTTTTGCGCATTTACCCTGACCAGTTTCGCTCGCCCGCCCGATCGATCGGACTCTACCCCGCGGAATTTATGTAAATAACGAGGCATCCCGATACGCCGCGCCGCGCGTATATTTCTCTTTAGCGAACAATTAGTTCTCACCGGAAACGAGCGTCGCGGTCCCGGACCTCGTTCCTCCTCGAACCTGAGATCCGTCTCGCACGTTTACTCGCTTTAAATATTTACAGGCCCGGGCTCCTCGGAACGAAAATCGGAGGAGAGGCCGCGACAAAGCAGACGCGAAACTTTGATGTTCCGAACGGGCGGACCACCGCTGCGAGCTGTTGTCGATGCGTCTCCCCCGCTTTTGATGAAGTCGCCGATCGAACCGTACCGTAGTGGTACGAGTCAACGTTGGGCCGTACGATGAAAAATATAAAACAGCGCGATTTTTCTCCCCAATTGACACCGGGTTGAGCGACGGGGCAAAAAGCTGTCGGGAGATAAGGACGATATTGACAGGGTGCGATCAGCATCTGGACGTAAACGGTCTTCGGGACGTTATCGCGGTTGCCCATTACAAGATAAATAGTTTTCATCGGGTTGCATCGTAAATCTTCGAGCAGATCCTCTCATTCAAAGAGAAAAAGAGAGAGGGAGAGCTCACCGGGTTCTATAGCCACGAATTGGAGGCTGGGAAAGAGAAGTCTTACCGACGCTCCGCAGAAGATCAATTATATCCGACTGTTAGTTAAAACCGTGAATTGTCGATCGACAGCGAGAACGGTTTGTCCGGTGGTGAAGTGGCACACGTTTGGATACGGAATACTGTCCGCGCGAGTCTCTATTGGCGAAATTCCGGGTTATCACGGGACGCGGTTTAAGAGAATCCCCCGTCTAATAATCATCGAGCTCCGGAGCGGACGAGCCGGCCGAAAATCCCCGCGATAAAGACAGGCTAGGGGATGGAAGCCCGGGTAACCCCGATTTACTAAGCAGGCGGAGCAGGCCAGCCGCGGAAGGGGTTGCATGTGCAGAATCCTGGCTGGATGCCAGCACTGCGGATGTCGATGGTGACACTCTAGGGCAGCGTTCGCCGGGCTCGGGCCGAGCCGACGAGACCCATGGCCAGCTTTAAAACTCGACCGTATATATTCGTATATTTCCTGTTATTTAACACGACTTTGATTCTTTCGTCGAATTTTATTTAAAACTGATAAACTCGTGAATCGGCCGGCAATTACGGCCGCGATTACCGGGGAATTCCGGGCGTGGTCATTTGCATAACCGTATAAACAATTTTTGGTGGCTGCGCGAGCTCGTTCCACTCGGTTGTCGGCGAAACATGCTCATTAAACTTGTAACGAAGCCAATTATTTCGGAATTACCGTGTTCTATGAATTATTAAGCGACCGTGAAGTTTATCTACGCTCGAAACCGCGTTTCCGGTAATCTTGATCTCTATAGGAGCAACCTTTTTTTTAAATGAAAGGCAATTAACCGGCGACCCAATTTCTCCATGCGCGTACCTATAGAGGTACCTTTTCACAAGCTTTTCAATTTCGCGTTCATAGAATTACCGGCCGGGATCGGGCCGGACTTTTGTTCGAACCAGACGAAAATGTGCACTCCGTTCGGTTCGCTGGCTACTTGAATGCGTGCGGAACGATGTAGATCGACCTGGCCCCCTTAAATATGCGAGGAACCGAACGTACGTACGTACGTACCAGGCGTAACGCCAGCTTAACGTTCGCCCGCGGTATTCCCCTTGATACGAATCCCCGGGAGAAATAATACGATCGGCGCATTTTTTATTCCGTTTTTACGCGCCCACCGGGAGGCTTGGGACGCTCGCACGTCGAAACTGCAAAGCCAAATTCGATCGGCGAGTGACAAGAAGCGCGTCGAACCGCGTCTATGCGTTCGTTAATCGCCGATACGGTTTCGACCGGTGAATATTCCCTCGCTTCCCGGCTTCACGGGTTTCCGAGTTCGTTACAGAGCCTGTTTTCCCTATTCTCTGACCCACTGAACTTTTCACCCTGACGCGGAGACAGTTCGCGTGTGCCTTTTGGAATTAGCAGAGGCTGTTCCCTTATCGCCGACGCGCCGTTACCGTTCATCCCTTACGGCAATGAAAATCTATTCTTCCACGTAATCAGAAATTGTTGATATTAATTGAGATAGAAGCTCACCGGGCCGGTTGAATCGGATTAACAGCGATTAATGAAAATATTTACTCCTCGTTTCGTTCAAATATGTCCTATTTAGCAGCGGGCGATTACACCGTCGCATCATGGTCACAGAAACGGTGTAAACGGTAGATAAGGAACCAGGCAATCTCATATTCGAAAACGAACTTGCAGCATCCCTTACGGCAATGAAAATCTATTCTTCCACGTAATCTGAAATTGTTGATTTTAATTGAGACAAAAGCTCGTCGGCCCGGTTGAATCGGATTAACAGCGATTAATGAAAATATTTACTCATCGTTACGTTCAAACAAGTTCTATTTAGTAGCGGCCGATTTCACCGTCACATCATGGTCACAGAAACGGTGTAAACGATAAATAAGGAACAAGGCAATCTCATATTCGAAAACGAACTTGCAGCATCCTTACGGCAATGAAAATCTATTCTTCTACGTAATCAGAAATTGTTGATATTAATTGAGATAGAAGCTCACCGGGCCGGTTGAATCGGATTAACAGCGATTAATGAAAATATTTGCTCATCGTTACGTTCAAACATGTCCTATTTAGCAGCGGGCGATTGCACCGTCGCATCATGGTCACAGAAACGGTGTAAACGGTAGATAAGGAAACAGGCAATCTCATATTCGGAAGCGAACTTGCGGTGGATATATGCTTTATTAAATTGTACGCGGCTGCTAATATTTACTTTCACGGGGGCCGGCGCAGGCGTTCTCCCTGTTAAATCGAATTGCCACTGCGCCCGGGATGCTTCCCACCGAGTCGCGTGTACAACCGTTATCTTGCTCCAATTGCCATCGATTACGCGCCTACCGCTTCTCTGTTTCGGAGCACCGTGGAATATTATCAGATACCCAGCGCGGACGTTACAAGCCCGTTTGCAAATTCCCAACGTGTAAACGAGCCTCTCCACTTCGCGGCGACGCGACTCCGCCTGCGGGATTTACGCGATTCCGAAAAAGCTGCCGTCGCCGGAAGTAATTCAATTTTTTCGGTTTATCCGCGTTTCAACAATTGATAAAAAACGAATTTCTCCGCGTGGATTCGAACATTAAAATTGCTCGTATCACGAGTTTCCTCGTGCTCTCTCTCTCTCTCTCTCTCTCATTACGTTCGCTAAATTTCGCTGAGCAGGGTCCGAATGGGCTGGATATTACATAGAGTTTTTCCGGACGCGCGCCCTCATAAATATGCACGGTACGGTAACGGTACATCGAGAGAAAAGGGAAAAAAAGGAGGGTGCAGCCATCCCTTTCTGTTGCATATGCATCGAAATTCCGAGGACGCCGGCTATAGCTGTATCATAATTTCTATTCCATCGTTTGCCAGCTTGACACCGCTGTATCGTTCGTTACCGATTTCGCTTCTAATGCGCTTAACGCGATTAATCTCCCGATCGTAATATCATTGATTTCTTCTTTAAACAGACGGATCGTTTGTAATCGCATTAAAATGTTTCGCCGGTACAATACGTTTTACAAGATACACCCGAGGCGTGTCTGTTATCGGTAAATAAAGCGAAAGCAATCGGGAACCCGGGCGTCCGTATTACGTGAAAGGATCGTTCGGTACACGCGTACATACGAGCGGTGCGGCAAACATGGCCGCACGCTCCTCTTTAACAAACGGCGCACCGCAAACGCTAGACGAGGCGCAATCTCGCTAATTACTCAAATGTGAGCGCGCGACAGGAGCCGCTTAATCTCGCGACATCGTTAGATACCGAGAGGAATTAACCTTCTTTTTCCGTGTGTTCCAGATTGGGAAGCGCGTCCGTACGGACAATCTAATCGCGGTCATGGAATTCAATTATCTCGAGCAAAATTTCGCATCAGTCTCCTTTTGACGGATCTCTTTTACTCGGCGATGAAAAATGATCCGCGGGAAGAGCGACCCGCGAAAATCTCATTCGAGAATTAATATTCGTTTCGGGTAACGGTCCCATCTTGGAGCGTGGCTCCGAACCGAGAACTTTTCGATGCCACGTCGGTATAACGGATTCGCGTGTATCGCGTGTAATTTCCATGACAAGGCGAGGGCCGATTTGCATGTTTCGCGGTACAAAGTGAGACCGGGTAATCCACCGATTGCCCTCCTCCCACGAAACTGATGACCTCTTATCGCGATTACGAATCAACCATCCATTCTCCCAAGCGAAATCTGTACGATGGAAATTACGCGTCCGCCTTTTCTCCTCGCAAAAATTATTATCATCCACCGACGACCCACTTTCCCGGCTGTTGCCATCGGTCCAATCTCGTCCGGAGTTATCAGGGCTCCTCCTCTATGTAACTCGCCTGTTCGACGCTCGCGACGCGGCGCATGCCGTTGATTAAACGCGCGAGGGGTGATCGGTAGCGCGAAACCGGTCGATGCAAATTGGGTCGCGCGTCGTTTCTCGCCGGGCGAACTGTCACTAGTCGAAACCGTGCGGGGCTATTCGTCGCCGTGGATTTCCTATTTGAAAAGTGGATCAATTACGGTACAAACCGGGAAGCCTTCGTCGCGCGATTCTTGCCGGGAACCGTGTATACATTTTTCATACCGCTGCGAGTGAAATACGCTCGACGCCTCTCCAGCCGCTTCCCTGCTGCGTTTACTTTCCACCCGAAGCTACTTAAGGACGAACTCTTTCCTCCGTCCCTCGTTTGAAATTTTTCGAGCATCCAGTCGAGCGGTTGTCCGCGCGCGTTGCTTATCTCCGCGACGCCAGACTCGCAGACACAATAACGAATCCTTCACACTCGAACCGATACAATCCCGGTTAACGGGGTGAGGGACGGATCGTCGCGACGCGCTGCCACCCCAACCCCGCTTAACGTATTATACCCCGCGGTAGCCTGAGGTAAATATGTCTCCGGGAGCGAGCGTATCTGGCGGCGTGTTCGCGCGTGCGACATTTCGTTACGGTCGCGTTCAAGTCGGTCCCCGTTCATTCCTGCGGAAACGCGATAGGCCGTGAGACCTAACCGCATCCACCGGCAGGCTCCACGCGTCGTTGCGCCAAAACGAAAATTCCATATTTTCTCGACTGGCCCGCCGATATCTCGGACGCGTCCCGATTTCAACGAAATTCCCTCGTTTTCCGCCGACCGCGTTCGACAAATCGAATCAAACGTTGTAGCAATTATGTTAACACTTTATCGACCAGTCGTTTTTGAGGCTGCCATTCACTAAGTACCGGCTTAATTCTTAATTCTTCGTGCTTATTCCTTTTGTTCAAAGGAATGTAATTTTATTAACATTTATACTTTATTTTTCATTTGTTTTATATAATGAAAGGCTTTATGAACTAACATACTAGCATGAAATATATTCAAGGTAATAGTAATTGAATTTTTTAATAATTTAATAATTCGATAGCCAAAGGCGATTAATAGGCGATGTTGGCAATCGAAAAGCCGATTAATAGACTAGCGGTCAATAATGTGTTAACTCTTTGCGCTCGAGGTCGTCGCTCATTTAATTATCATAAAATTCATGTGTATATTAACCCTTTGTCTACGGCAGACTTTGGCACGTACTGGCCGTACGGTACGGTACGAATTCACTCGCGACGTCCACTAGGTACGGCGAAATTTTTCCAAATTTCATTTGGACGCCAATGGGCGTCAACAGTACCGGGTAGCCAACGTGAGTCGGACGCCAATAGGCGTTAACAGTAGTCAAAGGGTTAATTTAAAAATTGTCGACAGTAATTTCATGATGTATCAAATAATTATTATAGAGGGAAATTCAGAAAAATCTCTCGGGTGCAAAGGGTTAATCCTGTCGCGAATCATACATTTTTACGACGGTACGTAAAACATGTTTCGGTGGCTAATCGGTCGAAGAATCGAAGAGTCGTGGAGCGCTCTTAAGGCCGATCAAACTTTAGTAGGCCAATGTGGCGAGGACAACGCCGGGGCGACGGGGCTCTCTAAGTGGACCGAATCGTTGCTCGCGTCGCTTCCGCCGGTTACTTTAACCGTCCCTCGTTTCAACTAAAATGACGGCTCGTTTCTTCCCTCTTTGGATAATCGCGTCGCGAACTTCGTCTATTAACCTTCGACCTCTTCCTCAATTTGATAATGCGGGATCGGCTTATAAGGAAGAGCGTAAAACCGGTTGAAAAATGTATTTACGGTCCGGGTCAAAAATCGACGGTATAATTCCATAAAGAAAGGTTCACGTCGGAACGAGGAATAAAGAGAGGAGGAGCTGCTTCGAGGACGAAGAGGTATTGGAACGGAAAACGAATTCCTTGATACGCAGAGGAACGTGTAACGACGGGACCCAGGTGTTTGTCCCTTTTTCCATCCGAGCCGTACGCGATCGATGGAAAACGTGGGAATCTCCTCGGGATGGAGATTGTTTTTGTTCGTGCAACGATGGACCCGCGTTGTTCCAAAGGTTCGAGGACGTAAGCTTTTATGTCGTCGGTTTCAGGGTCCGCCTGGAAAATTGGTAAGATTCGATCTTCGTGACGGATTACTTTACGGTCGGAGGCTAGAAACTGAGAACTACCGTTGGACACTAGTAGGAGTCGATCTTCTTCTTCGCCTCCTCGCGCCGTCATTTTATTTCCACCGTCCCGATTCGAATGCAAACGGCCGCAAAGCGGATAGAAACTCGTAATCCTTTAACTTATACGCAAGAACACTGGTAATTTCCTTGCTTAAGAGCTGGCAACGGAGAGAATTTTCTTAGCTGAAATCCCAGTTGAATGGCTGTGTTAAAGAGTTTTAGCCGGGTGTATAAATAACCGAGTTTCCCGCGCGCTTTGTTCGTTAACAAAGGGACTTACAATGTCTGCTCATTTGGGTTCATCTTATTTTTCTTGACGCTTCATTTTTCGCGTCGAATCGAGTTGTCGCGCGATTCGACGATCGTCAAACTCGCGAGACCTCTCGGAAACGCATCGCGTGAAAGCGAGATTCGTAATTTAATAACGAGAAGAAGCGCGAAAGTTGGGGCGAGGCTAACTAACTCGCTGCCGGAGTTTAACTTGATCTCGAACAAGGAGGGAACACGAGAACAAGACGAGACAATTACGAACGAGGGGCGGCAGACAAAGCGGCAATCGCGAGGCTTTAACCAAACGACGCTGAATTCTCGATCGCTTCGATCACAAAGCAATCGCGTAGGCGTTTGGCCAATAGGAGACAATGCCCGGTGACGGGCGGCGCGATGAAATTATGCACAATGAACGAACGAATGCGAAACTCTACCCGATCGCGCGGCACAAAACGTCTCCGGTTTTCACTCGACGCGGCGTCACCGTTTGCCAATTACCGGGATCGACCCCGTGTTGCTGGTAAACTGTCGAAAGTTAGGCTCGACGAAGACGAGCAGGTCGATTTAATTACATCCGGGCCGAGTCTCGCTTTCCACCCCGTTTCATCGTTTTATTTACACGGAGTTCGTCTCATAACGGGAAGTCAAATCAACGAATCGCTGAGCCCCGTGAAACTTCCTTCCTAATTTCTAACCCACCCCCCGAAAACGGTGACAATTTTATTAAATCATTATTTATGGCGCGAACTCGCAGCCCGGTAATGTCCAGTTATAATTGATCGCAGTTCAAAGATTGAACCCGACAAAGCGCCCCGGACCACTACCTACGCCACGTAGGAAATTTCTAATTCAATTTCACAAGTTGCACCCGCCCGATGCAAGTTTTAAATGCTATCCCGGCTCTGACCTGGAATTTAGGAAATTGCTAACCTCCACGGGTTGTCAAACAATTATTGAATTCGGAACTGTTTTAATCCCAAAATATGCGGATCGTTTATTTTAACTTGGATGCGGTTTGCTCGCGGATAGCTTTGATACCATTGACTCTGCTCTTTCGTTTTCACATAACTGTTAACTCTTTGTGCTGGAAATGTGACCCACTAATGGTTTCATTAATTAATTATTATACACGGAAACAATTATTTTGCATCGGTAAGAGGTTCATAAAATCTTTGCACGTGTAAATACAGAATAAAATCATTTGACTGAAAAACGATTTTTTTTTTTATTTCAACGAAGCGCGATCCGTAAATTGAACCCGCGGGACACGTGACTTGGGCAGAGCGAAATCACGGTCCGTCCGTCAGCGATCCGTGGAGTCCGGAGGGTTGCACTTGGAAGTCCGGGGCCGAGGCTGAACTCGGCCTGGAGAGCGAGTAAATTGAGGCTGACAGGCCCGTGAAAACATGAAGGTACCGCCGCGTAGTATCGTGCTCTCGAGGAAACCGGGTTGGCCGAGTTAATTGTATAAATTTACAATGAATTAACGACTCCCGGGTCCCCGTAGCAGCCGGGATTTAGCAACTTCTCTAACGATATCTTACGGGTCGATGTTTCTCTGTCAAATTCGCGACGCACTTCGCTTGAATATTAATCGCCAGCGTGATTAACAAAAGTTCACCACTCGAATATCGTACAAGCGGCCGCCACTTCCTACGCGTAACCCTCTCGATTTTTAATCCGCGAAGAGGGACGCAATTTTTTCCTCGTTGCCAACGGGTAAAGTTCGAAGGTCGAATATCAGATTTTTCTCCCGGATCTTGCGGCTATAAATGATCCGTGCACAATGCCCACTCATCATTCAATTAACCGAGCTCGCGATACCGGCAATTACAGCGCGGCTGTACCGAGGCGAATAGGTCGGAATTATCGGCGAGCATTTTTTTACAACCAGATTCACCATAATTAGCCGTCCGCGGGAGAAACATTGCCCGGCTTCGAATAAAAGCCAATGCGCCGATATTAGCTGCGTATTTCCTCGGACTGATGTGCCGTGCTTCAAAGGGTCCTGCGGGTTTCGCTCGATGGATTTAACGAGCGGTTCTCGGTGAACTTTTTCGAGGAATTAGCTCGGAACAGCTGTTCGCGAACGGACTATATCGATTGCTGGCGACGGAACTTCGCCGGAATAAAGAAGAGCGGCCGTGTCCGTCGGTGCGACGGAAGACGAACGAGGTGCTATAACGCGAGTTAGCTCGAGCGATAAAGCCGAAACTGCAGTTTGTCTCGGTTACGGGATATCGGCAACCCACTAACCTCTCGGTCAACTTCGTTCCGTCGGTGCTTCGGTAACTTCGACCCGGGGGTAGCACCGGCGACCGGCGGAACCGCAACGATTACGCTACAGAATTAAATCTACCGGCCGCATCGATCGACGGCTGATCGACGTTACAGAGAAAAACTGACTGTCCGTTCCACGCGGACACTTTGCCCGTTTCGCCTCTCGAAACGTCTTCTGCAGCGGATTGCCTCCGATGACAGGTTGGAAATGCTCGAGGAACAGCGGAGCGGCGTCGTTTGGACCAGACGTATTTTTCACCGCGATAACATTTCTACGCGTCATAACCGTTCATTTTTTTTCTCGATTTTAGTTTTAGCGGCGTTCGAACGGACGTCTCGACTCCTCGGTTTAACTCGAGGTTTCCCAGGGTTAAGATAGAGCGTAGTTGGGTCCCGGTCAAGTCGCCGGGCCGCTTAGTCTCAAATTGCATCCGCGTGGATTAGAGAACTTCCGGTTCGAGACTGGCAAGTTAGCCGTCGCCAAGGTATTGGCTCGAAGGAGAGGACGCCCTGCGAAACTTACCTCCTACCTCTACGTACTACGGAACTTGCTCCTTCGAACGCCGCCGTCGCCGAGCCTAAGTTCATCCGATTATTATTCGAGAAATTAATTCTCGTCAGAGGCAGCGTCGTGCGTTCGCTCGCTTTATTGAAATCCGCCCCGCGGATTAAACCGAACTCATTACATTTCGGATTCTCCGGAATTGACTAGCGCTGACCCCGGTGAGTGTCTCGTTGCGTGTCTCGTGATTAAAAATCCACTAGTCGATAAATATTAGCTACGAGTTATTTGATGATATTCCTCGTTACAGGATCGATCGTTCCTCAAAGGAGATTAGGGTCTAGGTCGTGGGATGGTACGTACACAGGATCGAAACAACGGTAACAACCGCGCCGATGCGTAATCCGAATTAATAACAGAGCGGCGTGTGTTTAAGCTCGATCGTAGGGAAGATCTCGCAGGAGTCGGAGGCGGTTGATAAACGCGTTTACCGTATATCGCGAGCTCGTAGGTACATACATACGCCGCGTACGTACACAGAGGGCCGTCGAATTGCTATAAATTTGATCGCGCGGCAAACACCGCACGCGGGATCGTATAATTGCTATGCTTCTCGATGGTATGGGGCTTTATTTCACCCGTCGGTTTACGGTCAGGAATTTTCGGAAGCTCCGGGGGGAGGTGAACCCCCGGTCCCCGTAAACGCGCTGATACCGCGGCTAATAATTCGTGTAGCTGGCAAAAACGAGTCGCGGAAGTTTACAGAGAAACGCGCGGCGCGTCGCTGACAGGAAATGACCATCACCAAGAATTTATTGCGCCGCTCGGCGGTCCGTCGATACCGAAGGATTATTCGCAATCGACCCAGATAGTTCGGCCGCGGCTTGTAAATAAACTGTCGTAAAAAGTTTTAGCGCGTGATATTTCATAAGAACAATGTAGGAAGACGAAGCTCCGCGTAAATATGCACAGGGCATCGCGCGCAGGACGAATCGATAATTTTATCAGGTAATACGATGTTTTTGTTAACAACATCTCGCAGGTTATAAAAACGAGTATAATATGATTTTTTCGTTGCTTTTAAATGGCGAGTTTCTGAAACATCCCCGACGTGGCCACGGTACAGCCCGACGCATATATCCATCAGACTGTATTTTTTTTTTTTTAAACAGTCGTTCGTACATATCCGCTGCCTCTTCCCGTTCCGCACGACATTTCCCCTTGAATTAATAACCGTCCGGGGCTTTTAACGCGTAGGCGATTTTTCTTGCGAGGAATGAATTTCAACGTAATCCCGGGTAATTTTCCCTATTGCTGGACGAGGGCCAAACGGTCTAGCTACTAGCTACCCTCCTCGCTTTTTTGCCACCGCTTCATGCTCCCGCACACACTGTCATTTCGGTTTCCACGATTTGTATATATGTATATATATATATTTTTTTTTGTCGACCCTCCCGTTATTAAAATCGACCGTTTTTTAACTTTCGAGTAAAATAATTTCCAGCCGGTATTAACGGGACTATTTTTCACTGTTCCGTCTCGCGCTCCGTCGATCGGACATAAAACGTCGAGGGAGATAAATAGCCGGTTTCGCGCAGTTTTCAAAGGGCGAGAGGGATCTTTGGATACAGGCCAGAGCTCCGTTTCCAACCCCGGCGCGGCCAACTTTCTTCCTCCACCTTCCCGAGCACCGCGTCCTCCTCCCTTTATCTTCGACGTTCCACCCTTGGCTTTTGTTCTCGCTTCGCGGTGAAAACCACCGCGCGGAAAGGGAAACGAACACGAAAACTTCTCTCGATTTGGCCCAGTTTTCACCCGGCGCGGAAACCCGTGTCCGCGATAGAAAACCGAGCTGTGTACGAGGAGCGTCGAATTTTTTTTTCTCCAGGATCTCGACCCGGACGAAATTAGAGAAGAAACGTCGCGCCGCCCGGGGGGTGGGAAACAGCCGACCGGTTTCCCAGCCGGGGCTCATTATGCGAGATTAAATTGGGATTTGCGTTACGGCCGCCCCGTAGGGATATGGTCGGCTGACACGCACGCACCGCGGGAATCGAACGAAATTACTGTCGCGTATGCTCATGCGATACGTCGCGCTACGAAATTAAAGCTGTGGCGGCGATTTTTCCGTGAAGCACACGCCGGTATCAATGCTGATCGTTATTAAATAACATCGTTAATTTTGTGAAATTCGCGGAGGAAAGGAGGACACCTCCTTCCCTTCGGCTTGGTTCCCGGTCGCGTTTGAATAATTCAGCGGGTAATCGAAGGGAGTCCACCGAAGCGAAGGGGCTGTTTTTATTATTCATTTTACGTCGCCCTCCTGTTCGTCACCGTGTTTGATGCTTTATCAGGAAGCATTATGGTAACGTTGGCACCGATGCTGCTAATAATTAATTTAAGCTTGGGGGTAACGGAAGGGATTGCCGTGTTGATGGACTACGACGAAAATATCGGGGCCATGGCAAGAGACACGTTTATTGAATCCAAACCTTGTCCCACATTCGTGATAAAAATATGGGCCAAGAATTATTATTGAGACTGGTCAGCATTTACCTTTTAGACGCGATGAGCCACCATAGTGCCTTTCGTAGATGTCATCTTTCTGTCTTAGTGGCTTGAAGTAT
>SHCU01000037.1:41363-59754 GCA_004307685.1 Ceratina australensis
GAATAAATATAATTTATATTGATTACTATTCAATAGTTTTGTTACTTCCTCTGCGAAATATTTTTTCAAACGCATACAAATATCCTTTGCAAATAGTCAAATAAGCGTCATCCGAATATGGGTGACGCGGCAGTCAAAGTGTTATTAATAATGAAGGTCTTTATAAAGTCCGTAGGAGCTAGACTCCTCAGAGAGACTAACTGCTCTCGAACGCCGATCATCGACGCTCCCAAAACTTAATCTGAATAGTGAAGGAAAGATGAAAGAAGAAAGAGTATAGAGACAGCGCAAGGAATAGTCGATGAAAGAACGGATCCAGAGACATAGACAAAGATACTAGCCAGGTAGGACTCGATTTCCTGGAACCTAACAACCTTAGCTGCTGCGTTCGATTGGCGATAAACAGAAAATGAAACGAAGTAATATAGGAAGTAAAGAAGAGAAAGAAATCTAATTTTATCATAAATATAAAATTAAACTACACCTCTGACGAAGTCTCCGCGTAAGCAAGGCGGATTACAGGTAGATACGTCCATACGTCTCGCCGCGAGACACCTTCGAGTTTATCGACATTCAGTCCTGGTTTCTTCGGCGCGCGAAATCGATTCAATGACAAATTGACAACTACGATGTGTAAATGCAGTATTCCCCGCGACTGATCGATTATTAGCGGCACGGAGGAACGCCACAGATGCCAATTCCGATTTCACTGATCAATGGCCGATAAGCTTCCTCGAGTGAGATATAAAATCAAGCCGGTTGTCCCGGGGGTAAGAAACAGAAGAGGCATCCGGTTGAAAGGAGAAACGAATACCAATATAAATGCAAAGGCGATTCGGCGCCGGGTTCATCCCGTTCGAAGGAGGCAGGGTTAAAAACACGAAAACCGGATCCTATTGATATTCCGGTCGGTGCCACCGGAAACCTCGAGAGCTGCGACGAGCTTGTCCCACGCGGAAGCTTCCGCGTTCTTTTCGTCTCGTTAGAAAGGGATCCGGGGAGGATTTCTTGTCTCCCTCCCGCGGACCATCGGAAACAGCTTTTTGCTTCTGCGGAGGGAAACGTTCGGCTTTGTTTTACGATCCGTTCGTTCTATCTTTCCGAGTCGGTCACGCGCCTTGTTTTTGATGCGCGGCTCGACAAAGGTTGAGGGGGGACGGCGGCCAGATAACCCGAAGTTCGCCGCGCCTAATTGCGAGATAGCACGGAGACCCGGGAACGTTATGTGGAGCACGTTTGAATCGTAAAGAGGACAAAGGACCGGGGGGTGTCCGTCCGCATTGCGGTAATTTAGTTTCCGACGATCACACCTCGGGGACGTGATTCTCCCGAACAGCTTCTTCTCTCGGCGCGCTGCTATCCCCGTGTAGTACACGGTGTGTAACCGCGTTTTCGAAAACGAACCGTCAAACGCTTCGGCCGTCGAGCATCTCGAAACTTCTACCGGGAAGAAATAGAGCCCCGCGCGTTGCTCCGTCTCTTTATTCGCGAGAGTTTTCGCGTAAATAAAAAAGTTCCTGCATAATGGAGGACCTCGATTCCCCCCGCGGCGAAAACGCCTCGGTTTACTTCTTACTCCGGGGGCCCTCCATTTGCCAGCCCGGTGCTGTCGAACGTATTTTTGAAAAATTAAAATCCCTTCTACCCGTTCGCTAACCTTCGAAGGGATTCGTCGACGTTTCACTCGAACGGTGATCGATCATTACCCGTTGCACCGGGACAATGGGATAGAAATCGAGCGAGCGAAGAATCGTCTCTTATGAATTAAAAAGATGGATATTAATAATCGTCGTAATAAATCGTCGGTAAATGGTTCTTATTTCATTCAGACGAAAACGAAAATTCATAAGCAACGTCGAAGAGGTAGCTGCGATGCCACGGCGCGTTTGCTCCGGATTCTTTTGAAGCACGGTCCCGATGGAAGGGCGAGTTTTCGCCCGTAAAGGGTAGAAGCGGTGTTAAAATGCTCGTTAAACGGTGAAGATAGACGTGAAACTAAAGTAACCGAGATAGCTGGTCCTCTCGCGACTCGTATCTCAACCGTGAACCGATATCACGATTTTACAACTATACGAATAATCGAGTGGCTCGTAATCGACGCCCCGACGGGTTCGCACCGTAATCAGACCGTGTGCTTTCGTTATCTCGTTCATTGTTTGGCCAGCGCAAACTTTATTCCCACTATCTTTAATCAGCGTTCCAGATATCCTCGCGTGAATTAAGGTCAGACGGTAGCGGCGGAGAGCAAAAAAGGGGATTCATTCTTTCGTCGAGAAATACCACCATATTTCCTTTAAACCGTTTTATTCAATTGATGAGAAAGCGTCTGATAACGGAACAATGAAGCTTCTCGAGGCGAGCATTAATTTATCGATCGACTCGCGAGGACAGCTTTTGATAATGGGCGTGAACATGTGAAAGCCGAGTTGAAGTTAAGATTCCGAATGATCTCGTCACGGTAGCCGGGTAGCGTGCCACCGATCGATTAATCTTCCCGGGCTAATCCGTGAGGCGGCCGATCAGCAGCCGCGATCACGACGGATTAGGACTGCCGCTTAAGCGACGACCACGCGACAAGCCGGCCGCCCTTACCCCGCGTAAATAACTTCGGTTTTCCAGCGAACCTCGAACCCCCCAGTCGTTTTTCACGCGACGAGAGACGCGACGCCCATTAAACTCGTCGATCTCTCCGGCTCGAATATTCCTGCCAGACGATTGCCTTCGTCGGCGATTCCGCGTCTTCGATCTCTCCGAGCGACGTGGCAGCCGTGAAAGACTAACGAATTCAATTATCCTCATACGATTCCCGTTGCAATTTATATCGGGGGGCCCGGTTCAGGGGTCGAAGAAAATCGTGAAAATCGGCGAACGTTGCCGGAAGGATGTTCTTCAGTTTAAAACCCTTACGGCACGTAAAGCGCAGGAAATACGGGGCCGGACTGTTAAGCAAGGGAATCACGCGGTCGGTCGTTACGGGCGTCGAGCATGTAAACCGTGAAAGAAAATCGCGGGAAACGGAGCTCGCGGGCGAGGAAAATTCAGAGGAACGAGATACGGCGCAAAGAAAAATCTCGTATCCTCGGGGATATATAAAAAAAAAAGATAGAGACGGAGTGGGAGAGCAAAGGGCAGTATTACAATTTCAAATGCAATTCCTTCGACGCGTCTGGCCTCGACGGGGCCACTCGACGTCGACGTATCGAACTCGAAAACGACGACAACCGTAAAACGGTAACACCTTGCCGCCGCGAGTGAAACGGTTCTACGGCCGGTTTTCTCCCCGGCCCGCCTCTTTCTTTCACTGTTTCGCATTACCAGGATTAAACGGCTCGGGAAACAGTGCCGATATAAACGATCCGCGACCGACCGTTCGATAAGTCGCCGGGGGAGAAACGGGGACCGTCACTCGCTCTTAAAGTAATGAAATGTCCGCAGCCGGAGGCTCCTTTTAATTGGATGAAAACAATTAACGGGAGCCAACCTGGAATTTCGTCCGACAAAGGACCATCGAATTCCATTTCGTTATTAGACGCAGTTTCTTTCTGACCCGTCGATCGTTCCGCGAACTTTTTACCTCGAAACAATCCCCGGCCCGATTCGAAACATAACTCGATCGATGGCGCCGCGACTTATTATTTAACGACGAGAACGCTTTAAACTCGTTCGGGACGGTCAATGAAAAACGAGTACGAGCCGAGTATCTGAAAAGAGCGCAGCGCGGATGAAAACAACTCCAGGGCTTGACAAAAACCTGTTCAGGGGACTCGCGCCGGGAAGAACTCCGAACGGAAATTGTACGTAATTGCGAGGTGGAAGAAGGAGCGAAGAGGTGGGAGAAGAATGGGTAAAGAGACAGTAATCCTTTAGCGAGTAACGCGCGTACGGCTCCTCTCGTTAAAAATAAACAAGCGCGGAGATTTTTCGCCGCGCGATTTTCCTTCGGCCGTGAACCATAAATTTTCGCGTTTCACGTCAACCGTCGGCGGCCGTTAATTTCTTTCCATAAATTCGCGTGTCTCCGGGCGACGGGGAACAATGGCCGACGCGTCGAACACAGGATGGGAGCGTCTCGCGATAACGAGGACGACGGACAATAATCGTGTCACCCCCGCCGTCCTCCTTCTCTCATCCGCGAGGGTACAGATTACGCGCGGATCCCGCCGCGGGCGTTTTTCAGCCCGCGAGCGAACGCACCTTCGCGTTTCAACGCGAGACAAAGAGGCCAGGACTTAAGACGACGTTTTTATCGCTCCATCGGACGCGAACGAAACTCCGGCAAACAGCGACAAATTATTATTAATCCGTCTCTGAAGGCAAAGCCGTCGGGGAACAAGACTTAATGCCCGGCCTCGCCTCCCGCGGCGAATCCCGGAACAAATCCGCGCTCTGTCTGACTGTCAACGCGTTTATAAAGGCACGCTGAAACGTCACTTCCCGTTTCCAGTCTCTCTTCGCGTGAAACCGCGCGGAGCTTATTACGTAAACTAATAATAATCGTCTGGAAATTTTATTCCAGCGAACTGCGGGTGTCTATCTTGTTTCGCGAGAAGATTTACTGCCGCGCTGTATATAGCTCTTTTTACGTCCGACGCTCCTCCGCCACCCTTCCCCTTTCGAAGGATCTCTAAGCATCGATGTAAGAGGGTGGCATCGAGTCGCTGCTCGTTCCCTCGGGGGTTAGGTTAGATATAGGTCGGCCGTGAAAATTTATGGACGCTAGCCAACCGAATGCGCAAAACACGAACGCGCGCGCGTTCTCTGCGAGCTTAGATTTATCGTTCCGTGGTGTTTCGTTCCGCCTCCTTGAAAACCGTCCTGCAGAGATATTTCCATCGACTGGGAACTCTCCGAGCTATTCACGAGCTCCCGGATCAAGTACTGGCAGAAATACAATCGACCGTAACGGCCGGTATGATAATCAAATTCGTGATTATTAGTACTTACTCTTGAAGTCAACGATTCCCTCTTACGAGGTAAGCCGGACCTATTGTATAAATCCTTACCGCGAAACAAGAGGAACCCGTGGATTTTTATGATCACTGTTGGAACATTACATTATACTTTCTACCATATTCCAGGAACTTTTCTCTTTCATATAACCGAAAACCTGGATAAAAGGTTGCGCCTCGAGAATGCTATAGACGCTAGAGGAGCTGTTCGCCGGAGAGCGGAGCGAAATTTTCCGATGTCACATGGAGGGAGGCTGCTCGTAAGACAGAACACTTTACTGCCAGCTAACTGATATGTAAATGAGAGCCGCGGAGGAGAAGAAGAAGAAGAAGAAGGAGTGTCTGCGTCTGCAAGGACGTCCCCTCCCCCTTTTGTTCGCGTGCTCGTCGACATCCGTTCCCAGCTCTCAGACACCCCCCTACAGTATCTGATTTACCTCCGCGTAACATTCGCGCTGGATTTTTCATTCAATTTTCCTCTCGGGCCTATCGTTTTTTCTTTTTTTTTATTTTATCGCCGGTGATCGATAGAGTAAACCCAGGCGCGCGTATAGACTTTCGTTCGTTATAAATAAATTTGTAACCGAACTCCGCTGGAAAATAGAATCGAATAACTCCTGCAGCGTACCGTGGATCAATCCAATGGCACCGAATAGAATTGACTAATAGCTGGTAGCAAATCGCATTTACCGAGTGTATGACTTATTCACTGTTTAAAATTTCAGTCCGACCTCAAATAGGAAGTCCGTGCACGCGTTAGCGGCTTAAAACGTGAATACTGCACGAATCGGCATGCGTAAATGGACGGGGGAGTGGCGAATCTCGCTGAACCTAATATATCTGACCAACGGCCGATCGGGCGGGATCAGGAAAAGTTTCTGTAGCCGCTCCGCGAATTCGTTGCCAGGGCGAAAAGCATCGCATCGGTACGAATCGCATGTGTCGACGGCCTATCGATGCTCCAGATCTCGCGGCGCCGTGACCTCGAGGATTCTGGGTTAATCTCTTGGCCCTGCTCCATCCCGTTGACGCGTCGATATACTCGGCAATATTTAGGCAGCCACGAATTTAATGAACCGGCCTCTCGATTTCTCTTCACGGCCGAAATCGTCGCTCCGAGGAACCTTTTTATCCCCACGGTAATTAAACATTTTCAGCGTCATTAATCGCCGCCCATTAACGTTTATCATCGCAGGCTGGTTTCGACCGGATCGTATATCTTTTTTTTTGTGCCAGCGGACACGGTGTCCTGGACACGATCGCGAATGAAAAGCCATCGGCGAATCGTTTTTCACGATTGAACGGAAACACGATTTGTTGCGAGAGCTCGAAACTATTCCCAAACGACGCGACCGCGGCAGCGTCGAAATATCGTTTATTGGCTAAACCGCGCGCCAGCTTATCATAATCTGCGTATTGCGGGGTTTATTCTTTATTCCGTCCGCTCCATATCAGTAATATCAATTGGATATGGTCCGCGCGCCCCATCTACTTTTAAATCCTTTAAAATTCAACGTTCTACAGAATCTAGTACCCGTCATTTTTATAAATGCATGAAGACAGAGTGGTTCGCTAAAATAATAATTTTTCACGGTGGTTGAATAATTCTCGTCCTCGGAATATCGGAGTTGCGTCGCGTATCGTTGACTCGTACTACTGGAACTACGTAAAAAAGCAACTGGTTTCGTTGGGAATCGAAATCGAGGGTTAGCCCGGCCGTATTCCTTGTACACACCGGATCCCCGGGGCCTTGTTGGCGTCGAGATTCGAACGGGAAGAGAATCCGTGCCAGATACAACGAACGCGTAGCGGCCGGATAGGAATTGCGTTCGGTTTTTCCAGCCGGGGATTTTTCGCCGGGCAAACGGCGGGATCGTAAAAATTCTGGGGCTAGGATTTTCGGTAGATTTCGCGATGCTACGGCGACGACGTCATCTTCGACGCCCTGGCCCGCTCTTCGATCCGTTGGAAACGTTAAACTGGGACGCCATGTTGGTTACCAGTTGGCAGCCGGCCAACCATACCCGCGACCAGGGTTAACGGGTGAAACTTTGCGAATCGATGCCAGAGACACGAAACTAACTTTCGGATCAATCGCCGTTAGAGCGGAAGACGTGAAACAATTTTAAAGCTTCCTCATAGAACGTATCGTCGCCCGCCCCGTGCTTGACCCGTTTCACTCGAGCGTTTAGCAATAATTAACTTGGCAACCTCGTGGCAAACATTGAATCCAGGAAATTTTTCGTTTCGTGGGAGAACGGTTACCATGGCACGGTGATGTTCGTTATCGGACAACCGGGAATTATTCGTCGAGGCTGGCGGGAGAGGAATAATGAAATTTCTACGTTACACCGGCAATTAGAGTTTCTTCTGGGCAGGTTTCGTATCTCCGCGGTAATTTCGAAATTTTAAGTCGGACTCCTAGATACGAGTGAACCCGTGATAAACTCCGTTTCAGGTTACGCGTGAGAAAAGTTCGCGAAACCGTCGGAATTTTCACAGACTTTCGTTAACTGCACGTGCAGAAGCCTTATCGCGATCATCAGTTTGGTTATTTCGTATCCCTAAGGAATAAAGTTGGACAGTTAATAATTACGTCTGGAGATAAATAATATCAGGTACTTCTCGTGAGATCGATAAGAACGATCCGCGAACTATTTTCTCTCGCCGAGATAAATGATACGAGCAGTGATTGTACAGAAGTGACTAAGAACGGATGGGACAGGGAGCTGAATAAGGCGAATATCAGAAGTTCCTTAAGGGTATCTCGCGGAGGTTCCCGCGTAATGGGCTGACAATTATACGGGAACTCGAATTGTCGGCTCGCGCTGTAATATGCTCGTTAAACTCGCTAAGAGATTTACACTAGTCGGTTGCTCGAAAGTAGCCCCCGGCTGCAAACTACCGAAATCTGTCCCCGTGCTAAACCGAGCTATCACGGAGAATCTCATCCAGGTATCCCGAATAACGGTTAGAACGTTTTCAAAATATTTTCAACGATCGAGAACCTGCGAAACTATATTCGCAGCATCGCATTATCTGACGCGCGCCATTCATCGAGGTTTACTCTCGGCACGAAAAATCTCGGGAGATGAATGTCACAGGAGAGACACACGAAAAAAAATGAGAGCGAAGCTGGGTATTAAGAGGGCGCGTTGAAAAATAGAAATTCGCCGACGTATAAGCGTTGACCTCGATCACTGGTACGCCCGGAACGAATCGGGTCACGAGGTAGGTACGCGTATAGGAGATGCTCGTTAGGTTTGATTTGGTCGTCGATTAATTCCGTCGCTTGGACACTGGCGGGTGTGATTGAGCACCCTGGATTGAAATTTTCGCGGGGCACTGTCGCCGACAGCCGAGCCGCTCGAAACGAGAGGACGTCATAAGCCGTACGTCGTGCCAGAGACAGAGGATTGATCCTTCGTTCCACGATAGATATATCGACTGATCAAGAGTCACCTAATATCCTTAAAACATTTTTTACACTTTCTATAATTCAATTTTATTCATTGTGATAAGAGAATTTTATCCTGGAAACACATTTTACGTGAATTTCGTTCGGTTTTCTATATTGATAAAGGAAAATCGTTTTCTTCTCAGCTTTGTGATAAGAACAATGAATAGTGAGTTATGGCATATGAAGGTTCTTATTGATTCAGCCTGTATGTACCTACATATAAGAGAGAGAGAGAGAGAGAGAGAGTACGCATCTGGCCGTCGACGTGCTGTCGTTCTCGAGAGACGTCGAGGGGGTCGGTCAACGCTACGTCCTCGTAAATTTATCGAGTGTCATATCGAGTGCTGTCACCCCTAGCGAGCGGGACCGATCGCGTCCATCTCCCGGGTCCCTCGTAAAGTGGGCCAAGATAATCGTTTAGATAAACCGCCGGCCATGACACGCGCCTATACCACCCTCGCCCGTCTTGACACCTCTTCGACAATCTGTCGGTATCCGCACGGGTTCTCATCCCTTTTCCAATTCCGAAACCGCCTCCTCTCTCCCACGCGAGTGGTATTCGCGGTCGCTCCTTACCCGTAAAATTCTCAAAGCGGACGCGTTTATTGCGAAATCACCGGTGCACGGGTGAACGATTCCGTACGGGGCAGCAGCTCGTGTTAAATCCGTTTCCTCGTTTCCTCCTTTTCCGGTCAGCGCGGAGGAAATCCATTTCCCGTTTATTTATAAAGAACAGAGTCGTACCTCCTTGCGCACTCGATAACTCGTTTAGCTTAAAGAGCAACGGCGAAATCGTTTTTCTAATTATTACCCATCTAATTTCGGCCGCGGTTAATCGACTCCATCCGGCGATTAGAATTTCAACGTTACCCCCCGATATAACCTACAGAACCGTTTCGGTTTTTCGTTGCACTTTTTTCGGTTCCGGTCACGAATAAATCTGTCACTGCGGGACCGAGCACGCCGGGCTTTAGTTTTTATTTCCCGCGGCCTGGAACGGACCGATCACGGTACGTACCCACCCCGAAAGCGCGAATTTTTATACGCCCCGATTTAATCGTTACAACCACGGTTATCGGCATGGCTTTGACCTATACGCAGGGTACGGCGATTCTTTTTTCCTATTGCTATTTTTCGATCCCGTAGATAGCCAACTGCACCCGTTGAACGTATTTTTGTATTATTTTCGAGACGATAAGCCGACACGGTTCGTCGAAATTCATAAGGGCGACCGATAACGAAGTATCGTTCGTCCGTTTCGCTTCGACGTAAGTCCGCTTTGCACTCGCGTTACCGTTCGGCCCATTGCGACGAGCGACGCCGAGGATTTGTTGACAGACCGTTAAAGTGGTTCGACAAATTTAATCGGTGGCCGACGAAAGAAAAAAAAAAATTCGCAATCTCTCCAGAGGTGTCGTGTGTGCGGGAGCGAAGGGTTCAAATAATGTTCCCCAGCCGTTCTCGGTTTAGCGAAGGAGCAGCCGGCGTCGAAGAGCGTAACGCAAACAGTGGCCCGATTACTTTTGCGCGGCCAGAAATGAAAAGAATAGAACCGAAGTCGAGTGTTTTCCGATAGAACGGAAGTCCGCTGTTCGGAAGCGAACGGGTAATTGGTTTCTTTTTCCTCGTGGACCGAAAGTTAAAGATGCCGCCCTCGTGCCTGCACGCCGCCCGCTCCGATATTTTTAATTTGTTCCATTAACCCTCTCCGCCGGTCGAGACTTCCAATTAAAGCCTGCCGCAAAATTACACGCTGTATTTTTTTACTGCGAATCAAGTGGATCGTATTTTCACGCCGGATCATGCATCCTTGTTTAATGGCATTCTAACCCTTTGCGGACGACGACTTTTTCGGCCGGATGAGGTAGCAGGACGAAGCGATTTTCGCGAATGCGTTGAGTGACTTGCATGATGCGATAAAATGATCTTACATATAAATTATCTTTTAAAAACGTTATATTTTTCTTGCAATAATAACTGTCTATAGAAGAAACTAATTATCTTTACAAGAATAACTCTCTATATAAGAAACTATTTAGACGTGTTCGTGAAAACGCCGGTAGCTTGCAAAATATCACTCCTACGCGATCGGGACTTACCTAGATCGCTTCGGACGACGAAAATACGTAGGACTGTCATGAATAAGACGTTCAATTTGACGGGTAAGAGGTTGAACGTCGATTTTTAAGCTCGCTCTCGCGGTTGTCGAAAATCTCCTCTCAATCTATGTACCAAATTTTGTAGTTTTTATTTTTTTTTTAAAAAGAACCTTTCATTATCTTATCTCTGTTACGACGTATTATTTCACACATCCTATATGAGAACTTAAGCAGCTCGGTAACCTTTTTAAGAACTGATAGTGCGATCCAATCGGTTGGAGATAAGGGAAACATAAATATACACCGACTGGCGCCTCTCACTCGCCACTCGTCCTATCGCACGAAAAACCGTGGTGACTGAGAATCGCCTCTCGTCCGCAAAGGGCTAAAATAGAGATTTTATCGCGTCATCAATCCTCGGTATTAATACTCGATCACAGCGACTTTCGTACATTCTTTCGCAGAGGATCCGGTCGCGGGGCTAACGCGATCTCAGGGAAACCGTAGCGGAAAACGTTCCGGTTGAGTCCCGGAGTTTAGCCGGCACTCTCTCGGCTCCGGGACAGGAGCTGCTCTCTTTCTCTCTCTCATTCATTATTCATGAGATCGAGCCCGCGTCTCGTTCGCGATCCCGAGTACGTGCGTTTCCGGCACCTGTGTCCTCTCTCTTTCGAGTCATGCAAAATTCCACGATGTGTGTCCACCGGACCGGTCCGTTTAACGACTGCTCCTCCGCGCGGACGCGACGCAACTATTAAATTATCGCCGGAAATTGTTTCGTGTGCGGAATAAACCCGATACCGAGATAAGCGAACACTCGTAGGTTTCCCTCTGATCCGGAGTTCGTTCCGATGCAAATACGTGCCTCTCATATCAAACCCGATCTTCGAGACGATCGGGGAGAAGGGGAAAAAAAGAAGAGGCAGTCTCGTGGAGATTTAATCCGGGCGTATTTGAAAATAAATTGAAACACTTCGGATCAGTTTCATTCGGTGAAACGATCGGAAAGAATTAAAAGGTACTAATAGCCTGGAACTTATCGTTTTGCGGGGCAGCATCTGGCAGCGAACTTCCCGGCCGCAACAGCTTCATCTTATCGGGAAACTCGTGTCGGTGGCTTCTGGATATATGTTTCTCCGTTTACCACCAGCGAGCCTTGTGTTCCGGACGTTATTCTCCCTGTTCTATAATATCCCGAAACTTTTCGTTTGCACCGTCGTGTTTCATCGCCGCGTCTACGATCGGTTTTTTCTTCTCGCAATTTTTTTACACGGAACACGCGTTACTTAACGCGTTCTAATTGGATGAACTTCCTGGAAGATTATTAAGGGCGCAGAAATCCGACGGCGTGTTAAGCAAAGAAAATCGTTTATATAATTCCGTAGGAAATTCGGTTACGTTCATTAGCCGCGGAATCCTTTGAAAAGGTTTCCGCTCGTAAAGAGATCTGAGTGCAGACGCGATACAGTACATTCTCAGCGCATCAGAAGCATTTCTTACAGAGTCGGATTCCGGCAACACAATGCGAGCGGGAGAAAGAGATAGAGATGGGACATCAAGCAGATCGCGGTCTGGCTCGATGAGTAGCTCGTTTCCCGCCACCCCTAGGAGCATTCTCTTCGATTCTCCACCGAGCCAGCCAGTGTACCATATTTTTCTACGGATTTTCTCCCGCGCAGCGTAAAAAGTTTATGAAGACACGCGGCAGTGGATGAAAAATTTTTGATAAAAATTCCTTTTCGCTGGCCGCCGTCCTTCGCCGGATGTTATATCAATAGAAAACGAGCCGGCACGTTGAAACTACCAATTAAAATTGGCTCGAATTCTATCAGATATGAAAAAAGAGAAGAGAAAAGAGAAGAGATTCCGAGCGGGTCGGTTGTTCGTGTATAAAAAAAAAACAATGTGAACTGACATATTGAAAGAGCCGTGGATTCGATGGAATTCTTGAAAGCAATCAAATCGGGTACCGTGGATCGATCCTTCCCCGCGTGTGGTGCCCGTCAATAAGACGATTCCTCGTGACCACCGGCTGGAGGGGTAGTTAACCCGAATAGAGGACCGGGGCTCGCCTCGAACTATTCCGGCGTCGTAACAAGTGCGATAGTCAATTCTATTAGGCCACACGGGAATCGACGTATTCAGGAGCTGCTGCTCTCCTCTGCTGCGCCGTTAGTATGTACTCGACGATTACGGGGAAGCAATACTCGATATCTCGGTAATTGGGCCAACCGCGGGCTTCGATTTTCTACTAAATCCCCCGCCCTTTTACGACCGTCTTACAGTTTGTAACCGTTCAAATTCGCCGCTAGAACCGTGTACGTAACGTGGAATATTCAGGAAACGACACGTTTCCGCGATCAGGAGGAAGGATCGTCGCGAAGCCGCTCCTGGTTCATACGATCTAGAGAACAATCACTATATCGTATATCAATTGATTATACAACTTGATAGTGAATTATTAAAACGAATTCCTTATTAACTAGAAAAGATTAACTCTTAAGAGCGAAGTGTGTGGGTCTGTGAAATCGTATTCAAAGAGGTGTTCGTTGCCGGCCGGCATCCCTTGAATAAAAGGTTACGTAAGTATTTAAAATCCGACCATCAGATCCGAGCTCTTGTTTCTTCGTATGTACCGAATCATAATTATATCGTACTCACGTGTATTGTACAATCCGGAGCAGAAATAGATCCAATAATTCGATCTTGTATTATTAGTTAAATCAGATTATTTTCTACGATACCTCGAATCGAGTCGAGTATCCGGTGTCTACGTGCAAACAGCGCTCGGTACAGTTAGCAGAGACTCGTGGAATCGAACGAGGATATAAACCGAGGCGGTACACCCCGTAAAGTAAAAATTTACACCGATATATCTCCTCATCGTACGAGCATGTTTGATGACTCGACGCAACGGTGAGAATATTCGTAGAAAAAATCGTTTCGATTATGGTAGAACTCATCGAGTGGATGCGGCGACCGCGTTTCGTTTACAGCCTGCCACCTCCCAACGCGGTAGCGGCAGTCGTTAAAATTTTACGACGGTGGCTCGTACCCGCGTGACATGCGCTCGGTAGTTCGCGACTGCCAATGGTAATTGGAACATCGACGCCCCGTGACAAAGCCCATAGTTTCGCGACAATCGCGGGTAGCTTTCTATCTATCTCTCTCCCCGAAAGGGAGGTTGACAAAAATACTAATTATTTATTCGCTGAACGGGGATGAAACAACGTTTAAGAAATCGGATTTATTCGAGATCCAATTTTCGAATCGCCCGATTCCTTTCTATTTTATCGCTCGGCTCGCATCTGCTCGCGACAAACCCCGAGATTGGATCGCCGCCATCAGCCGGATCGTCTCGATCTTTACCTGCGATCTACACCGGGACGGATCTATCTTCGTTTACATCTCGACGACGTTTCCGTGCACTTCTCTCTTTATTTAGAAAGCGCTGGCACTCGACTTTCGTTCAGGAGAATCGCGGTCATTCTCGTAGCACCCTATCTTTATTTACTTGGTAGTTTCATCTCGTTTTGTATCTCGATAAGAATAAACCTGGGGGACGTTTGGCTGAGAAAAATGTTATAAACAACTGCGTGAAATTCTCGAATCTACATTTTACATTCAGGAGACTGTATACGTTCCGCGTCGTACGGCATAAAAGGTGGCTATCACGGCTCTCGTTGTTCTCCGAGGGGTAGTAACCCTTTTATACGCGCGACGACGTTTTCCTTTAGGCCTAAGTTTCCCGCGCGGCGAAAAAGCGAACCGGGAAGATTGAAAACGCTTGGATACAATTCGAGCCGAACGGATACGGCAAACGGAACGGAAACCGGGGGGCCGATTAAACGAAATAGCTTGTAAATTTAATATCCGCGCTTTATGAGCTCTACGCGGAAAGGCCGAATTCAATGGATCCGTTTGATCGCGTGTACAGACGATTGGCGCGGAGCCAAACGCCGATGGGAACGCAGCCCCGAAATTCAGGACGAAGCCCCCTCACCCGTCCCCTCACCGGTATTCCCGATTCTCAACGGTTGCCCTTTTCGTTTCCGGCTATTGCGTAACATACCTACGAAGTCTGGAACTTCTGTCTTTCGCGTAACGCCGGGGTTTCGAGTAATCATTTTAGAAACTAGCCACCTCGCGCTTCGCCGACTACGTAATCGTTTTATCAGATAAACGTTAAGATCTTAAATCGTTGTTTTTCAAATCGAGCTAACCGGAGATCAGTGATACTTAACCCGAAAGGGTTGAGGAGGTCATCGAAGCACATCGGCCAAAACTCGCGCCGAAGAAACTTTGCAGACGAGAGAGATAGCGCATGACACTCGAGGAGATCCTCCTCGTTCCAAGCTAGTTCCACGGGAAATTCGAATTTCCGGCGAGAGACTCGAAAGCGCAAGGACCAACGAAAAGAGAGGTAAAACCAACTTCCGCTTTAATTCCTATCGTTCATTTTCCATGAACCATCTGGGCGCGGTTTTACGTCCGAAGACATTTCACAGTTCCGACTTTTATACCATGATTATTTATTTCTGCCCTGCAACGAACACTTGATCACAAGCAAAATAATTTTCAAGTCGAATTTCGAAAATCGTTTGCTCCTGGCGAGAAATGACTGTCTGCAAAATTTTTCAGGTCTCACCAAATTGGGAGTAACAGCCTAGGGGAGAATCTGAAGGGACAGTATATCTTACGGAACTCTGCGATTCAAACGAGCGAGGATAAACTCAGGGATGTTCGGTAAATGAAGAAAAGTGGCAGGACCCGGCTGGCGGCACGACGCTTCCTTAAAGATAATGCCGGCCGTTCGAGGGGAATCACGGCGGAAACTTTGTTCTGATTTTCATCAGCGTATCGAAGCGGCAGGCTCGCGATTCCTCGGTGTATTACGATTTCACGTTTAACAAGCGTGTATCGTTAAACTGCCGCGATAAGAGTTAAGGCACGATCTTTTTAACGATCCCGTTGATTCGCATGATTCGGAAGATCCGCGTTCTCTAACAGGCAGCTAGCTGACTGTACAATTTGCCCCTTCGTGAGCGAACTCTCGAGTCATATTTTATTAACGAAGGATCTGATAAATCAACGATCCCATCTCCGCGAGAGCCGCGCGCGATAAGAAATTAGACATGGGAAACCGGCGATAATTTTAATCTTATCTACGTAGCCTATAGTTGGGTGTACATCGAAAAACGTTTAAGCGGCAAATTGATCGGTGGCGTTATCGAAACTTTCCATCTCGATAACGCGGCCGTTTAAAGAGCGCGTCGGAAAATTGTGCGCGCGTCGGGCGGGGGCGAAGCACGCGAACGTTGCCACGGTGTAATCAGACGTTTATTAACGTGTATTCGGGCATCGGTTGCGAAGAGGAAAATCTTTATGGCACGACCCACGGGCCGGGGAGAACTCCCGAGATTTATCGTTGGCCCCTTGTATCTAGCCCGTTGGCTGCGTGTGACAGGAACTCGATAAAATACTCGCGTAATAAACAGGGTAAACGCAAATTTATATGGAACGGGCCTCGGCTTTGCACGCCGCATTAACCCCCGTTCGCCCGATCACTTATCGTTAGTCCAAGACGGATTTCCATCGGGATCTGTCCCCGATCGTTTCGCGATATTATTGTTCTGTCCTCGTTAGAACGATACTGCTAATTCGTTTCAGCGTGCACGCTGGACAAGACTCGAAAGCTCGGTAGCCCATTTATTTGGACACAATTGCCTGTTGCAGTTTTCACCGTCGACGTGCCAAAAAATCTGGTCGGATTATCCGACAGCCGGTACTGCACCCTTTTTCCGTTGTACTGTTTACGCTCGAAAATTAGGACCGTATCAACGATCTGTCAAGAGAGCGATCGCCGGTTTTCCGCCGGGCGGCAAATATTCGCGCGGCCATGGTTTAACACGTATTGTACCAACGCTGCGATTCGTGCAAACAGCGAGAAATTTGCGATTGGCTCTGTTGATTTTATCAACGCCGTAATCAAATACACGATGTTATGATTTGAAAAAGTATAAAGGACCCCCTTAAACAAACAGACGTTTCGCTAAAAGTATTATTTCCCCGTAAAACAATAAATTTTTCATTCGATTCCAATTTAAATTTGATTTATATAAAAACAGCATAAAGCTCGTGAAATTTTTCTCTCGCGATCTCGCAAATATTAAACGCGAATTGACGTCAATTTAATTTCGATTTAGTTTTAAATGGAAAAATATATGGAAAATCGGAAATGTGTCTTAATTACGATACGAACAGCGAATTCATTTTAAACGTCTACCTGCCGCCACCGTGTACCTGGAAATCTCACGTATTACCAGAAATTATTATTCTAACCCGGTGGTTCTTCTTGCGACCGAGTGTTACCACGCGCGACTCTATTGTTTTTTGCGGCTTTCCTCGCGCCGAGTTCCTTCCCCGTTTTTCGCGAGAATTTCGCCCCGCTGAATCCCCCCTGTCACCGATGAACTTCTGGCCCCGTTCAAATTTATCGCCGTTCTTGCGACCAGAATTTTTTTTTCTCCCCCGATCCAATACCTTTCCAGACCCCATTTTCTTTATTCGATAGCGATACGATATTAAGTGAAAAATTCTTTGTAACCGGATCCGTCGTAAATCACGTAATTACAAGCGTCATCTGTATACGCAAATAGTTGGAACCGCGTTTGCCGGCATAATGTGTTAATTCCAGTATCAAATGGCACATCGGATATAGACGTATAGGGGCCACGTGAATAGAGGCTTGTGTATACCTGTATACGCGTACACACCGAGGGACAAGACGTTTCATATAACGCTATGTATGACCCAGATAAGACAGGGTTAATTTGGCTGTAACGTTTCCCTTATCAATCCCTGTCCGATTTCATTACCTCGCAAGAATAATGTACGATCCTATAAATCTCAAGTGAAATAACGTGGCAGGGATTCAATTTGTCAAACGATACGTCTCTTAAGACGGTGCGTCTCTTCGTTAAAAAAGTTCACTCTAAAATACGTGAACTGCTCTATGTAAAATTGTAAAACGTGACGAACAGATAGACTGGCAGACGTCCACTTTAACTTCGGAGATTTTTCCAACAGGAATTACCAGATTCACGATACACGCCTGATGACCTCGGCAAGACATACAGCGCGAGGTAACCGCGGAAATGAAATTCCGCTTCCGCCACGCCGCGATGGTAATTGGATTTTCGGCAGCCGATGATAAATCTCGGACGACCAGCAGGGGGGGACAAAAATAGTCTCGGGAACAGTATCGGATCAGCCTCGAATTACGTTCCAGTTTCCCTTGAGGCCCCCCAGTGACTTCTCGTCGGTTGCTCGTTAATTAATCTTCGAGATAAAGACGAGCTCGTTAACGGGGAATCGGTAAATCATGGAACGCTGACCCGTTCAACGCTCTGGCAGTCTACCAAATTCTTTTAAGCAGCGCGGATACAGTGAACGATTGATTGAACGTTGAAGCGTTACGTCTGAAATCAGTTTCCAATTATCACCGGATCAACCGGGCTTACGACGAATTATTAAATACCGTGGTAGATAACGTTATTTAATAATCGAGAAATCATTCCGGAATTATCCTTATTCCGGGGCGATCGATCAATCGGCGGCCACTGTTTCTCGCGGTTATTCCCACGGGATTGGCAATGGAAAAGAAGCCCGATCGATCACAATCGAATCCGCGATGTAAAATGCATTGCGCTCGATAATTCATTCACGGACGTCCCAGATATGAATTACTTCTTTCAAGATTATTTCCCCCTTTCCCGATGGAAACTCCCTTAACGATATTATTTCTAACAGTACGGATTCTCGTTAAACATTCGAAGCCATTTCTTATCTGTAAAATGAATTAAAGGAATTCACCTTTTTTT
>SHCU01000037.1:73515-90563 GCA_004307685.1 Ceratina australensis
AAAAAATGGGCACCCTTCGCAGGCTGTTGAATTTTTATGAAACGTGTACACGTACGTATGATACGGTTGAGAGAGTATAATTATTTGAATACATATTTCAGCGGCGAGTTTAATTTCCTTCTATAATTCGATAAAATATTTTGTACCGCGTAACACGTAGAGAGCCCGTATAAATTTATCGGTAGCCACGTTTATCCGCGAGGTGCTCGAGGTCGATTTTATCGCCGTCCGCTTAATCATTTTTTAATTATGTTAATGGCTCGGTTGATGAACGATTTATAACCCGGTCTATTCGGTCGCGCATCGATCCGACGAATTTCCGGGACAATAGATAATTCCAGTTAGTATAATTCTAACCGGGTGTGGGATGCTTCCTAACTTACCGCTATCTAAGCCCCTCGATAAACAGCGTTACGATGAATCACGCTCGGTTAAAACCTCGCTCGGCTGGTTTCATTAAATCGCTCGAATATCTCGCGAACCGGTCGCGAAAGTTTTCACCGATCGGCCGTGTAACTCCGCCGGCGCGGCGTTCATTAAATACCATAACGAGAACTCGTTCGCGTTTCCGCCGTTCGGTCGGAAACTTGTCGGAAACTATGCCCGCGCGCCGGGTCAGAGTTCTCGACACCGAACGACCGTTTGTATCGATATTGGTTACGGTATCGCGCTCGAATAACGCCGCTTACGATAATTAGCATAATCGTCGAACGGGACGGACGGTACGTGACCGAACCGATAGAACCCGCGTGCCGATTGAAAAACCAGTGTCACCGTGGTGAAAAATAATTAGCTGCAGCTGCGTCAAACGTCGAGCGGAATCCGCGTGATCGTTAATAGGATTAACGCGACGATTCGTCGATCCTGATTTGTCGACTGTTATTTGGATCGGCCGATTTAAATCGGCGCGGAGATTTTAACGAGCTGCGCGTTAACGAGGATTCAACGAAATATCCGAGCTACTCGCAAATGCGAACCGTTTCGATTAATCGTAACATGACATTTTCAGGGGGACCGGCTCGATATCGATGAGCAACGTGAGTGACCGGAGAGGGACGAGGATAGCTCGATTCACGGAATCTCGATTCCCAAAGGTACGAGCAGTTCGGTACACTCGGCGGGAGCTTTCCGACTTTGAGTCCCTCATCATCGACGTCCTCTTCAACTTGAACCCCCCGAAGAGTGGGATGGGCGTGCCTGGATCGCCTTTCGCTATATCCTGGATTTAAGCTATCAAGCTATGATGGAGAAACTAATAGCTCGCGCGATGGAACACCGTCCGTCGAATACTTTTATAGCGAAAAATATGGGAGTACATATATTTCCTGAGATTCGATGAATCTTCCGATTTTTTCGTCGAACATGTTATTTGTTGTGGTCAACCGAGACCCATTGAAATTAAAATTGGGACTCTCTTTAAAACCGTGGCCTCTCGGGTGCTCCTGTCGTCGTGGGAGAAGAAAATCCAGTGAGATTCCAGTGACTCGGTACAAAACGACTCGGGAGAGGAAACTGTAACCAACGATGATGGAGAAACTAATAACTCGCGCGATGAAACACCGTCCGTCGAATACTTTTATAGCGAAAAATATGGGAGTACATATATTTTCTGAGATTCGACGAATCTTCGGATTTTTTCGTCGAGCATGTTATTTGTTGTGGATAACCGAGACCCATTGAAATTAAAATTGGGACGCTGTTTAAAACCGTGGCCCCTCGGGTGCTCCTCCCGTCGTGGGAGAAGAAAATCCAGTGAGATTCCAGTGACTCGGTACAAAACGACTCGGTAGAGGAAACTGCAACCTCGGTGAAAAGGTTTTTGGGGTCGGGTTTTCGTTGGTTTTGCGGGACAATGCCGGGGAAGAGGATTTGCCGGCGAGAGAGAAATAGACGCGCGATAGAGTGTCAGCGGTGGAACAGATTTGAAATATAACCCGAGATATCTGTACCGGGATAACAGACCCCGGGCGCGCCGTCTTCCTCCGGGCTTTGATCGGTCTCGCCAATCATTTTCAGACGCGCGAACACCACATTCGCCCTGGCGCTGTTTTCGATTTCTCTATTGCCGGGAAAATGGATTGATAAATCGCGTGAACGTGACGATAACTGTCGGGATATCGGACCGCGTATACCCGAACAAAACTCGATCGGTGATTAAAACATCGCGGCATAAATTGAATTTAATTCATAACGCACGGTGAATGAAACTGTTCCCGTTGCTTTTTTGAATGGGAAAGCAGTAGCAAGACGTCTCGAGGCAAACGTTAATTTTCCTCACGGGGTAAAACCGGAGGAAAATCAATCGGTTGATAGTAGCCGGTATCGGGCAAACGGAATTGGTTCCGCGGAACATTGCGGCGGGTTCCGAGAGGCTGGGAAACGGGCCACGTGGATTGTTCGTGTCCACGAAATGTCCGATGGTCGAACGGTAAACGCGGTTGCTAACTGTTCCCAACTATCGGCAGAACTTTCTACCGGCCGGCGTGCACCGAGCAAGGGATTTAATTAAATATCACGAAACATGCCTTCGCCGATAATGCGGAACACCGAGCCAGTTTTACGGGAAAACACCCCATCCGCCGTCGCCGTCGGCCATCCCGTCACGGTTTTCCGGATTTATTTATGGAATCGCGACGAGCGTTGTTTCACGGTACGAAACAAGTGGGTAACGTTACCCGAGACGTTTTCAATTTCAACATCTACAAGGCGAGAATACAATGAGTAGGGGTGGGAATCGTCCGCAGCTGTTTTAACATTTTATGGCCAAATAAAACTTCATGCATTTCATGTTCTCGACAAGGTTTCGTTCCTCCGCCCGTGCAACTTTTATCATCTCCGCCCCTCGGTATCCTCTATGAATTTCTTTTATATTATTCAACAGCAATTTGAGTATGCCCTTAGAAAACTTGGAAACCCTTTACAAGAAACCGGGCGATTGATTATTAAACGAAATTTTCCCGCGGGCTCGTAGAATTAAAATGCTCGCGTGGCATGTTAACGTTCCCCCGCGAAATTTTCCCTGCCCGGCGTATCCGCGACGCGAACTTCTCCCGAATCCGGCGGCGTGACCGATCGCACAAGGGAAACCGTCACGCGAATTTTATAAATGAGAAACGTCCCGTTTTATTTTCCCCGTTCCGTCTTCGCGACAGCAATATCCGCAACGGTCGCGTCTACCCGGCCGAAATTAAACTCGCAAGATAAACGAGCCGCATTTACGAAAACGGGCCGAAAAATTCCCTGCGAATGTAAACGGATACGCGGCCGCCTTTAGAAAAGTCACCGGGAGGGGGGGTGAAAAATTCCAAGATGAACCTGACGCGCTTCAAGAACTTCCGTCGATCGATCGACGCAGGTATATTATTTTATCGGCTGTTGTTCGAACTATCGTTGCCTACGAATCGGGGAATCGATTATTTGTCTGAATTAGCGAAGCGTCAACGGTTAAACGCAAACGCGACACTATTTTCGGGGCGCGATTATCGGCGTTCAATTAATTCGAAATAAATCAGGCCGCACGCGAAGAACACAGTGAATATAATATTAATTAATAATTTGCCCGGCGCTGTGTAGATTCCAGATTACGCGCTAATCCAGTGTCAATTTTAGCTGCGGGATCAGTCGCGTCGCACCGATTGTAATTCATCGATTCCGACTGTTGCGAAGCGTTTACCCGGCTGAATTTTCTCGCTTGATCGGCCGGCGATGATCGCGTCAATCGTGTAATTGACACTGGCATCATTGTACGGCAGCAAGAATTAATCAGTGTGTATCTGGACAAGAGTTGATTCGACCGGTGTGACTCGATAATTGCTCGGGCCGATTTAACGATCTCTCGCGGCTGGGGGATTAATAAGGAATCGATCGATCTCTTTGCCCGAGCGGTGAATCGAATTCCACCCGCTGCTTTTAAATCGCAGATTAACGTTACTCAAAAGACGGAATTCTCGTTTAATTAAATTAAACGGAAGGGACCGGGATCAAAGGGTAACCGTTTAACGAAGGAACGCGTGGAACGCGTGCCGCGTACATCGAATTTCACGCAACAGTATTTTCCGTGTATCGATTAAAAAAAATTGCTCTTTTATATTCGCTGACACACGTACCTACATCTGTATTAAATGCTCGTAGCGGGAGAGCGTCAGAAGGTCTCGCGCTCTACCGTCGGTTGCTTATTTTTAGACCACCTTACAACCTGCCCGCTGCATTTCATCCCCCTGCCTACCTTCCTACCTACCTACCCCTAAAACCTACGATCGATACGTTCGTGCGCGTCCAACTGCGAAAAACTCGGCCTCGAAATATCGGCACGGCCTAAAAAACCGATTCTTCTTTACTCGGAAACTTCGTTCCCTGTTCGTTGCTTAACAATTAGTCCGAATTAAATCGTAAGCAGAATCGAATCACACAATCCGCGGAACAGTCCCGCTGCTGGCCGAGTTTTAATCAGATCCAAAGTCCGAATTCTGCGAATCGCAACTGTCGCAAAAGCGAGAAGGTTGAACAAACGGTTGAACGAATTAAGAAGTTTCGAGCGATAACAAGCAGCCGTCCTAATTGCCCGGCAAACGATCGGCCCGGGCAAAGCGGCAGTCGTAATTGAACGAAAACCCGCCTAATTACCCTGGTTGAAACGAACCCGTGGCGATGGAGGAGGAGTAGGAGGCCGGGGAAGTACCACTACTTGCCCGCCTCTCGAATCGTCCTCGGGAATTCTTGGCGACGCGGAACCACGCAAATGGAGTATCCGCGTGATTAATTCAGGACTCCTCGCGACGCGCGCCGGCATAAAGCTGCCGGGTACACAAGAGCTGCGCTTTTGTTCTTATTTAAACGCGAGACAATCCTGAGATAAGGGTCACCGGGCGTACAATACGCGCGGCCAGAATTATTTCTCGCTACCCCACCCGTGAAAAAAAAAAAATAAGTTCACCTCTTCACGAATACTTCTACCCTGGAATGCCTCGTCAGCCGTGTCTTTCGAAACCCGACGCTTCTCCCCGAGGATTCCTCGCGTTCAAGATTTTTCTCGTTCCCATGCAAATTGCGTGTTACCGGTGCTCGTTTAGCGTCCGCGCTCGCCTGAGATACGAGTGCGCGCGGTATCCTTACCTCTACGGTCCATTGAAATAAAATGAAGTTTCCAACTTGACGACAGTGAATCAAGGCGAAGTCTCTCTCTCTTTCTCTACCTCCCTGAATTGATTTTCCAATTGAATAAAACGAAAGCACGTGGAAACTCGCGTGCTCCAGTTACAACGTAATCTCGTTAAGGGTAGAGCTGTAGCTCCGAAACAGAGAGAGGGATTATTTTGAAAAGCGTCGCGCGTTTATTCGAGGGTTACAAACTCGGCTGTTGCATCGCGGTCGAACGGCGGTCGATTTGCGTACGCATTACCAGACGCCTCGGTTCCGTTTGTTTTATATTTGTCCGATGATTCACCGTCGCGCGTCGACCCGCGCTGAGTGACGTTTAATTATTCCGGCTCGTTTTGCGCACACCTGTCACCGGTTAATTTAATAACTTTCCCGGTACGCGAACGCGCCCGGTGTCGCGCGCTGTCACCCTCCTTTTCGAAGCTAATTTCCAAATTGCCCGACGCCGGTTCTCGATGATATCGACTCCCCGATTAAACTTTACCGAAAGTAATCGTCGACTTAATCATTTTTCAAAGACTTTATCTTTATTTTATTATTAATTATCTCTTTATCTTATTATTAAGATTTTATCGAGACTNTGTAGCTTCGCGTTCGCGGAAAATCGACGCGTCTCGATGTTCACAGCGTTGATTTTCGGCGCGCGTGTTTACGCTCACGGGGACTGAATAGCTACGCGATTTAGGTTTGCCCACGATTCAGCCTGCTCATCGATATCGCCGCGCGACAAACAATCGTTCCAATTAATTATGCGCCCTCGTGATTTATTCGAGGAGGCCCGGTCTAGGCATTTGAACCCGTGCCGCGCAGCTGTCTCCCTGTCGGTGACACGAATGCGCTTTCGAAAACAATGGACGAGCTACCTGCCGGCGCGCGTGTTCCCTGCCAACGCGGCCCGCCCGAGTGAAAACCTTCAAACGCGATTTTGCATGCATGCATATGTATAGGCCGCGGCGAACACGTTAGGACTTCGCCGAGTTACTAGGTTAAGAACTGTTCCTACATCCCTGACGTCGGGGTCCCCCTTTCAGACCTCGTATTTTTTCAATCGTTCCAGTAATTAAAATTCAACTTGACGCGAGTCGTCCCCGGTTTGCTCGGGGCTCGAGGAGACGAATCGATCGGCGAAGCCCCGGCACGGAGGAGGAACAAGGTCGGGAAATAATTCAAACGTCGAACGGAATAAGTCACGGGAAAGTTTCTTCTCCTCCTTCTCGCCCCTCGGCGTAGTTCTTCTCCTTTTATTCTTATTCTCTTTACCCTTTGTTCCGCGCCCGGTCTTTGTCCGAAACGAACGAACGAGAATAGAGGCGGCGGACGCATCGTAAATAGAGTTCTCGCGGGAGTTCATTTAAATTGCAGCACGTGATCATTCTGGCGAGGGTTTCCCGCGGAACCGCATAGGAACACACACCGGGGGTGTGTGCGACGAGGCATCGCAGCGACGGCACGGCCAATTCCGACCGCAGCGGCAGTCCGGGTCCCGCCATAGTTCAGCCCAGATGCGAAAACCCGGATCCGGCCGGAGATAATTGATGCAACGACGCGATCTCGGTGACCGGCCGTGCGAAACGATCGGCCGGTTCAGTCGATCGTTAATCTCCGTTATATTATTTACATCTTTAATTATCAGCCTGTAACCGTACAAACTTGCCGCCTGTAACGGTTACATAACCCTTCGCGATCGGCAGATTTCGGTTGTGGGGGTACCAGTAGGTCGGAGAAAATTTATCGTTTCCAATTATTTTTCCGTAAAGGATTTAAAGTCAATCTACGGATAGCGAACACAAATTTGATTATGTTCGTAGTACTTTTTGATAAAATTGATACTTTTGTAAAATAAGGTGCGCGATGCGCACAATGAATAGCTTTTTAGTGATTTCAATGTTTCTCGAGAGCTAATTCGAAACTGACTGACTGTAAATTTCTTCAAACAAGTATGCATCGTTACCTCGTGAATCGGTCAAAACATTTGAAGCACGAGGCATAGGGGACGATAGTGTTTTGTCATTTTTGCGATTTTCAAAAGTTCTCGCTGCGGGGTAATTGACTTCTGCGAATATTTAAAAGTGTCTGCGCTACGGGGACACCGATTTCTACGACGATTCAGAAATGTCCGCAATGGGATAATACCGAAGATTCCAGAAGCAACAACGCGCCCTGCCGAATCACTTTGAATCGTATGTAAAAAAAAAAATACTTGGAGTTTGTCTCTCTATGTTTAATTTCTCGGAACGGTGGCGCATCGAAAGAAGTTTATTGTCCCACCGGTTGGAAGGAAACTTCACCGGGTTGCCCGAGCTTAATCCCTCCGCAAATCCTTTGAGCCCCATTAGCGACTTCGTGGCCATGCTGCAACTTCCTTGCACACGTGCGAGCTTTCGTCCCGTATAGGAGCGCAAACATTATTTAATCCTTTGCGCTCGTCCTGCGCTCTTGAACCGGGTTTTCGGTAAACCCGATATGACGCGAAGCCCCGTCAGTTCTCGCGATTGACCGTGTTTGGCTGAATTCGTATTAAAAAAAAGAATTTACGATTAATACGTACCGTGACACGCGACTATTAAAAGATTTCCGGATCTACTCCACTTTTGTACGAGATCCACCGTTTATCTTTTAAATTGAGATTTGCATCGAATTTTGTTCGTAAACGATTTATACAACGGAGAGATTACGACGAATGCGGAATACTTTTTATATAGTTACTGTTGTATAAGCATCTTATATTTTTTATTAACTTCATCTCTTCATCCTATCTGATTTATGCGTTTCATGAAAGCATGTGCACATTGCAAATACGCATGGATTAATCACTAATCATTGATCCATCTATATGTACAGATAGAGGATATAGGTAAGATAGACTTGGAAATTGAAATTATAGTCTGTTAATATGTCTCTAGATTCCTTTATGAACTTGTCCAATAATTCCTTCATTGCAGAATACGAAGATTTGATATCTGCATTTCACTCGAGACTAATAGTGAATGTAACGAGGAGGAGACGTGTGAGATTATTCAGAATTGAATTGATAAAAGAGATCGGAGAGACCAACCAGTTATTTAAAACGTCGAAAAGTATTTTCAATAAAAATTGCAGACGACAACCTATGTAGCTTTTTGAAAGAAGTTGCATTCCTAACACTAGCAATAATTACTAGTAGTAATTTTATAATTAATCCAATTATGAATTCATTAGATTGTATCAGGTTATTAGTTCGCAAGCCTTTTCATTTATTACACATATAGCATAGGCTATCCTCTGTTCATACGTGTACATCAATGGTCCTAATACTTCCGGAACCGTGCGCATCATCGTGAATAGGTACGCAGCATAGATAGGCACGTACGTATATTATGGTACGCAGCCGCCACAAAATAAACCATCAATAATGACGCACGCTGTGCACACTCGTTCCTCGAATTGAAACAATGCCGCGACATTTGCATACCATTCGGGTGATTTATAATAACGAGAGAGATAATTATCTTCGTATCCAACCGCCATAAATATCACCGTTCACGCGCATATTACCGGCACTGCTACCGCCACCCGTCGACCCTTCCCACCCACGGTCTCTTTACCGTAACCGTGCCGTCATTTATTTACAGTTTTATCCGCCGCTGAAAAGATTTTCATCTCTATTTCCCCGCGACATCGTCGAAACGCTTGGACGTCGTCTATTTGCCGTATGAATCGAGACGGGAGCCTTGGATAGAACATAAATTGCGGTTAATGGGTTGATAGGTGCTTCGGGTCGGATCTCGAATATCGACGGGTTTCAAGTGGGATCGTATCGTTCAGCGGCGAATAAATCCACCCGCGAATGGGATTGATTCGAGCTGCTCCTTCGAGCCGCGAATCCGGTCGGATTTGTTGGAAGATAATGAGTGCCGTGAAATGGAGAGATTTCACGGGTAAATGTCTGATTCGCCGGTGACAAATACCATCGCAGCGCAGCATCCTCGATATTCGATGAACAATGTCCGAACGCATAATAGTTCGAGGGTAAAAAGAGTCGGTTGGCATTGTTTTGTGACAGGAAACGCGCCCGGAGGATTGAAGAGCGAAGAACCGTTACGATTCGTTAAAGAGCGAAGCCCGGTCGGTTTGACTTGGAGCGGGCGACCACAGATTGGAGTAGGTCGTGGTCGTGCAACGAGATTTCAATTAACCTGCTGACCGAGCAAAAACCTGCCACAGAGCTTGAACCCCCGAGGACAGGAGGGTGAAAGTTGGCCAACTTTGATTTATATACATATTACTCTATTGTTTGCCGGTAATAGCTGAACCTCGTGATGGTTTTCGAATTCGTCGTTGACTCAAATATCGTCGGATTCACGACCACCGCGTATTTACTTTGTAACCCCGATCGTCGATAACGGCGAGGGCGTGTAAAGTAACTGTAAATAAAAATAATTACTCTCGCGATAAATAAACCCCTTTGGTAAATCTCAAGAGGCTTTTGTCGATTGGTCGCTATTTTTACACAAGCCCTCGCCTGTACACCCTTTTCCTAAATACTAGTCTTGCTTTAATTTCAACCCCTTTGATCTTCCTCCCCTGCTGCACCCTTTTCACCCTGTACTTTGCACCACAGAACTCCTCTCCCTCTCTCTCGTTTTTTTATTGCTCCATTCTCCCTTTTACCCCATTTTCCGTCCCTTTCCCGCACCCTCTGCTCGCGTTATCTTACATTCGGGTCATCCGAAACTAATTGCCATTCGATTCGTCCACTCTTCCGCGTGCCCCAGCAAACTTTCCCACTGCAGTTCCCGCTAAACCCTGTCGCAACCCCTCCGAACAAACCGATGGTTTCCGCCACTCGGCTACTTCCGTCCCTATCCCATTCTCACCGTCGTTTTACATCGTCACGGGCAAACTACGATAATTGCTTACAAGTACATTTCAAGCGGTACAGAAAAACACGTGTAATTAAAATTCTACGCCGAATCCTACCTGTTAAAACGCTTCGCAATCCACTTATTACGATGCCATTCCACTATATTTACCATTATATCATATTATATTTACCATTCCACTATATGTATATACGATGCTACTTGTTCAATGTTTCAGGGTTGATACGAGTACGTCAACGGAAAGGCATTAAAAAGCGTAGCGACGGGGCGTAACATATTTAAAGTCGAGATCGAAGAAGGATCGACGTGTACATAAAACGGCGCACTCGTGGGGTCGGAAAGAATGCGGAGAGGCTGCGGTTAGCGGACGGGAGCGCCCGGACGATGGGGTAGGATGGATTGATTGTGTCCAAGTGAGTTAAAGGTGCGCTCCCGAAGAAAGATTCGAGGTTGACGAAGGTCCCCGGTTTCCCATTACGGATTCCCCGCGATACGCTGCCCGATGCTGTTCGCGAGGAGGAGGAGGAGCCGGCAGTGGAGGGGGGACTGAAACTTTCCCTTAATGACAGAAGTTTTATTGCAGACCATCGTTCAACCTGCCAGCGAAGCCGACAAGCCACCGTCGGCGACGCATGCACCCTTCTCTCTCTCTGTTTCACCCTCCGTCCTCTTCAATTCCTACTCTAACTGGCCAACTTGTAATCGTAACTTCAATAACAATGATTAAGTGTCCCGTTCGCCAAGCGGTGCTCCGTGAAATCCGCGGAAAATTAAAGACTCCGTCCTCCCGCGGTATTCCCACGTTCTTTTCCCGAGAATATTCCATTTCGCAGGGATTATCTTACGCGGAGTAGCTCCGTTGTTTCCGAGTATAATAGGAAGTCCGAAGTGAGTAATATCTGAAGCGAATCAATCCGTAACCATTTGGCCTCGTGGTCACCGCGTAAAACGCGAATCCCCACCCAGCCGGGAGCTCGCTCTCGCGGTGAAAAACAGCCGGCCGGAAACGAATCATTGCGGCGGTGGCTGCTGCTTTAATGGAATACATTATTCCGTGTAATCGAAAACGTCAGGAGTCGGACCACGTTTGTCGAGCTTATTAACGTAGCGGTGGGCTCTCGCCTTTTTTTATACACGTCGCCCGGCGCAGTTACGTGTACGGCATTAAACGGACAGCGGCAGATTCTATTTCGAGTAGTTGTACGCGCCGCTCGGTCGAGCTTCATAAGGAAAGATTCTTTTAACTCGGATCGATGCGGGTAAAAATACTTGGGTCGTTCGATAAGTAAAAGACAAAGGTAGCTAAGCTATTTTTAATAGAACTTATTCAATGTTAAACAGAGAATTATCGCTACCGTGGTGAGTAAGTACATCGGCGCGAAAAACACCGAAAGCAAATAATTTTTTTGTGTGTGTTTGCGTTCCCTTCTTCGACGCGAGCCCGGGGTGTGCTTCGTCATTTGGCTTAATGCTCTCGTTCCTTCCTGGCCAGCGCGTACGCGATCAATCTTAATTCGCGTGCCAAATTACCGAGCGCGCGACCGAAAACCTGATACACCCTTGCCGAAAGAAATATATTAAGACGCGGTGAAACGGTATTTTTGGCCGCGCCCGTGAACGATGAAACCGCGTTTTTCAACCGGCCATTAATTCGACGCTACGTCGTAACGAAGTCGAGAGAGAGAGAGCGATTTTCTATCCGCGCCCCGAAACCTCTAGCCGGGCAATCGATAATACGACTGTAATGGCTATCATCGCGTATATATAGTGGTACAACGCTTATCATCTCAATTGGCATGCGAGAAGAATTCGATTACGATTACTCACCTTTAACCGCGTTCAGCTTGTTGCCGACCATCTGCTTCGCCACGAAAGCTGCCATCTTCCTTCGAGCTTCTTATCCCAGAGACGAAACGAACCTGGAAATAAAAAACAAAACGTTTAACTGAAGATTTCTTCGTCGTTAACACTAGATTGCCTAAGGAAGTCATTTTGACTGCTCTTTAGTTTCAGTCAGAAAAAAAATTTAGTTATATAATAATACAATTCCTTAGAAATTTTTTTTATTGTTAATATTTACTAAGAATCTGTTTTATCACCGTAGATAGTATAAGAAAGTATTAAAAATGAATTTTAAATAAATTCCTTTACACATTAGTTATTCTTTCACAATGAAGTCATTTCGACTGCTTTCGGGCAATATAGGTACATACTAAGTTTCAGTCTTTCCAGTATTAACAGAGATAATGACGACGATGACAGGTAAATAGGATGCGGCTGCATGCAAAATGGTATTTTATAAAACCGCCCGAAATTTCCTTGGCCGGCGGCGGCGTAACCATTTCGGGTAATAACGTTATACGGTTTCCGGCTCGTAAATATCTTTTTACGATGTCGTGAAAAGTAATATCGCGGTTCGATCCTGATTTCGAGTTATCCGAAGTGGCACGATTTTATCAACCGAACGACCGGGGCTCCGTTCGCGGCCGCATCCGCGTGAATTCGCCACGGTTTATTAGCGGCAGGAGTCCGCGATAAACCGTTTTTCGGCGTCGCCGTGAAATCACGGCCGGCCCGAGGAACCGTGCCGTCTTTATTGCCGGTAGAAACGTGACGCGCGATTCTCGGATAATTTTCGTGGAAGCTTGAAAACGGTTGGGACGCGAAATTTTTCCCCGGTCACCTCGACTCCGGCCGCAGCTACCGTGGAAATAAATGCCCCGAAACGGACAACTCTCTTTTTCGTGCCACTCGAATCCCTTTCCCGGGTTCCATTTATCCGGCGTACCGTTTAAGGTCCGAGCTGTATTTACGCTATTTTAGTCCTTTGGATACGGAGGACCTGGCCACGGCTATACATTCATGGGACGGAGAAGTTTTCCGCGAGAGTGGTTGCACCGTACGGCAGCGTGAGCCGCGAAAATATGTTTTCTGGCATTCATAGAAATCTCGAGCGTGATTGACACTAAACTTTTCATTCGGACCGCGACAATCATCGATGACTGACTCAATAGGACTCAGAGAACGTTCAGCGTAATTCGCCAATAGGCGGTGGTAGTACCGAAAGGATTAAATGAGTCTCGCACGTATTCCAATTTGCACCGTGACCGTTTAATTAATAAAACAGCTGTCACTTCACGCAAGATTATTATCTCGACCGGTCGTCAAAGGGTTTAATAAGGTAGATAACGCACGCGGGCAGTGCATGAATAATAAAGCTGGAAAGAGTACGGGCACTATCTCCAGCTGAGAGGATTACGCGATTCATAAAGACAAAAGGTAACTCGTCCATTCTTTCAGCGGTCACAATGCGCTTGTTCGAAAATAAGATTAAGTCGTACGGCTGGGGCTTAGAATAACGGTGTGAATTATTTATTGCCTCCGCTTATCGCGCGTTACGTCTTATTCATAGAAACGAGATACCCGTTTTGAAAAATCCGTGCCGGGAGCAAAAGCGAAGCCAGAAGAAAACACGTTGCACAAGAAAACGAGGAAGAGGGACAAATGCTCATCGGCACGGAAACCGCCGCGTCAGCGCGTTGAATAAGTTAACGCGAAAAGCTCTAGGTCACCCGGTTCTCGGGATCCTGGCTAAGCTTCCGCGCGGCCTTGCGAGATGTCAAGAAGCTCCGAGATATAACCAACGAACCGCTCGGGACAGGTCTAGGTTAAAGAAATTTTATCCCTTCCCTGAAGTTACCTACATATCTCTTGCCAGCCGTGCATGAAAATTCCTGTCCGAATCGATCCCGTCATATTTCAATAAATACGCTTCACCCATCGATTAGATTAAAAGCGAGTCGACTCCGTTAGCTAATGGCGGTTGGACGCGTACAATTATTACCTGTCTGAACGATTGCGTTTCTGTCTGGCGCCAGGCGAATGGGATCGTGAGATAAATTGCATCTCGTTCCGCGGAATATCTCTTAGTCGTTCGGGAGAATTGCCGCGGCTCGAAACGCAAACATCGTACGCTGTGTAAGTACATATGGAATGGTGCCGCGGGTGAAAAGAAATTCGAGAAAGGGAAAATTCGGGCCGATCGGGGTCATCGGCGTCGCTTATCTGGCGCCTGGTTGGTAAGAATCGGCTTGTAGCCGACCGAACGAGGGAAGAGAGGATCGATAGAGAAACAGGAGAGAAGCAACTGTCGCTGGGGAAGAACGCGGAAAAGCGAGAAACAACGAGACGAGAGGGAACGAGATGCTGAGAGTCTAGGAGGTGGAGAAGCGGGACGACACCGATAAAGCAGCGGTAAACCGGCGACGAGACGTCTCGGCGCCACCCTCGTCCGTTTTCAACCCCCGTTTTCCCTCCGCCCGTGATTTTCCAACAACGTCGGACAACTTTATCCCGGCGACAATGGACAAAACGAGCCTCGCCTAACCGAGATATTACGCGTTCGCTTTTTCGCCGGCGTAACAAAAAAAAATATGTACGAAATTGCGGATAGACCGTAAGTTTATCGTAGATACGAAAGTGTGTCGGGTAAAATCTGGGCGGATAAAACTGTCGCCGACAAAACTCGGTTCCGGCACGGTTTTTGTTTGCCTAGCCGACGATTAAGCCCTCGGCTTCGGTAACTTCGTTCGCGGACGATCGACAGGAACTCTTTAGGGATCAGCCGGAGGCGTGCTAAACGCAAATTGGATCGTACCTCTTCGGCTGAGAGATCAGCAGCGGCGATGTTTCGGCGCCGCGTCGAAGATTCACCTCGCGGAAAATTACGATAGATATTTTGCAAGAGATTTCGCAGCTGCCGGATGAAAGCCGACTGGGGGGCGGAGGGAACGAGGTAGCTGGAGGATGAAAGGCTATCGAATTGCAGAGACGCGTACAAAGGAGTTGCACCGCGGCGGGGAACTCTATCCTTCGAGTAAAACGAGCTTACACTAATACCCCCGCTGATGGCTGAATCGGAGTATAAAGCAAACCCCGAGTCTCGACAAACAATCGCGCTATGAAGCGCGCTAAGCACCAGAAATATTTGCCCATTCTTTAAAGTCAGCAATTTGGCCGTCGACGAGAATATCTGCTGTCGAGGCTATTTTCGAGAACAAACCCCATTCAATCTTGGTAATAGAAAAATTATCTTTAAAATCGTAAAACCGTACCGCTGCGCCAACTTTACGATGCGATGCGGGGGGTGGCTAGCAAAAATATCGCTGACGATGGCGTCGCGTTAATGCAATTGCGGGACAAAATCTAACCGCTCTTAAACTCGGAAGACGAACCGGGCAACGACTAATTAACCGAACAAAGAACGTTTCGAGCGAGACCGCGAAGCGCGTCTTCCGCGCCGGTAGCAAAAGGCGTCGAGACAATGCTCGGATTCCGCTTGGCAAGCATTCGGGGGATACTACAATTAACGAATTCCAGAAATTATTCCGATGCAGAGTCGCGACGCGGACGAACGAAAGGCGGCGGCCGCTCGACGACGGTCGTAGCGAGTTCCGAGGTGGAAAAGCTTCGAGAGCTGAGCGGAGTCTGGAGGACACTTCCCGAGGAGGAAATCCCGTCCGCCTCGTTAGAGCATGGACCACCTGGAGGCATCCTTGCTCCTCCTCGATTCCGTGCACTAATTAAATAGAGAACGAGAGACGCGTAGCCTGCCTCTATCTCTATCTCTCGGCGAAGTGGCCGGAAAGAAAGAGTTCAAACGGTAATCTCGGGATCTCCATTTAGCTTCGGGGCTAATTAGCCACCTTCGCACCTAGTCTTTTCCGCCTGCCTCGCGTGACTCTCTCCGATTTTTTACACGCCAGATTTTATCCGCATTAAATGAACACTATTTTTCTATCATAAAAAATTCAACCGTTCCGCAGGCTGGATCCTTAAATGGAGGCGGTTATATGCAAAGATCTCGGAAACAGAAAAAAGAATTCCATTATGACTGGTCCGTAGGGATATCGAGGCTCAATTAACGAAACTACAAATTCACGGAGTCGGCCGTAAAAGCGTTTATCGTCGGTATTCTCGGCACGCTTCGTCCGCGTTCGCGTCTTCCTTCGCGACCTCCCACGCTCTTCGCGGGTGCCTCGGCTACGTGATTGTAACCAGTCGCAAAACCAGGTCGAACGTGACGTTACCACAGGCCGAGGCTGTTTTCGAGAAATTAAGAAAACTAGATTTTTCAATTTTTCCTTTTCAACGCTTTCAGACCGCAGCGATATATTAGATTAATCCGTGGAGTTAACTAAGTTCCGTGTACGTATAGAACTATTTTCTCCGAGTGATTAGATAGGCCAGGCAGTTCCATAAATATCGTCTCAAGCCGGAGATAGATTCCCGGGTAACCGGGTTAAAAGTCCACCGATGAAATTCGGCCGGAACGATGGAAATAAAGTTGCCGATTTAGGTTATGCCGAGACGTTCCCTTATTTCGTATTCCGACAATAAGTGTATCCCTTGGCAAACATTCGGTACGACGCTCGTTCCGAGCTATCGGAAAGCAAGTAGCATCGGAATTGGCGATTCACGAAAACGAGAAGGGCAGGGAAATTTATTAAGGAACGTGGACTCGGTCCCACCCCTGTTTTCGCTGGACAAACCCTTACGAACACTTTTACGGCGTCACGTAAACCGTCCTTTTAATTAATTTCGCGTCCGGATCGTATCGTACGAAATTAGACCAAATGCATTTCCTACTTTATCGTTTCCACGAATACGTAGTTATTTACCAAATGACAATCGAAGTACAAAGTAGCGTTAATTTAATTTCTGTGTACACGAATATATTTAATGCTGGTGGTGAAACTCGCCGCGAGTCAGGCCGTATTCTCAAGCGAGTAGGCGTTAATAACGCGTTACTTGATAAGACCAGCCGGTCCGTACTGGATATAGAATAACTGGCGCGCATTCATCATTCGATATACCTGGTTCTCGATATCGTTAGCCGGTTCATGAATATCCAATGGCGCCTCGGATTTCAACCGGGCTCCTCCTATTTTGGCCAATATCGTAAAAATATACATTACACGCGCGGCCGAGTCGAACAAATGAAATCTACTAAACGCGAAATAATCGCAA
>SHCU01000037.1:104455-116699 GCA_004307685.1 Ceratina australensis
AGGGAACGCAGGAGACGCTTAGAACGTCGATTATTCGCTGCTTCGCTTGTGCCTCTGCGTTATAATATATATATAGATAAGTAGTCGGTTTCATTGTCCCGCGAAAAACGACGAGCATTTCCTCGAGCTGAAACTCGTCGAGAGACAACTGCAAAAAGTAGTTCCGTCGGTTCACAATGAAATTTAATGACGAATCCTTTTGCCGGAAGATTCGTTCTCAAATGAAATTAAATGTTTTTCTCGGGGGGCAAATGTATCATGCGTGTGTCGCTGACTCGAATTTCGACGGACGAACTGAATTTCTTATACGCAGATTAATGCATTAACACTTTATTGACCGGTAGCCTATTGATCGGCTTCTCGATTGCCAACGCTTATCGACCGCTAGCCTATTGATCGGTTTTTGGCTATCGAATTATTAAATTATTAAAAAAAAATAGAATTACTATTACCTTGAATATATTTTATGTATGATAGTTCATAAAGCCCTTTACTATATATAATAAATGAAAAATAAAGTATAAATATTAATAACATTACGTTGCTTCGGACAAAAGGAATAAGCACAAAGAATTAAGAATTAAGCCGGTACTTAGTGAATGGCAGCCTCAAAAACGATCGGTCGATAAAGTGTTAAAATTATTAATAATTTTTTCTCTCGACATTTTTTGAATTAATGTATACATGAATTTTATATTAATTGAGTTTAATTCAATCAATAATATATTGAAGCAGTAATTATTTCATAAAACAGATAAGACTGGGCGTGCAACTCTCGAGTGCAAAGGGTTAAGACACGCCCATGCACGCTATCGATGCGATTAACGTTCGTCTATACTCTCGGTGGATGGAAACGAAAGGTTAATCCGTACTGACGGACGATTTCGTTAAAGGGGCCGTTATCATCCGGCGCGATTACGGCTTAAAGTTCGAACGTGGCGACATTAATATTGCATCGGCCGAAGACCACCGCCAGGCCTTTCAATTAAGTGATCCGCGGTTTAATACAGCTCCCGGGGCGCTAATTGACCCGAATCGTAAAGACGGCGCGCGGCACGCCGTCGTTAACGAGTCATTAAGGCGCCGTCGGAAACTTCGCGAGCGAGATACCGCCCGGTATCAGAGATGAAAGTATTTCGGTTGGCAATTTCGGTCGAAATTAATGGGGTTTATCGGTGTTCCTGTAGTTTAATCACCTCGCGGCCACTGTTTCAAACGTTCAACTATTTACGAATCGAAAACTGAATGCCATCGCTACTCTCGTTGTAACTCGCGTTTCTCGCGGCTCGTCAGCTTTATCGATTATCCCTTTTGTATCGTCGAAGCGTGCGTTAACGACTTTTTCCTTTCGTTTTTTTTTTATTTTTATCGCAGCGAATTTACTGAACCGTCGTCTGTATCTACGCGATTGCATCGAACCGGATTGCAACTCCTTGTTAAGGCTGATAACCGTTACGTGCGAACGCGACGGTGTCGCATTCGGAAAGTTGAGAAGGATCCCAGCGAACAGGGATCAAGTCGATGATGTATTATATTTGCTAGGTTGCGCAGCTTTGTAATGAGATCAGCCCTGCTCGCGAATGTAACAAGCTTGTCTGATACGAAACTTTCTAATCCTCCTAACAGCGAACGCTCGAGAAATCGGTTCGAACAAACGGACTTGAACCTGTCTCCGAGAATTATTCCATACGGACATCGACCCATTCGCTATTTAACCGTTTACGCTCGAAGAACTTATCAAAATTTTTATTCATTTTTTTCTTTCGACAATTTCTAAATTCATGAATTTTAAAATAATTAATTTATTCAGTGATACGTTTAAGCAATGATTATTTGATAAAATTATATTTTATTGATCTCACTGAAACTCTGTGTTCCGTAGCAGCATGATCTATTTTAGCTTCTTTATTAATAGGATATTTTTGGTGCGCTCAAACAGTCTGTCGTATAACATTACGTCGTTGAAACTAACGAAGTTATGAATTTCGTATGACGTCATGTTGGTTAGAAGACTTTATTTTGAATTCTATAGAACGAATCGAAGCTCGAGCTCGTACAAAATACACGACCGCTGTTGGCGACTAGTTAATTGCTATCCGACATGCATGGGACATAAATTACGAAGCATTCGATTCGGGGCGAACGGCATTATACTTTCCAATTTTATCGGGCGCGACTCTGTATAAAATACAAATTAAGTAGCGGCAGCCGTGACGGCCGCGATCGATTGAATTATGAAGGACCGAACCGATTGTTTCTAAATTTATTAGCTGAATATTTAACGTTAACAGGCAGCGAATTTTGTAACAGCTGCTGCGCGAATCACGGCAGCTAGACAACAACTAACGAATGAGTACTATTAATCCTTTGCACTCGAGTGATGACTCACCGTCTGTTTTATAAAATAATTATGGCTTTAGTATGCCACTGATTAAATTCATTTTAATTATTAATAATTTAAAAATCGTTGAAATTTTAATACATACGTTTGCGCGTAAGAATTATTTCGTGGAAAAATCGGTAAAAAATGGTAATATCGATGATCGAAGGAAATGATTATTAAGTATTGAAAGCATTAAATCCTATTTTTATTCCGAAACTCGTTGCCGTTTACGGATGCTCGGTAAAAGCGAAAATAGGTTCCATACCGTTACCCAAACCGGCGATATTAGCAAATAGTATGGAATCGTTGCAGGAGCATGCGGTGAAACGATGAGTATACAGCCGGCAAAGCCCGGCAGCTAGTAAGCTTTGATCGCTCGTACGCTGATACCCCGGGAACGTTTTAAAGCGTCGCTGGCAAGCGTTTACAGCGCATAAAAAGAGGGGGAGTTTCTAGACTCACGGCAAACGTTGTTTCGTCGACGACGTCCTCGATAATCCCGTGTGTCGCGAGATGTAGGGAAGCCAAACGATAAAAGGACCGGCAATAAAAACCGGCGCACCCGGTTTTACGACGTTGAAATTCCGACTCGCGGAAACCGGTTGGTACCCTATCGACGACTTATCGATTCGTACGTAATTTAACAGAGAACAGCCTCTGCGGCTGGAACCCACCCGCATCCGAGGCGCGTGTGTGTGTGTGTGTGTGTCTGTGCGCGCGTGTCCAAGGATACGCGGCCGAGATTGCGGATTCCCCGGTTGATGTATGCCGTTGCGGAGGTCAAGGAACGGCGATAAGCCGACCGGTAAGGCCATGGACCGACCAGCGGTGGCCGCGCTAATGCTTCAGACACGCTACTAACCCACTATGCGGCCATGTTCCCCTCCCCCCACGAGTTATATTACCTGGCCCGTTCATTAACGTGATACACCATCGAAAAATCGGTCGAAAGCGAATTAACCTCTTACGAACGGCAGAATATACATTAAATGTTTTTATTTACATAAAATTTACATTTTATGTAAATAAAATGTATACAAGGTAATAGTAATTCAATTTTTTCATAATTTAATATTTCGATAGCCAAAAGCCGATTAATAAGCTAGCGGTCAATAAAGTGGTAAGATGGGTGAAAAATTTCGGCACGCGCGCCCCACCGTTCGTCGTTCATAGCGATAATCGAGGCAGACGCGTTTGGCGTGACTTTTTCCGAGATTCCGCGTAGTGCAAGGGGTTAATTATAATGTAAAATATGACGTACGAATGTGCTCCCGGTCTGATTGTCACTGCGCGCCGGCTAATGATCCTTTTCTCGACACGCGGTAATCGACGAGTCCGCGGAACTGATGAAATAATTATCCACGCGCGCGATCGCTAATGGCAATAATAAACGCCGGGCGTAAACGGGTGGACCGTAAAGCGAGTTATCAAGCTCGGAGGAATGGACGTATCATGGGGGCGTCAAAGGTTAATGGGCAATCTAGGTGCGCTCCGGGGCGGCGGCGTCGCGTGCGTCCGGTAGCCGTCGGGAAATTGATTACCTTTGACGGTGGCAAATGAAAAATTCGCATTAAGACGTTTACGACGGAACGTAATCGTTTCGTGGACAGATTCTAATTGTTCGATAGATCTCGCGGTTGTTAGTTATAGATATAAATGCAATTCGACATGGGTAATTATAGTGGCTGGAAAATTTCGAAGAATTTTATACGTTATAATATTCGTGAATGCTTTTCACGTGTCACCGTGAAACGATTTCAGATAATTTATATGGACATTAACCTCTTAGGCACGACGCGCCACTATAGTGGTTTTCGCGGATGTCGTCTCTATGAACGACGCGCCCGTATAGTGGCTTAACGTGTATAAATGAATTATAATTTTAAGAATTATATTATGAGAAATATATTAATATAATGTTAAGAATTATATTATGACAAGTATATTAACCCTTTGCACTCGAGAACTTTTTCTGCAAATATCTACTGAATTTACTTAAACTATATAATAATTATTTTATATCGTTATAATTATGATATATTGTATGAATTTATTGTTCATTTATGAGTTCTACAATTTTCAAATTAATATGTGCATGAAATTTATAGTAATCAAATTTAATTTAATCTGATATATATTTTATTTTATATATAATAATAAGTGGCGACTGTGAGTCGTCTCTCGAGTGCAAAGGATTAATATAATTTGAAGAAAAATTATAATTTACTCATCAAAAACTTCATTCCAATGTACTCAGAGAACATATGTCTGTTACTCATTGCATTTATGTTATTCGCGTTAAATTCTACTGTACAGAAAAACAGCCCAGCGTAAAATTTTTCCGTACCTAAGAGGTTAAATACGATGTCGTGATAATCGTGATATCGAGTCAGAGATCGATGGGTGGAAGAGCTCGGAGACGAAGTCGAAATTAGCCGCGGTTTAAATTCGTTTCGGGCCGCGAGGGGAAGTAAATCCCTTGTTTCTGCAGGCTGCACACGCGACTCGTTTACTCTGATTGGATTCCGGGGCAAGCGGCTGCGTCAAAAGATAAGGGACGTCCGGTATTTCTCTCTCCGGGGGCCCCGGCGCGGAAATCGCGTATTGGACGTAGGGCGCGCGTGCGCCCGTCGAAAGTGTATCAAACAAACGGGGCCACTCGATCATCCCTCGAAACGATTTCCCGTAGCTCCCGCAGGAAAATCTGCAATAACGTCCGACGCCGGTACAACCGGATGTTTTTTATGGTCAACCGGCGTTCGAACGCGCGCAATAACAACGCGTTCCGAGAAAAAGAAACGCCCGGTGGAAACCGTTTCCGCAATCCTTTACTATTTAACTTAAAAAAGCTCGATCTTGAGGAAAAGATTTCGACGAACATTTACGACGCGGCTGTACGAATCCTAACATCGACGCGTACGCGTACATCCTCGTCTCTCGTGTATTTCGTAATGTCGCGACGATTTTTAACACTTTACCGACCGGTAGCGGTTCGAGAATCCTATGCCATTCTCACCGGCCACTCAGCCGTAGATCGTACACTATCCTTTCCATTCATCTTTAAGGGCTAAATTTAAGGGTTCATTCATCTTTAAGGGCTAAAATTAACCCTTTGACTGCTGAATACTCAGAGCCGAAGCTATCACTGGGGACTGAATACTTTTTCACTTCGGCGATGTATTAAATTACATAGTATTAAATTATGTATTAAATTGTATGTATTAAATGTAATATGTATTAAATAAAGTATTAAATTAAATTATATATTATATTAAATTGTATGTAGTACAAAGTCCAATTACTGTTACACTATCCTCTCCAAAATGAACAAAAAACAAAACTATATAAACTATTCAAATCCGGAGTATACATAAGCAAAGACTTTCATCTAAGAATCAAGAACAATAAGAAAATCACCAAGCGCATATATGCGTCCTTAGTCCATACCGATAGCTTTCGCCAGACGCATATATGCGTCTGTAGCAGTCAAAGGGTTAAGCAACGATTATCTGAATACAGAATTCGAAATGCTTGCTACTTGTCAGTCTAGCCTAACCAAATCTAACGGGAAAAAACAAAAATCGATTAATCGACGACCGGTCGGTAAAGTGTTAACAGAGACTATCATTTAGTTGATACTGGAACGAGCAACCGGACACGGAAGCTGGAATTATTAAGCCGGTTCCCAAACACGAGATTTAAAGGGAAGATCCCGGGTGCGAGCAACTTCGGTACGACCACGGTCCAACTGGGAAACGTCGCGATAAATACAGGATATATAATCCTAACTATCTGAAATGGAGCATGGCTCTCCGGGCGGTAGGAGTCGAGTGCCGAGCGTGGACGTTGTCCGCAAGCTCTTTAGACCTCGCCTCGGTCGTAACAACGTACGTACCAGAGGAGCCTGCCATGTACCGAATATTTGTTCTGCCAATCCGTGGTACACTCGCGCTGGAAATTTCGTTACGCGTCGTAACTTTCTAACTGTAAACCGGGGGGCGGGGGAGCAGATGGCCTTTTCTTCCCTGGGAACAATTTCGCGAGGTGTACCTCACGACGGTTCGAGCAACAGCCGGGCTGACTGTAAAATCGATGTATTTTACCGATACGGATCTGTCGTTGTATCCGTTGGCTAGAACTCGCAACAAGTTTCGACAACAAGTCTTATCTCAGAGATCAAAGTGGGCAAGTTCGAGCAGCAGCGGTAGCGGGTAGCCGTTCCCGAAGTGTGCAACGGGAACGTAGCGATTGGCCGAGTTCAAGTTCGGAGGCTCGCTCGCGGTTAATTAGCAATTATCCCGGAGCCGCTGCTAATCGAGTTCCGAACTACCCGATACCCGGTACACTTGTTCCGAACGTCTGTGAGACGGCGGTCATTCACGAGTTATCGAGCCGGCCCGATTAGTGGAAACGCCACGCACTGTCGCTGACAGCTCTGTTGATGCCGCCTTCGCCGCCGGCATCACTTTGTCGTCGAATCGTCGACACGTCGATAACCGCTAACCGGGTCTTGCAGCCCGCCCCCATGCGACCCGCATGATTCCGCGATTCGATCGCTATTGTACAGCGAGAGATCGCACAGAGGTATCTCGAGTCAGATGTAACGTCCTAATTGTCTCCTTGTCAGAAATAAAACAAGGGAGCGACGCGGTTCATCTCTCTACGTGAAGTTTCATCCCCATTAACCGTAGTTTCACGTTCGTGCAACGAGTTATGAAAACAAAATTCACAACTCTGTAACGAGATATAAGCTAGGAAAATCGAAGAGCTTTTACGAGTACGAGTTGCTAAGGGTAGTTGGAAAGCCCGAAACACTGAAAGGGAGGCCAGCTCTTCTAATTAAACGCGACACAGATAGCCTCTGTTACGCATCGAGTCATCGTTAAGGGCCAAGTGACCGGTCGGAAGAACTGCGTGGAATTACCCGGGTTCGTCGTTCTTACGCGGGCGCGGATCCGCGGCTGATGGAACGCGGGAGCAAAACAGAAAACGCGATTACGAGCACCGCAGCAGCTGCTGCCAGATACTCGGCCCGTTTCAACGTTACCCCTTTTATTTCCCTAATTTCGCACGGTATCGCGTTCCGCGGGAAAATTGCGCGCCCGGTCCAGGCTCGCGAGCCGTATTTTTTTCCCCGTCGTGGAAACGGGAATTACAGAAGTACGAACTGCTCCCGGGACCCGTAAACTCGAGTAAAAACTGGAATTACCCAGTCAATTAAATTCGAAAATAATTACTGCCGGGTAGAAACAGCGTAGTAGTAGTAAAAGAAACGCTCGCTGCGTTCACGTTCTTCCGCGCCGCTTAAACGATATAATATATTTTACTTAAACCGTTCGTTTACCGATACTATTTAATTTCAATTCCGATAAATTTCCTATCGGAATCGCCGCTCGTTCGCGAATCATTTATCGGATAAAAGTTCCCATCGGTCATTTCCATCGGGGTAGGAAACCGCGGCAAACAATATTCCACCCATTTTTCCAGCTCGATCGTAGCCCGTGAGTGTCCCTATATGAAGTACGAACCGGACTCCGGTCGTCGTCGTCGTTGCAGTGAAAATTCATTAGGAGACACGCGAGAGAATCTAGAACGACGCTCGGCATCGCAACAAATCGATTCTTCCAATTACAGTTCGAATCGACCGGACCTATTTCCAACGGCCCGTTTTCTCCGCGCCGCGTTCCTGCACACGACCTATACACATTTATCTATCCGCTCGACCCGACCGTTTGCCGCTGGTATCTACCTATTTATCTTCGCCGCTGCTCTCTGCCTTCTTCGTGCCCCGTCCCGTCCCGGGACGCGCCGCCGTTACTATCCGTGAAACAGAAGTTCACGGATAATACAGCCAGGGACCGCGTAATTAATACGCCGTTCGCGAGACCGGATAGTTTAAATTAAACGTGAACGTGTAATATGTAAGGGTTACGATAATATAAACGGTGAAGACGAGCGACATGACGTACGTTAAGTATCAGCGTAGAGATAAACTCGAAGCGAGAGGTGCAGCCCCTTTAATTAGGCGCTCGAACCTCTTTTCCGGCGAGTGGCAACGGCTCGGTTTTAGAAAGCCCCTCCGCGCGTATATTCGACCCAGTTTCTCGAGTACCCGCGCGAAAAATTCAGAGACCCGCGACTTCGTCTTCCGACTCGCTCTCGCCTCGCGAAAATAACACTGGGACCAGGTATTCCACACGTGGCTCGCGATTATTTAAACAGCATGTAGGATTCGACCCACGTTCGTACCCGGAAAATGTGAGAGTTCAACCCCTTTGCCCGATTCCGAAACGTGGGCGCCCTAATTCTAATATACTTTTTTTTGTGTGTGGCCCAACGAGGAGCGTACGGCGTAGGCAGAAGAAGTGGAACGCTCGCGTCGGATTTATCATCGATTCGCGCTACTTTGATTCCATTCCCAGCTCGTTCGAGGCTCCGATGGTATCGCCAGTTTTCGTTTCGGTTTTATCAATTTCTCGTGACGAAAATGGGAAAGGCGACGGTAGGAGAAAATGGAAATTCCATTATCTCGCGGAAATACGCGTCCCCTTGTTGCCGGCGGCGCGCATCGACGAGTTTCGGGACATCCGAAACAATCGTGTTTGTATAAGTTCCGCCTCGGCCGCGAATGGAGCGTGAATCGAGTTAGAGGACGCATTTAGAAAATGAAAGCTCGGCAGTCGAATCGCGCGAGTCGTACTGGCTCGGTTCAACTTCCAGTCGCGGTCCATTAACACGTACCGCGGCGGCGGCGGTAATGCGATACCTCGATGGCACCGCGAGCTGCGGTTATTTCGAAAACGAAATAAATCTCGAAGGCGGTGGTTGTCGGCCGCGACGCGAAAGTCCGGGTTCTCGGCGTTGTTGCAAATCGTTATTTCGATAATTTATTGCCCGGAACGCGGCTCCTCCTCCTTCGGTTCCTCCGTTATAAATTTTAACTATTTTGCCTGCGGCCCGGCTCCGCCGCCAGATGTACCGCCCCGCAAACTTCCCTCGAAACTTCCTGCGCCAGCTACCTCCGTCTTTGACAACTTGTACCGTCCGGATTCCCCGCATTTCTTACAACTTTCGATAACCGCAACCCCTTCCTCGTTTCACCAATGAATATCTCTGCCCGTATATCCTTCAACTCGTTCGCTCGTTGTTTCGAAACTGAAAGCAATAGCCTCTATAAATTCCGACAAATCGATTTCCCCGCGAATAGAATTGTCCGTGTGATTTATTCGTAAAACAGTGAGACGACGAAAATAACGTTTAACGCGAACACCGGGGGTACGTCTGGTTATTCGAAAGCCGTCGCGTAGCTATCGTTTCTTGCCGTTGCGCAACTCAGCCCGAAACGCGCGGGTCTGAGCCCCGGCGAGATTAGTTATTAGATTACAAGGCCGGCTCAGAGCTGCTCGGTAATGGAATAGCTATGGAAATGGGGACAAAGATGGGGCCCAAGTGCTGTCGGGTGTGGAAACCTTGCGGCAGCCGTGTTGCGACCATTCTGCTCTTAACCTCTCCCTTTCCGTTTCCTGCCGCCCCGTCGGACAGCCTCTCCGGAGCTCCATCACGCGAATTAATTCGGTCGATCTTAAAGATCAATTTAATCGCAGCCGCGACAGTTAAGAAAATTTCTGAGCAACCACCCATCCAATCAGATTAATCGAGCGACTGCGAATACGTTTACCGGCGATGCCAGGATTGGTTTCGTTCGGTAATTAATATAGTAGTTCGATTAATGGATCCGATCGATAACGCTGACGCACTGAACGACCGTAAAGCAATATCTACGAGCTTCTCAAATGTCATTAAAAACCGCAAAGTACATCGGATGAGAGACTATACCCGTACTCCGTGTATTAAAAGTTGATCCAAGCGAAAAAAAACAGGGAACTCTCGTATGAAAAAAAAAACTGTGACAGGCGTAGGTAGTAGGAAGCGTGGAGTCAAACAATTCACGTCGACGTAGTATCGCGTTTATGGCGTCGGGGAGCATCGAGAAAATGGGGTGAGACAGGAAGCGGAGGGTGAGGGATTACATGCAGGAAGCGTGTGGCGTACTGTCACCGTTTGAAATTCGCTCAAGTTTCTCACGAGCTGCTGCTGCTGCTGCTTCTTGTCGCGACAATATCGTGGAAGTTGTCTCTCCCACGCCGTACGGGGAAGCGAGAAAATTCCGGCCGCGCGGAAGACAACGGGAACGAACGGAAGTCTCGTGGCTCGGGCATCGTTGAAATTGAACGTGTACGTTGTTTCGAATATTCTAGTGAAATTATTTCACGCGACTATTTGGCGAGATTAATCATCTGGGTTTCTGGTCGATCCTCGATCCAGTGGGGGGAAGGGGCGGGCGGCAGGTCGAATACACTCGGTTTTGCAATTCATGAATCACTAATTACTCCCGCAGACTCTCGTTAACAACGAAACTAAAGGACCCGCGCGGGGGACTTATCGATTCCGACGGAAATTCGGAGGTCGACCGGGAGGAGAGCTTAAAGGGCGGAATGTACAATTTAAAGGGAAACGACGGACCCGTCGCGCGTCGCAATACCCAAGACGCTTAAGCGAGTCGTTAATTGCGTTAAGTAAAGTGCCGGCGCCGCCTCGCGACAGGAGACCCCGCGCGCCCGTACGGGGTATCCCCTCGGCTCGGTACCGGAACGGGTACGGACCGTTCGAGGCCGGGGGTTAACTCGCGGAAATTTGACCGGGAATTTAACGAGACGCGACGCAGGCAACGCGTCACGCGAAAATCCTCGATATTAACGAGTCCGTCCTGAAGTTACGCGGCAACCCCCGACGGGGGAACGCAATCGCCCTAAACGAATCCGGGATGTCTGAATATTTCAACTCGCGTCGCCATTTCGCGATTGCGCGTTAACCTCTCGTCTCTTCAGGTATTAACGAGAGTCGACCGCCTAAACTGTACCAGAATATGCACGTCAATTTTGTCAATTAACAAGATCATATATTTACCGATCGTAATTTTAACTAAACCATTCGCGTCGCTTCTCTATAATTTCGTGGGTCGAAAATGAAAATCGATATCGACGACAGTAGGAGATATCCGTTCGCTAATCAAATACCGTCGCCGCTCGGAAATCGCGACGGAAGCAGGAAATCTTAGATCAAGGGTTGATCGTTCGTCTGGATCGCGGAGCTTCGTCGAAAGGTGCACCGAGAGCCATCTCTGCGATAAGGGACGCAGACTTCGGTGCGTGTACACGTCAACAGGCCGAATTCAATTTCCGAAGCCGACGGACTTACTTTTTCCACCGGACACGTTGGTTTACTCGGCCGGAAGGACGGACGGACCTCGGGTCGAAATTGAGAAACGGCGTAAAACGTGTAACGAACGAGAATCACGCTCGAGGGGAAACCTGTGGCATTAGTCAGACGAGGACGGTTCGTTTCCCGTATGAACCGACGCGCGATATTAGCTCGTGTATCAAAGGGATAACGAGGTCTTCGAATGCAACGCGGCGGACGGGGAGGCTAACCGAGCTAAAAGGATGAATAGAGGAGCATACGGCGAGAGTTCAATCGGGCAAGAGGAGGATCTTCACTCGCGGCCCCTCAGACTTTAGATCCTCTTCTCGTCGTAAACAGCCGATGGTACGGCGGAACTGTTCGAATTTCCACGAGTCTATTATCGGCGCAACTCGTTTTCCAAATTCCCTGTTAACCTACATAGAAACTGCGCGGACCCGATATAATGGCTGCAACTCAGATTGGCCAATTTCCACTGGTACCATCTCCCGGCGGAACGCGAGTAGAATGCGCCCGGCATTGATTTCCCGGGCTACCCTCTTGCGCTTCGCCGAAATTCGAATTCTCCTATAATAATTCCCCCGTAATAACAAACTCGGC
>SHCU01000037.1:140006-160423 GCA_004307685.1 Ceratina australensis
AAAAAAAAAAAAAAAACACGCGAGCCAGTGTCGAAATTCGGAAACGCGAAACGGGCGTTGTAAAAACGAAACGAAACGATTTCATCAGCTCTGCGAGGACCTTTCACGGTACCGTCCAGCCGAACTGTTTCTACTCTTGTTAATTAACTTCTTACCGGTGGTGATAAAAATCGCAACGACGAAAATATCATGTGGGTGTATCGTTAGCCATTAATTGAAGAGAAAAGTGTGCGACGACTTTCCAAATGTTGAAACATTTTTGTCGCCGCTTAAAAGGTTAAAATTATCACGTGCACGACGGTATCGCTTGACGAGAGACGATATTAAATTTCATACGCACAAAGCGGACTATCGTGCGGGGCCAAGTAAAGCTATTTAATTAAACGCGCCTTTCAGCTAGAACAATTTTACTGTACCCGGGTTTGCTCACTTACTTGTGTAATCGCTTACGAGGGGGTCCACGCCGCGGTATTAAAACCACGCTGCGTGTTTTAACGCAACGCGAGAGAGAAATAAACAGGAAAGAAACTAATATTTTTATATCGTTTGTCCCTCGCATATGAATGTAGCAGGCAGAGAAAAATTTGATCGAAGCGACGTAAGTGGCCTCGTGGTTGAAACTCCTGTCACGCGTAAGTAGTATAAGTCAACGATTAGTCGGGCAGAATTGCAGCGCGTATGTACGTAAGCTCGTTTCGTGACGTGATAAATGTAAAACAGAGGAAGAAGCGATATTTGAAACAAAGAATAAGAGATCGAGTACACGTGGAAAAATGGTAAACTCGGTGATTCGAGTAGTACGACTCGAGGATCGGGCAGGCGGGTAAGAAGTCGCTGTTTACTTCTATCTCCTCGGTTGTTCCTCGCCCTTTGAGCCCGTTTCGCCGGTACCTCGCGTGGATCGTACGAAGCGAGCGAGAAGACCGAATAAGAATAGCGTGGCGAGAAAAACGGCAGAGAAAGGGTGGGATGGTCTCCGGGGAGGAACACCGACACCGCCGGCCCGAACCCACGATCAATTTTTCACTTACTAGAAATTCTGCCCTGTACACAATTTTCCTCTCTATTTGCCGTATCGAAAAACTCGCCACGAGGGAAGGATTCGTGGAGAGATCCAGTACATCTACCCTGGCCGTCTATCATCTAATTTCCTGCTTATCTACGACCCCTAATAATCTCCAAATATAATCAACTAAACCCTTGAGTTTCGAGAGGAAAATCGAACGAAATAAATATCTACCGCGCGCGAGACAGTATTTCGTCCCGAATGGTCAATCACCTTTGAATCACGGCGGAGCTCGAATCTCGCGATAAAAATAATAGCACCGGTGTCCGAGTGTCAGCCCATTTAAGACGACGCCCGTCCCTAAATAATTCGATTGCCCGACAGTCCGTAGTAGGTAAATGGAAATCAAAAGGTGTCTGTACGTCCGTTCGCGCTCGCCAGGTCCTTCGCAAGAAATTAATTTATAAGCGAAAATGGCCGAGCGGTAATTGAACATCAAAATGTCCATTAAAATCCCCTCTGTGCATTCGTAACGCAATTTTCCCATGCTTTTACGAGACGCTTCGCACGCCTTTCGACGCGGGCCATCACCGCCACCTCCCCCGCCCCTGTCACCCCCTCTAGCTCTCTTTTTGCGTGAACACTGACAAAGATTATTAGCCGGTCCACGGGGCGTCGCGCGAAACGCGCCGCTAATAGACACTAAATGCATTTAACTAATAGTTACGCGATCCTTCTCGCCCAGGGTCGAAGATCCCCGGGTTCGAGCACAGAATCTTCATTAAACGTTACCGGGATTCCATTAAAATGGGATAGCGTCGTCTAAAGGATTCTCATTTATCGCGGCCCCGAGCGCGGACTAATAACTAATAACCTGCAAGATGGTGCACGCGAACACGGGGATTTGTTCGCGCGTTTCGCCGTTTTAATGGAAAATTTATCGCCCGCCCCCGCCTATTCCGCCCGGCCCTACGTTCGAGGGGAAACGATAAATCGTTAACTCGCCGCCGGCGTCGGCCCGGTTATTCATCTCGCGAGATTCTACGATTCCTTTGCCGCTACGATCTTTAACTTACAGCTCCTGGTGACGAATAAAAAAGAGAGAGACCGAATAGTTCGATATTAATTCGTACTCTTTGTTTTCGTCGACGGAATGGTTCGAACGATGAACGACTAATTGCCACTCGATATCGTTAGATCGTACCCCCGGGGCGCGGAAGATTTAACACGGTTTCGGTGCGAATCGTCGGTCTGATTTCGCTGGTAAATCGGTGCGTATGTACACGAGGGCTCGAAATCCCATCGAGAATACGGTCATGTAAATGGCTGACTCGTTTCAATTTGGATAAATTTGGCTAACACGAGCCAATAAAAATCGTGGCTAGAAAACAAAAAAAAAACCGTCGATACACGCGCCGATAATTTCTGGTCAGGCAGGCGGTGCTAAAATTCGTTCGCTCGAGAGGATGATACATCGGTTTCACATTTGTGAATTTGAATAATACGTGAAAACGAGACCGCGAAAGTCTGTCGACGCGTCGGGGGACCGAGTAGTTCCGACGCGGTGAAAATTGATAGGCAAAGATCGAACAACGCACGCGCGATCGAACAAATTTCCATTTTCTTTGATTCGATCCCTGTCACCGTGAAAAGCATTCGTTTTGTTCCATAAATCGCGCGTCCGGAATTCAAGGCGTCGTCGTTTCTGATCTGTCTTTACACCGAACTTGGCACGGGCTGGCTGCCTGCCTGGCTCCTCTCTCTTCTCCGTGATCGATCACGACGGTACGTGATCCGCTTTGAAGTTACTCTCGCTTACCACCCTCGCTCTCGCTTTGACGATACCCGGATAATTACGAGCATTAGGTCGGACAGAATCGAAACGAATCGTCCCGCGATACGCGCGCGGCGGTAGCCGATCAATTAAATCTCGACGAGCCGGATAGTTTTTTACAGTTCCCGATTGCGGTTCGAATTAAATCGAAGCGCGGTCGTAGGAAAATCGGTGAAAAATCCTACGCCGGGGGAAATTGTGATTAAACACAATCTTTCCGTGCGTGTTTAAACAAGCGCGAACATATCCGTATCGTTTTCCAATGAAAAAAAAGAATCACTTCAGCTCGGTTACCGAAAGGGTGGGGAAAAAAAGAAAAACGAATGATCGCGACCCGATTACATCTCCTCTGTCGAATATCATGATCTTGCAGGGAGGAGAGACTGATTGATTAGCAGATTACCAATCTGCTCTCGGAGGGAAAAACCGAGCGTAATAAATCACGTGGCGAATGGAATCGATCAGCGCGCGATTCAGCCTTTTTCTTAATGTGACCGGAGTAAAAAATGAACGCCCGGATCGCTGGCGCCGCGCGGAGAGATCAAAACAGACTCTCGAATATATTTTTCAACTTCTTGGCGTCGTCTCGCAGCAGCGAAACGATTACGTAACGAAAAATAAAATAGCTACCCGTGCAACGTGTACGATGTAACGATACAAACTATTCTGGTAGTAACTGCAGTCGTAAGCAGTAATTCCGGGGTAATCTGCAACGATCGAATCGAGATTGGCGAAAAAACCAGTTGCAGTAACGATATTCGACGGTTGATGAGCTCATCATCGGCGAAGTTTATTAGCCGAGAATGCGAACAATATATACTCGTCTTTCGTTCGGGTAAACCCCCAGGGGGAATCCTTAATCGAAGAATAAGAGAAAGGGAAGAACCGGCTCGCGGCCACTTGACGCGAAATAATTGGCCTACTTTCTCATCATTTTTTTTTCTACCCTGCTTTCCCCTGTAATAACAGGGGAATGATAGCAGGGTTTTCATTTGGGGAAATCCCCGATGGGCGAGACGGACGATATTTTCGCCGAGAGTAATTTGCCTTTTAAGATAAGGACGAGATTCCCAGGGCGGCCCAAGGAATTCTCCTTTTCCCCGTTCCCGGAATTCCGCGTGTAATTAAAAATATTTCGCAGCCCGTGGAGCTGCTCCGCGGTTGTCTCGTTTGAAAGGATTACCCGACTACCCGGGAGCTTTTAAAACTCCGCGATTTTGTTTCCACGGAATCCCAAGACAAACTTTTCGCAAACAATTTTATAATTGGCCCGCGCGCGGTTGCTTTCAAGCCGGTGGAAAAATATTGTAAACCGAACCGACGGGAGAGTCGATCGTTTGAAATTTCATAAACGAATAACGTTCGAACTGTTATGTAAAAAAAATATCGCAACATTTATTCTGTAGATTGATACTCTCGTGGACTCGAGGACTTGATCTAAGGAGAAATTCGAAAAATCTCGCTCGCTCGTCCACGTTTCTGGGATAGAGCCGTCTCGGAATGAGCCACGGGCACACAGTGTACCGAGCCATCGGGGTAGGATATCGCGGCGTTCGATGCCATATTTTGATACGAGGAGGCGACACATTACGGCCAGACGGCGAGTGGAAAGGGGTACACGACGAAGACACACAGGCACAGCCGGAAAACACGAGCGTGCGCGCGAGTCGATGAACGACGGGGGATGGATGAATATTTCGGCCGGTTAGGATAGAGGGAGACGAGGGTGTGATACAAAAGGCTAGAGGCTAGAGCCCGAGAGAGAGGGAGAGAAACGTAATCCAAAAGAGAGGAAACTGGAGCAGAGGAGAGTAGAGCAGCGATTGAGAGAAGGGGTGGGCGGAGAAAGAAGTAAAGGTAAAGGGTGAGAGAACGAGTGTTTCGGAGAGAGGGAGAGAGAGAGAGAGGAGGAGGAGGAGAAGGCGGACGAGCTTTACGCCCGAGAGCCTCGCAAAGGCTTGGCCACAAGTTCGGGTACATTATGCAACGACAACCTTGTACAGGCTGAGTCACAAGCATGGCTGCGTGGGATCAAGCCAGTTCCGTAAAATTTAATATCTGACGAAAATTTAATATTGACATTCCAAATATCTCAATAATCGACACGTTTTACGACGCGAGAACTAAAGTAAACGTAATAAATGCTCTGTCCGTTTTACCCAGTCATAAAAATGAACACGCAGGAAACACATAAAATATGAAAAATTGATATGCATATCATACCGACGAAATAAAACCGTATTCAAATTTCATTCTCGAAATTGATATCACGTCTGCCGCGTTAACTCCGAGCAGTACGACGGAGCCACGTTTTTGGCGAAAGCTGTAGGCAGTCAGGGTGAGAGTAGGGTGCATTTTGCGCCCGGGTCAGGCACGCCGGGATAAGGTGCAGCCCGGTGTGCTTTACCGCCAACGAAACCTGACGTGCAGATTTACTCCCGGTCCTCTATACTCGTGAGATACTGTAATGTCTACCCTGTACCCCAAACGGTACAATTTAATCCCGCACGGACGGGAACCAGTGCTCATATATTTCTCGCGGTACGCTCCCGCCCCACCTTCTTCTGCCTTTACAGTCACGCGTGATTTTTCGATATAAATTCCGCCTAGCTAAGTTGCCGAGACGCTAACCCGACCGGAATTTAAAATACACCCCGATACCTCAATAAAAAAGCCTATCACGTTAAACAAACACGGACTCGTTCGATCGTTTCCATATGTACAGATTCGCACAATTATTCTGAACCCACTACTGCTTATGTGTGAATTCCCTAGCGGAACAATATTCAAAAATAANTTCTGACATAATTTTGGCGTTTCGGAATAAAAACAGTTTTAATTACTTTTGAATATTGTTCCGCTAAGGAACTCACACATAAGCAGAAGTGGGTTCAGAATAATTGTCCGAATCTGTACGTGATTCGCATAAATTTCGCTGGGAGAACTGAAAATGATCTTTCTCATTTAAATAATAGACGAATAATTACGGGTAACGAAGCTGGGATTGCGAGGCAAAACAGATAAGGATTTCGGCAGCAGATGCATTGTGCCGGGAGACAATCCATCCTCGTACGTGTGCCGGAGCTATCTATATGCACCAGCGGCATGCATCTTAAGTATGTGCAACTAGGCGCACCCGACGGATTAATCCGAGTGGTAATTTGCCGTCCCGCGAATGACTCCCCTAAACTCGCTGTCGTCCGCACGTGTGTTCGCGCAGACACACACACAGACACGTACCGCGTCTGTCTTATTTATCACGTTAAAGGGGAGGCTGTACGCGAGCGTACGATTACGACCGAGTTTGATAATTTATAAAAACCCGTTAAAGAGATGAATGCCGCGAACTTGAGATGCTCGGGTTCGGGGATACGTATGTACGGTCAGATCCTCCGGCAACTAGCGGGGGAAAAACTAGAGGGATAGAACGCAGACGGTCCTCACCGGTGAAAAATAACGCCATTTGCAACCTCAAAGATGTCTCGGACGGATCTACCGGGCCGTACATCACGCACCGCTACCCATACGAGTTACGACACCGTGATTTATTCGCGGTAAGGCGAGTTTTAAAGTGGCTCGGCACTCGCAACCGGCACACACACACATAGACACATCGGGCAGGGTATAAAAAAAACCTGCGCGGATTCGGAAATTCTGTCGCGGTGCATTAAGCCGCGGGGACAAATAGCATCCTTATATCGCGATGAAACTTTTCGGTGTAACAATAGCCGTGGTAATTTAATCATTGTGAACGTATCAATACGTTAATGCATGTAAATGCCCGGCGGAATATATTATATTAAAGTTCGTAATGTAGTATAATTTTGTTACTCTCATTACCCGGTCATAATGGATATAGAAAGGACGCGGCAATTTAATTATGTTAGCATGACGACGGTATACGGCACTGTAAAATTTCAGTTCTCGGTTTCACGGGAAATTCAGCGCCCGCCGTGCTGCCATCGCAAAAAGGGATAAAACCTCCCCCGTGCCGGTCGCCCTCCTAGACTTATTACCGAAATGCGCCATCCGTTGTGCTCGCTAGCTTTCGGAAATTACGAAGTCAAATGGCCACCGCGCGTGGTTTGAAAAAAAAAAGGAAGAGGAAGGGGAGAGGGGGGAAAAAAAAGTTTTCCCTCGCTACCCCGGATGAAACGTGAATTACCGTGTAATAGGATTTTGAATCGCGGTCGATGGTAATCCTTAGTTTATAATGTAGGTCAGGTGGCGAAGATTTAGCGCGACGTTGACGTTAACTCGTTCCATCGGCGACTGACAGCTACCCGGAATCAACGCGTGGCCGACAATAAATAATTATCGTTTACGCGGTTCGCTCTGGGTCCGCGCGACTCCTGCATTTATTACGGGAAGCCCGACGATGTGTAATTGGAACGCAGCATCGAAAACATTCGTAACCAATTGTTACCTACATATTTTCTTGTTTTTTTTTTCAGCGGGAGAAAATAAATTAACACGTGGCCTCGAAATATCAATTATAAACGTGCGACGTTCACGTTAATAACGTACCAACCATTATATCCAGGTCAACCGAAATATTTTCCTAGCCGTTATTGGAACACGGGTAAAATCATAATTCATATACCGATGGGAGGATCACCGTACCTGTATTTCTGCACGGTCTCATTGTCTCGCCCACGTTTAAGTATTTCATTACTCGACCCAGATCATGTTTACCGAATAATAACCGATCCGGGTCACGATTGTGCATCCGCCTTTTTAATTGGTTATTTCTGTCGAAAGTGCTCAGCCACTTGATAGACACACGACGTTAACGGGGATACAGTTAATCCCTCCTTCCGAACTTTGTGACGATCGGATTTTATTTGAAAATGTTTAGACTTTGGTTAAAAGAGATTTTCTTCGAAACGGTGAATCGGAGATCAGATAGAGTTATCAATTACGAACGTACTGCTGATCTCGAGGTGCAAAATAATTAGACGGTTTTTTAAACGCGACGGAAGGAAATTACGCGCGACCACGCGAGCATGTTTCGGGGTTCGGGCGAGGATCGGGTAAGGGAAAACTTGATCGAACGGGATGGAAAGGCGGAGAGAAAAGGGCGAGAGAAACGCGGGTCGATCGTCGAGCGATACCGCGAAAGGTCACGGCTTTCCTTGACAAATGGCGTCCTTGCGCCGGGCATCGATGGACTCGGAACGGTATCTCGGCGGTCTGTACGACAGCCAAAGTACATTATGAAGGCATTCCTGGCCTTACGGCGCGGGCGTTGTTCACCCGGGGAAACTGTATACCGCATGGACACACGTGAAAATAGAGGAGGACCCGCGGCATGCACCACCTTCGAATCCTGCCCGAAGTTACTCGCCTCGGCTATCTTCCCTGGGGATTCCGAGCTACCTTACAGGACTATACGAACTTTATTTTCTCACGACTGCCTGACCGACAAACCGTGATCAATAATTGAACGAGACTCTAAACAAGGGAGCCTTTTCTCGCGACACGAGATAAGAAATTCTTAAAGCCCGGTCGAATTTATGTTCGGGACAAAATCTGAACACAGGATTCTCGCAGAGTCTGACCGGCCGTTTCTCAAAAATAAAAAAAAATTCATTTTTCTCATTACAAGAAGAAATTACAGTTGACGAGGGAGGCGACCGATTCGCGTGACACCTGTAACGTGATTATCCTCGAACAACGCCCAACGCTTTCCACTCGTGTAACACGACCGCGGATCGTTTAACAGTCCACACCGAGCCGGGTATGATCGATGCATCGGAATAACATCAAGATGTTAGTCGAAGGTAAAAAGAATTCGTTAATATCGGACAACAACGGTGACCCAATTCCCTAAAGATTAATAGGCTTATACAGGACAGCGTTTGACCTTTGTTCCTTCGCGAGATTAAAAGCAAATAGGCAAATATGGACAGATCGATCGCGCGCCTCTTTCGCTCGTGCCAAATCTAGCCTTTCACGACGGACCTTTTAAAACGTACCAATGAAACGCAACCGACGTATTACTATTATAAAATAAAAAATATCCCTGTATGAAAATCCGCCGACGCCCGAAATATTTACTGTCCGGCACGATAATAAATCAAACCGCGCGGTCGTTTATTTATATATTTATTATTTATGGGAGTTGTGTCGATTTGTATGCGCGTCAGTCCGTTTCCTTCTGGATGGAAACCAGTGAAATTGCACGTGAAAGTGGCGGAACACAATCGGATCGCGATGGACGGGATGTTTAATCTTTCGCGTGGGACCAATCGCGTTATCAAGATATAAGCATAATCGAGCTGACGGCAGCGTACACTAAGCGATAGCCGGGTATACACACGTTGTTGTACGGATAGCAACGGGGCTATATTCCGAACAGATAATCGCCGATAAGCCGCGATCGGTCGATAATCAAGGGGCTTGGCACGAAAACGACTCATCGCGTGTGCAACCGTTCGGCGGTCGACGCGACGACCGAATTATCCGAAACCTACGGGCACGTAACCGGCCTTGTGCCGGCCGCGTAACCGTGAAAGCTCGCGGAGGGAAAAAAAAAGAAAGAAAGGGAATTAGGACACCGGGTCGAGCCTCTTTCTCGCGCGTTGCCCATTTTTAAAAGGGTGGACCGGAAGTGGAAACAGAGCAGAGGACAAGGCCGGCGAGACGATCTAAACTCGACGAGGGGTGGGGAAAAAACTGGCACCGCTTCTTGAAATCGACGACCGTTTGCATCCCAAATGCTCCAGATAACACGGGGTTAAAATTTAATTCTATTCACTTGCCAACCGGATGTACGTACACCGCGGCTTCGTGTACATTCGTTTACGCGAAAACTTCCCTCGAATCGTCGCCCCGAGAGTTTATTCGATTTTTGTTCTTACTCGAAGAAATCAATGGGTCGCGTCGGGTATCTGAAGTGGTAAATAATGGTCTCGCGAGTACCGAAATGGAGCCAGGGTAATTTATAACCGAACCGTTGAAAAAGTGAACAATCACCGGAAAACGGGAGTTAAAGGGAGAGGAGAAAAAAACGTGAACTGAGATAGAGGTCGGGTCGAGGGAAAGAGCTCGGGTACGAGGAGGGAGGGGTGGTACAGAATCGGTCTAAAACGCGAGAACACGCCGGGAACCAATCGAAGCGGCTTAATTAACCGAATCAAACTATGCACTCGCAGTATTCCAGTCCGAATCCTTCTGGATGGTCGATCAAAGGGTCCGAAAGCACGGGTGCCGGTGAAAAAGCGCGGGAAAATACGAGATAACCGAGGAACAAATGAAATAGTAGAAACTAATAAAAAAAGAGGTGGGAAAGAGAAAAACGGTAGAATTTCCGATTTGGCTCGCGTGTGCATCTCGACCGATCGATGTCGACGCTGGTTACGAGCTTCCATTTCCCTCTGTTTCTTGACGGGGGGGTGGTTGGTGGGTTTCCCATCCATTTTCCTTCCGTCCACTATTCTCCACCGCGAGCATCCGCCGCGCTATTCCGGCAAAGACAGTCGAATCATCGCCGCGCGTCTGCCGTCCTCTCAAAGCTTTCCCAAAATTACTTAAGAACTCACGGACCCGTGAGCCCCAGATTGCTCGAAATTAGTTTCCGTGAAAGCTCCTCGCCATTAGGCATGCACGCTTCCCAATTTGTTAAGAGGGTACTATTAAGGAACCATCTTTACCTCGACAAACTCACCCTTCAGACACTTTCTCTCACCCCGGAAAACTGTCCTCGCCTCGGGGAAAAATTTCCCCGCTCGAATCCCTTGGATACCGGAAAAGTACCGGGCCGAATGGTACCTCCCTCGATAAACTTGATGCTAATTTCTTTTTCTCGTTTTTTCTTTTTTTTTCTTTTTCTCCTTCCGTGCCACATAATCTCGTGCCAGATGAAATCGGGTAATAGAGGTCCACGGTCGGACAAAGACTGTTAAGCGAATCGTTTGAAGAAGAAATCGACCCATTGACAAGCCGATTCGATCGAACGGTCCGCCATAAAAAGGACGACGCCGGGGCTGGCTATTTCGAGTGATATTCTATCGAATATTAAAAGCAATCTCCGTTCAGTGTCAACTGGGTCATCGTGTTTCGCGTCAGAGGAATTTATAGATACCGACGTGAAAGTTTTTCGGAGAAGTCCACGCGAACCCTTCGGATGTAGGGCATTTACCGTTTCTAGGAAATTTATTATATTTGAAAATGGTATTTTCTCGCTTCGATTGGGAATTGATACGCAAGTATAGACGTTGGGGTCGAAATAGTGGGAAGAATTTACGCGCGATTTATGGGTCCGAATTGTCGATATCGCTTTAACGACCCGGAGGAGGAGGAAGAGAGCAAAGCGAGTTATCGATTCGTTTCGATTGCCGAAAAATGGTAATGCGAGAGGTAGATCTCTACGGAAGAGAGTGCACTTGCGCTGGTAACGCGGGACATTGGATTAAACAAGTTTCATTTGCAATTCTTAAACGCCCTTATCGACTCCGGTCCTTTAATATCGTCGAGTGCTTAAAGTCAAGACGATTATATTCGACGGTTAAAAGGGTAAAGAAAATCCGTACCCGATAGGGAGAGAATTTAAACCGTCGCGACGCGTTCGAGTGTCTCTCTACCCGAACAACTATTCAAGATGCAATCTAAACAAACTGCGTCTTCCACCTTCTTCTACCCCCTTTTAAATCGCTTCACGTCCGGGTACGAGAAATAGTTTCCTTCGGGGAAGAGGGATGATCCTTGGGGGAGAGATTTTCGAAAGAATTTTCCACCGCCCGAGATACCCATCGCATCCTGATGGTGACGCGTCCCGTGATTCATGAATCCACGGTTAGTCGGCTAAGAACAAACCCGAAACCCATCGACGACACGCTCGGAAAACGTGTTCGCCGATTGCCGAGTGAGTAAGACAGCCGGGGCTTGATTCATTGCCACGGAGTTAAGCCTATTCGCATAATCAGACGGCGACGTATCACCTCTGCCATTAATTACGGGGACTCGTGCGGCACGCATTTATCAGGTTAAACGCTCGGAGAACCACGAAGATTAGGCAGACAGAGTTGGCAAATGGTCGTGTCAACGAAATCGAACGTTTCGATCAAAGATCCGGACTACATCCCAATTCCGAATTCTTATCAAAGTGATTCTAATTTTTATTGCGAGATAAGAAACTGGGAGTCGTTACCAGATATAAATTGAGTGTCGCCCTCGGATGTAAATGAACGCGAGTTGAAGCTAACGCGAAATGAATTGGAATCACAATAGAAATTTCAAATTCATGCACGCGTTACTACGGCGGTTACCAACGATCGCCTAAGAACAAATGAATTCTGGAATAATTCCGACGAAAGTTTCCAGGTTTAAATACCACTTTGAACTTGGCAAATTCGAATTTACATACCTATAGACAAGTTTTAATGCGCTCCCGTCCTCGCCGAAGGAAATACCCCCTCCTTGTCTATATATTTTCTTACGAATTCCTCGAGGTCGGTACAAGATAAACGAGGGCCTATTTAATATGCGACAATGCCTAAGCTAACCCTTGAATACAATAATTAGATCCACTTTCATCCGCAAACGTAGCGTCGGGGGTATTGTAAGAAGGGAAAGAAGGCAGCGGTAGAAGAATACGAGGCGGAGGGTTCGCTAACCTTTCTCCGTCTCTCTCCTAGCATCGCAACCTCCTGAACGAGAGGACCCTCGGCAACCCCTCGACACCCCCGCCGGCAACCAAACAAAATTCGTTCGCAGGCGTTCAACCGAACGCAAATAGTACAGCTCTTGAATTAGACATCGATCTAAACGGATTATCCTCGAGGAACGCGTTCGTTTCGGTGCAACAAACGCGATATAACAACCCCCTCGACGTCCCATCAGGCTTCATACATCAGAGCGGTGCCCCTTTTAACTGCCACTCAATTTAAGACCCTCCCGCGGCTACATTTCCCTAATGGAACCCGATGTTAACCGATAAGCAGCGCGATAACGCTCGCGTTAACATAACATAACATTCGACTCCGAGTGCAATTCTCGAACGGTTTTCCCTCTTCACGGGAACAGAGCCGTACACGTCGCGCGAAGCCTGAATTTACGCGTACGAACGCGCGTAGAATCGCGTACAAGTGTTTTCATCGATAATACAACGTTACGAAAATAAAATTGTCTTCGTGCGTGCAGCAGTCTCTGAGTAACATCTTCCGAGAAACACGATACGTGTGCGCTCGCGTGGAAGAAAAAATATTGGAATTGTTTATATTTCATTTGGCCGGTCGCGGGCAAGGATGTTTTGTTTACGCCCGGGGAGAATTTTCCATCGAGCGGAATAACACGCAACGTTAATTAACCCGGCGCGAGGTAGTGCCCGCGAATGCGACGCGTATATCGAATCATATTTATCTGGAATGCTATGAGGTGAGGGGAAAGAACTGTTACGCGAAACTGTTTACCTTCCATTCCCGGCTTAAGATCGGGTTTACGAAACGGAGGTGCGCGCACGGAATGCCCGACGATACGGCGAGTAACGAAAACAAAATATTGCGAAATAAAGAAGCGGTTAGAGAAGTGTTCCTCGAGCCGGGGTGGAACGCGACCGAACGGGGAGAGGGGGAGGGGGCGGTGGGAGGGGGAAGGTCGCGTGGTTACGAGGAGACTTTGACGACGGGGAAACACACGCATACACGAGACGTCGGTTTAAATAGGAGAGCCACGAGCGTCTCGAACACGACTTTGCGGCCGGGAAAAGCAAGCTGCGTTCGAGATCGATGAGGGAGACCTGCAGCACGGTGGCCTAACCCTTGCTCGCGTTTTATCGAGCCGCGGCACACGTACGTGTGCTCTCGCGAGCCAGAAAAAAAGAGAGAGAGAGAGAGAGCGAGGAGCCGGGAAATACGCGGGTCGTCGCACGCGGCTTCCGGACGCGAGTTCCTACGAGCCTGTTCCTCGTAATCTAATTATCGAACCGGTCGGACAAGGACGAACGCACTCGGGGTAGCAACGGCAATTAACTTCGCGTGTTATCGTATCGGTCGCGATGAACGCGTCTCCCTCTGGCGCGAGGCGGCCGAGAGGGCAGGAAGGGTAAATATTCGAGGAGAGTGACATCGACGCGACGGGCAGAGACTGCGGCATGCATGCAGGTGTAATAAATATCAGGTCTCGTTACTCACCTTTTGGCGGACGATCACTCCCGGGCTGGGGCGGACGTTGACTCGATGTACAAACACCGGAGGCAGAGAGCGAGCGAGAGAGACGCCGGAGAGGTTGGTGGCTGGCTTCGAAAAAACAGCGAGTACGTTGACTACCGGCGAGGACGAACCACGACGACGTCCGTACGAGTCTCACGTTTAGACTACGTGCGTCTCCCCCGGTGGTGGCGGTGACAGCGGTGGCGGCGGCGGTGGTGGTGGTAGTGGCGTCGGCGTCGGCGTCGAGGGGCGGTAGCGGCGTCGGGCACTGGTAGTGTGCGAGCCGCTTTCTGTCCTCCCGAGAGCGGTAGGTGGAAGAAGGGTAGAGCAGCTGGCGAGAGAGAGATGGAGACGGCAAAAGAGCCGATGAGATCGAAGTCTCGTGGCGTGCGCTCGTAGACTGAGTGAACCCGACGAGCGAGCGACTGAGCGTGCGAGCCGCCGCTGGGCCCGACGGTGGCGCCGCGCCGCGTAGGGTTGACGCGTCACCATCGATCGAAAATGGGTATGAAGCTGAAAGCTCCGCTCGCTCGCGCGAGCACCGGCAGAGGGGTGCGAGAGGTGCCGGTGCAGCCGCCGGAGGGTCGAAGAGGGTGCACGGACCAACGGAACCCTACCGTCGTGGCGACAAGAGGAAAAGGGAGAGGGAGAGCGACGAGTCGAGTTGGGAAGAGGGCGGGGCGTATTGCGTACCACACGTTCGTTCCGTCTCTCTCGCGACACCGACGGTCCTACATACGCGCGTCTTCTCCTTACTACCGAGCTTTCTCTCTCTTTCTTATCTACCCCTTGCTCCCTTCGCGCAGCTTCTTCTTCTTCCTCTACGTTCCTTATTTACCGCACTCTTCCGCGAGTGTCCCGCGGCACTTGTCTATTTCTATGTTTGCATATATTTTAATCTCTTGCTTTATTCTCCGCTCTCCTCTTCGCACGTTTTCTCCCTCCCAGCGACGTTTACCGGCTCATGCCGTTTCGTACGCGAGCATACCGCTGTATCTCCTGTTCTTTACGTTGGTCTCTCTATATTTCTTTGTCTCATTCTTCGCGCACGCTTTTGCCTCTTAGCCGAGCGTACCGGGGCTCCTGTCTATTTCTACGTTTGCCTATCCTTTAATATCTTCTTCGCGCTCTTTGAATCGCCTTTGTGCTTACTCGATTAATTTCTCACCCCTTTCTCAGCCTTTGCGATACGCTAGAATGCATTTCCTTTCTTGGATCTCACGGGTCCCCTAACCACCCTCGAAGCCATCCGCATCCCTTTGCCCCGTTTCCCTCGGCTCTCGCGTTTGTATTCGGTTTCCCTTCTTTCCGATCGTTGCATCCCGATACCGTCACCCGCAGCCTCGCTGTCCCTACGGCGGCCTCGAAATTCAAAATCCGCCTATTAAGAGAGAATACCGTTCGCGCCATGCCGCGTATAGACGCGATACACGCGCTCGCAGCACGATAAGAATTTAGGCTGCGCGTTTTCCCTCGCTTCGATGAATTTCCCTCGTTATCGTGAGCGTTCCATCTTTAAACCAGCGCGTAAAATATTTGACAGCGATTCTTCTTCCCATCGTAAACAGAATATTTTGTAACATACGAGATCGATGCGTGGGAAACCGAAGAAAGAAATTTATGTTCCATGCGATCCGACCTAAAAAAAAAAAAAATACACATGGTTGAAATTGTTGCACATTACTCATGTGCTATACAAATACATCTCTTTTTTCACGTTACACGATTGCTTGTGAAAACAGTCGGATATAGAATGAAACGAGACTTGTTACATCCCTCAAACAAGGTCAGGTGGAACAGCTTATTTTCTTTTTGCGTTTCTGCCGAATCAGTATTTGAGATACGTCGCGCACGTGTTTTACTACGTACATCATGTATTTTACGAATCAATAAAAGAAAGTGCCAGCCAGCTACTCGGCTCGTGTGCTCGATACCCGAAACGACTCGCGGTTAGGACGATCGGCTCGGTTCGGCGACGATAAAAGACGTTTCCCGTGCATCGCCTTGGGATTCATTAAGTAAACGCAACTTTTCTACGTCCGCGTGTACATGCAAACGGTTTTAGCTGAGAGCCGTTCCGTGGAAAAATGTAAATCTGGGTCGACGTTACTCTGAATAGAAAACTGACAGAGAAATGAAAACGTGCTGCGCAGATGTACACACACACGCGCGCGCAAGCTGCGTTGCACAAGTTATAGTGCGATATTTTTTTAAGGCCACCTTTAGAATACGGTTGTTGTTTGTGTCGCGCGAGTTCTCCTTCTTTTTGTTTCAGCCTCCCGAAAAAAAATGTATATAACCGACGGCGATACAAATGGGCGTCGTCTCTCATCCGCGTTAATTTTATTCGCCGGCGGAAAACGTTCGGGCCGGCTGGCAACTAACGGGGGACAGCGCACGGCTAATGGTGTCGTCATAGCTCATACGCAGCTCGGTATCGCGCGTTGTCGGATGAATCACGCGGGTGATCCTGGCGATAAATTGATGGCTTCCAAAGACGTGGCCAAACACGGCGTCGCTTCGAAACAGAAATTCATCAGGCAAATACGCGGCAGGAAGCGATTCCCACCTCCGTACGATGGGCAACCCGGCGAGCATTAAGTGGATTGCTTATCACGGGACTCCGCTTAATATCGCCGCGATAATACGATCTTAACCGGGCGTTTCACGCGAGACGCGTTGTTAAACAGATTCGTCGGGGTATCACGCGGGCGTTTGACATGGAAATTGGGGGACGAGATTAGAAAATGCCCCGGCGTTAAAATGAAAGGCGTCAGATGCATCTTGGCGAACGACAGGAATCCTTACGCAAAACCGTGAAACGAGAGGGCCGGCCGGCTAGCCGAGAGAACACCGGAAATTACGTAATTTCCTTACATTCTGCCAGGAGTTTGAACGCTTTACATGAGACCCGTACCTGTATATCGAATTTCTAATCGAATCAATAACTCACCAGATACGACGTTAAACAAGAAACCCGACGCGTCTTTAATCTCCATCCGAGGGAAATAAAATCGATGAGACGATGTTAAATATTTCTGTTGTACCGGCGCCCCGCGATTCCGAGGTATCGTCCGGCGCTCTTTCTTTAAAATATCGTACGTAGATCAGGATTCCCGTGGTAACTCGTGTAATAAAAATTTGGTCTGACAGCGTCAGGTACGGGTGGATCGCCTGTCGCCTAACAGCGGGAAAAATGAAAGGAGAACAGCGGGACCGAGGTGGCTATATCACGTTTGTATGTGCGTATGGATTCTCGGTGTTCCTCGGATGCCCGCCAGACTTTGGTTCCAAGTGATGCTACCTACCCACTAGTGGAATCACGTCCTGAGACCGAGGAAAGTGCAAATCCATGTTAGTGGTATAATGCTCCCCGCTATAAATCGCAGAATTATGTGGACCGTGATAAGCATGCCGAAAACCGGCGGAACGCGATTACCTTTTGACAATTCGCCGGATTATTTCGTCGCCGTTATTTCGGTAAATATGCTCGGACCGGCCTCGAGAGCTCGGTACACACGTCGGTATCGAGGCGTTGATAATAACGAAACGCCGTGACAAATGTTCGTGCCGCTTTTGAATGAGAATTCCCGCGATGCAATTCGCGACAGGTGCACGCTGAAAGATATCCCCTTTAAACACGGTTCAAAGCGAGGCGGTAATTTATTGATCCACGCGGCAATGTTCAATCCGCTCTCAGAGATTAAGCAAAGGTTCGCGTGGCAAAAAGGTTAACAGCGTTACCCTTTGTCCACGAATTCTTTCCCGGAACATCCCAAGCGGGAATCGCGTCGATCGAGGGGGCCAGGAGGAATCCGGCGGGCGACAAGGGATTCGACATCCGGTCGTCGCGCGGGGGGTTCTTACGGGCTAAGACGATTCGCAAACGGACGTAAGTAAATTGTAAACAGCCTTTGACTATCGAGTGTAAGGAACGAAATTCTAACTTCGAGCTCGCAGCCCGACCGGGTGTATACGTGTGCCCGTCAATCTGGAAAATTGTACGTTTCCCGCTGGCATTTAATTCATTAACTATTTAAACCGCAACGCCGCCTCGCGTTCGACTAACGAGCGCAGTTTTCTTTTTTCCCATCCGTGTTTATCTCTCGGCACCATCGGGCGAATTTTTCCATCGGCAATGAAATAACCCGGATCGCAGGTTAATTAACGTTAAGTTATTATATGTACGTGTATGTAAATGGCGGGCCGCGAGATCGCTCGAAAATTTCATCGGAATTGCGGACGAGCGATCTAATACACTCGGCCGGTGATGAAAAATTGCCGGCGAACGTAAAGCAATAACCGCATTCTTTGTCGCTCGGATCGTTTAATAAAAGGCGCGTTAGGCCGCGCCGAAATGGCATCGATCCGGGGGGCGAATATTAGATTTTCAACGTGCGAGCGTTTACGGTAAAGACATTAACGGGCCGGGCGTGCTCCACCAAGAGAGAGTGGCTTAATTAAACTTTAATTACTTCAATGCATCTGCGATCAAGCGTTCCTCCGCTGCGTATCGCCCTCGCTGAGTGAACTTGTTGATCGCGGTCCGACTTCGAAAACAGTCGCGCGACCTCCAAAAATCAGAAGGGTTGCCGCGAAACATTTCATACAATTTTCACACGCTTGTTTCTTTTAATTTCAATTAGGGATTTTTCGAACGTTGCAAATAATTCGTATACGGCGTAATAACGGCGACCTCAGCCAGAAGAATGGATAACTGGAAGAGAATGGAGTTGATAAGTGAGAGATCTGCGCTCGGCATTGATCCAATCTTGAGAGCCTGTCCAAAGTGATGGGGACAATGATATCGCTCGGCGTTTTGAATTTATAACGCGCAACTTAAATCCTGGTACGTTTCATACATTACGAGTCTTGGCGTTGTGCGTTCGGTGCCGGGGATTATCGCCGTGATGAATGGAGGATAAAAATGAGAGAGAGAGAGAGAGAGAGAGGGAGAGCAGAGAGTGGATAGGCGCGGTGTATCGCATTGTTCCCCCGACTCTTATGCATTTTTTGCAAAACTTCCTTCTCTCGTTTCAATAACAAACCGCGACAGGAAAGATATTGCGGTCTTGACGCGAGGATGCAAAATCGAGGATAGTCGCCGAGACAAAGCGTCGCGGTAATTGCTTTCCGTATTGTAATAAAGGTGTACGTATATATGGGCGTACGCCTGTTTTAAAACCTACGTTTACTCCACCGAAATAGACGCGGCGTTCCATTCCTCACGCGTGAATAATTGTTCGCCGAAGAAAAAACTAGGCGCAGCGTAAATGGACGTTTACTTTACAAGGTCGCCGAGTGGAAAGCCAAACGGCGCTCCGCGAAACGAAACTGGAAACGTAAAATCAGCTCGGGTCAGATACGGTGTCTCGTGTGCGTCGCGTTGCGCAACCTTCGATCGTGACGAAATCGAATTGCCGTGCGTGGTGACTGGCGGAAAAGGTTAATGCTCCGAAGGAACACGCGAATCCAAAATGATTGGTATCGAAACGACTCGGAGAAAGTGCTCGAAAATCGTTGCCAAAGAGAAGATTAAACTCGAGCCGTATTGCGTAAAAGATCAATCATCGTTAACAATAAAAAAACACGCGAATTTCTATCGCCGATTAAAAGTTCATCTCATTAATATCAATGTTTAATTAGGAGAAAAAAAATCAAGTCTAGACCGTACGAGGAGCGATGCTTATCAGGGTTGACCGGCGCTGTTAAATCAGCTGGTGTTCGGCGCAATTTCCGTTGGATGAATCAGATTATTAGAGCAACGGATTTTTTAATAGAGCACGTAGGTAGGAGGGTGAAGAACCGACGTGCAAAACAGGTCTAATGTAATCAACTTACGGTTACTTACTTCCTCGGTGAGCCGCGGTGAGAGGGAACTCGCGCCAAGGCCGGGCGATCGTCTTCGCGTCGTCGTTTCCATTAACTCACCTCATTCCACGATTTTTCCGAACGCGAGGCCGGGAAAGCCGCGCGAGTCGATTGTGAAACGGCGTCGAATGAATGGAGAAGTTTATTAACGCCGATGTGTTCAGTGATCCGCGAGGTTCCCTTAATTCTAATTACGAGCAAACTTCGAATAAATGGCCAGCAATTCGAACGCGAATAGAATTCTCGTTACGGTTTTTACGAGCGGCTCGAGAAAAACGTCGAACATAAATTTCGAATATAGCCCGTGACTAAATGTAACCATAATTTACAATAAACTTCTAAGAGACGGTCGTCCAACGATAAGATTAATAACCTCACGTATCAGCTTATCCTAATTAATTAATTTCTGTCAAAAGATTCCTTAACAGATACAGAACGGAATTATTTAAAGAGCGCTGCGCGACAGTAAAAAATGATTCGGATCCAATTAATTTTCCCTGTAAATTGAGAATCATTAAGGAAACAAAATGCATGTAATAAATAGTTATCATCGAAA
>SHCU01000037.1:174432-186156 GCA_004307685.1 Ceratina australensis
GCTCGAATTTCCATTACGCCGACGGGAAAACGATAAAATGGAATCTGTTTGCGGGCCATGATTTCCGAAGCTTATGAATCCCGGTGTGCAACCGATACGCGGCTCGGGACGTATGCTCGTATACTTCGTGAATAATTTTCATCGAACTATAACTTGGCTTCATTAGAGCGCCGCTCGACGCATAATTTTGATTCCATTAGAATTCCTGTACCTCGAATAACAATAACTTTCTTCGTGAATATCAGGTGAACTTCGGGGATGTTAGAATACCGCGTGGGTTCGATTACCCGAAGCCGCAAAAATTGGCGGCGCTCAACGGAGTGCACGGTGTCAGCTCTGAACCGATCGTCGTTGTAGACGCGCAAACTCTTCTGATACCTGGCTTCAGCTACGACGGCGAGGCACCCGGTAAGTTCAAGCAACGATAAAACTCGTAATTAACACTTTATTGACCGCTGGCCTATTAATCGGCTTTTCGATTGCCAACGCTCATCGACCGATCTAATCCTATTAATCGGCTTTTGGCTATCGAAATTATTAAAAGATTGAATTACTATTACCTAGAATATATTCCATGTTAGTATGTTAGTTCATAAAGCCTTTTATTATATAAAATAAATGAAAAATAAAGTATAAATGTTAGTAAAATTACATTCCTTTAACCCTTTGACTACGGCAGACTTTGGCACGTACTGACTGTACAGTACGGTACGAATTCACTCACGTCAACAGTATCGGAAAGAGAACATATGTCAGACGCCAATAGGCGTCAACAGTAGTCAGAGGGTTAAACAAAAGGAATAAGCACAAAGAATTAAGAATTAAGCCGGTACTTAGCGAATGGCAGCCTCAAAAACGACCGGTCGATAAAGTGTTAAAAAAAAGAAATCTGTATCTATCCGAGTCGTATTTTATAAATTAATATTTTAAACGAATAAATTGTTACAGATGCGAAATTCTGGACGGGTGCCGGGCCGTCGCCCTCGCCGCAGGGAATCCGCGTTCCGGACGAGAACGGTAGAGTGCAACCGCTACGACGATACGATCACAAGACGATTGTACTCACGTTGCCCGGCGATCTAACGATCCATCAACTCGGCCACTTCGGCGTCTGGTGCGAGGCGTTCACCGTCGACTTCGGGCACGTGCAAATTCCGCAAAGTCTGAACGTGCCACCGTCCCTGAAGATGCTCGGAGTCTCGCCACAGGTAAGCTGGAAAGGGTTCTTGTAGCCCCGGCTGCAAGAAGAGACACGGCCTTTGCCAAACGACCCCTAAACGCGTCCCAGGGATCGGCCTCCGACTTAATTAGAACGGTATTCAGACATGTAATAGCATTTGACTTGATAACTGAACGCGTTTGTTTAAACGTTTTGAGAACTGGCCGCGACAGTCGGGTTTCAACGTCAACTCTAACGTTCCGTCACGACAGAATTCACGAGCCATTGATTATTTCTCCGAGGTAATCTATAATTCTGGTTACACTGTTTCGTCGAGCTTAAATCGTTTACCCGGCGAGGAATATTCGCGAAAACACGGCCGAACGTGGAGGCCGGGACGACCCTTTTCACGGGCAACAATCGATACGCGCTCTGTATTGTTTCCACGGTGAATTTGTCTCCGTCAATATTTGAGTGGATATCTGGCTGTCAGCGGACGTCGCCCCGTTTCACCGATTTACGGATCTTCCAAGCGAACATCCTTTGTCCCGTGTTAACAACTCGAGCTTACTCCCCCCGCTCTTTCCTCTGTCGCATTGTCGTGCAGAAAATTTCTGGTGTTTCGATGATTCGTTGAAATCCTTCGTCTGTTGACCGAGGTAACCGAGGAATCGTCGAGACTCCAAAATATCCGCTGGCTCGATACGTTTCTTTTTCATAACATCCTGTCTCTGTCCTTGTGTTGCAGAACGTGCACCGCGGAGGGCAGGGACAGACTCTCGGTCTGGTAAATCTGCACGAGCTGTCCACTTCTTCGCCGGCTTTCTCTTCTTCTTCTTCTTCTTCTTCTTCTTCTTCCTCCTCCTCGTTCGCGTTGCTTACGCAGCAGCAATACCAACGTCCGACGACCTACCGGCCGATCCTCCGTCGCGAGGATCAGGCCCAAGTCGACTATCGAATACCAAAGAGCCTGCAGAGCCAGGAGCCACTCGCGCAGCAGCTTCGTCGGCATCAACAAGCTTCTTATCCCTCGTCCGTCCAATACGGCGACGATGCCGCGTATCAGGGTCAGTTCGGCTCGGCTACCAGCGAACCTCAAACGAGCTCGTACGCGAGGCAGCTGCGGTTCCAGGGCGACAGGAGACTAGACTCCTTCGTCCGTTACTGACACAAAGGCTAGGCAGTTCCCCTTAAAACAATAAGACGACGTCTGCTACTTTTGGATAGATCGAGTGATGCTCTCTCCGACTTGAAATGGTTGTTTCTCTTTAAACCGAACGAAGCCATCTGAAAAGTTGTTCACATCCTGTTCCCTTGGGTCAATCCGGCAGTACATTTCACTCAATCTTGTTACTAGCAATCTCCGATGTCCTTACGAAGTTCTCGCGACTTCGCTGCGGACTGTATTATATCTTTAAAGGAAAGATTAGTTGAACCAACGCGATAGAAATACCCGTACCGTCTTCACGCTTCTACCTTTAGCATGTTAGTCATTTACTTAGGGGGCACGGATTCGGTCCGCGTCGCGGGATCGTTGACTAAAAGAACAACGATTTATCGCGGGCCACGTCGTAAATCAAGCCTGAGTTCTCCTTCGCTGGAACTCGGTCAAACTCGCGTTTTCGATAAATTAGCGGAAGTTCCGGCCCGCCGTTTGCCCGATGTAATCATTCGTTCCGCCGTTGGAAAACTCAGGTGGCACAGCTGCGATGATATTAGCCGGGGCGAGGGGGTTAGAGTAAAGTTTCCACGGTCGCGTGCGGCCACTTTGGAAAGTTCACGGCTTGCGGGTGGAAGAGACTCTCGTTTTATTTATTTAACAACGGCTATCCGTTCGGCTGGTAGCTGGAGTTCATCCGACATGAAACTTTCCTTGATGTCAATTTAAGAGAGGGATTTTCCGATCGAGACGATGTTCCCAAAAATAAATCAAACTGTATGTATGTACATATGTCGAACGACGACTTGGACGTTTTATACGATAAAACAATCGTGGATTAATTTAACGGGCGTATTTAATCCCTGTGTAATTCTATTACGAAGGAGACGTGTTCCCTTTCGAGACAATACGAGCCTCTATAATTCCTCGCTTCGCCGTCTCTCCGAGTCCGCATGAATACGTGTCGATATTAGCGACATACTTGGATATCGGCTTGTCTCTCTCTCTCTCGTTGCTCATCTGCTCCACGAATACAGACACACACCGCGTGGGAAGAGCCTACCCTTGTACCTTGGAGCGAGACTTGGTCAATCGTTACGTGTTTACCGGCGAAGTTTCGAATCCATGCCGTGTGAAGAGGTGAATTTCCGGGGGAGAACGTGCGAGATTCCTTGCACTTGATACGTACACGAGAGATTTAATACGTTTGCGTGCGTTACAAGGCTGAGAGAAAAAGTATAACACTGTGTAGCGATAAGTTTTGCGAACGAACGAACGGCATGCGATTGTAAAGATTTGTTCGCCGCGATTTTAAGTTTAGAGCATAATTAGATTGGTGTAAGCGTGCGGAGCGTCAGTTTTGTAAACGGAAAAAAAAAAAGGAAATGAGGAACGAGTGTGCGAAGACGCGGAGGAGCGACACTACTCTCGACTGTGATACAAGGGTTAAATAATTATATTCTTATCTTCGCGGACCAAGAGGAGGGCGCGCGTTTACTCCGAGACATCGGAGGATTTATCGCTCGGGAATGAAAGCTGAGGGGAATCCGACTTCCGACCGGCGGCCAGTTCTTTTCTCTCCTTACACTCATTAACTAGAGATACCTTCGCGTTGTATTACAATATTTTTACCAGATGTAGATTAATATATTTACACGCACCGCATTCTACCGTCGGCTTAATCTTCTTTTTGTACGTTTCTACCTGAGATTAATGGAGAATAAACTTAATATTTTTCTCTTGACGTTCGAACGAGTTCCTTGCCTTCACCCCGCGGGCTTTGTCTCTTAAACGTATCTCGCCGAAATAACTATTTGTCGATATCGAGGGGGCGGTGATCGATCGTCCCGTGGGTTACGGCAACGAGATTCACGATCCGACAGTTGTAAACGTCGTCGCTAGACGCGATATCTCGCGCGGGATAAATCGTCTGTTGTGAGAACGATGGTGAACGATAGTTCGTCGTTTGATTTCAGTCGAAACTGAACTGCGAGGTCCTCGAGGACAGGCTGGCATTCGAGGTGCGCTGGGCAGTGGCTGGAGACAGTATAGTCGGCCAATTGGTTGCCAAACTCGGTGAGTACAACCGCGCGAACCGTCGTTTTTTATCCGACCGATAAGCCAGATGATTAAAATAAATCCTATTATCTGTTATCAGACGAAAAGCAGTACATGGCGTTCGGAATATCAGCGAACCCGGAAAGAAGCCTGATGGTCAACGGAGACGTGGTGGTCGCCTGGGTCGATAAGCAAACTCTTCAAGGGGACGCAGTCGATTATTTCCTCGACGCTAAGTCCCAGTGCTCCGGTGGTCGCGGCAGTTGCCCGGATACGCGCATAAAGGTTCACTTTTGCATTTCCTCCCGTCCGATAATCCGATCGTCGATCACAATATCGATTCCGAATCATTTATCTATCGTCCACAGGAGAGCACGAATTCCGTTCAATTGTTGAACGCGGCTCTGGTCGACGGGTACAGTATCGTCACGTACCAGAGACCGTTGAGGCCGAGCGACGAGCTGGACCATCCAATCCTGACGAACGGCTCGCAGGCGATCATCTGGGCCATCGGACCTCTGAACGAGAGGAACGAGGTCAGCTTTCATTCGGATTATCTGAAAACCGACCGGTTCATCGATTTCGGCAGGCCACCGGTCTGGAATTGTCCTGTTCCGGATCACGAGCACTCTCAGATATTACCGGATCCCGACCACAAGGGCAGCGGTACTCAGGTATTTAAACGAGATGCGAAACTTATTAAGAACATGATGAGGAAGATGTTGAATTATTCGGAACAGCAAGTGGTTGTGACTACGAGAAGACCTCAACGTCCGGCGACTCCCGCACCGACCTCGAAGGATGGTGCCTGGGAAATACCACCTATTCCTTGCAACGAACCCGACGACGGTGTATTGTACGCGCAGATGGGACCCACCGGAGGGAAACACGGCTACCCCGCTATAACCGGTAAGTATCATTCGCGACCGAATGACTTCGATGATGCTGACAAATGGGAATTCTCTTAGGTCACGTCGGTTGGGGTATCTCATGGTACATAAACGGGCTGCTGATCCCTGAGATAAACGTCGTCCGCGGCAAAACATACACTTTCTACGTGGAAGGTGGCAACGATCCGGACACTCCGGCTCGTTACCATCCATTCTACATCACCGATGACCCCGTCGGTGGCTATCAGCACAAAACACCCGAAGAGAAAGCGGTAAACCAACTTTCTCTCCCGCGTGATTAATTACAAGCGACGGGTAAAAACTGTTCCTCCTGTCCCGCAGAGAGTGAAAATATTCGCCGGTGCCGAACGCCAGCGGGGCATATATCGACCAACGGGCGTCGGTCGTCTGTGCAACTGGGTACCCGATCAAAATCAACCCCACGCGGACGAATTCTCGTCGTTCGGCGCTTATCAACGCACGCTGACCTTGGAATGCGATCAAGGCGATCCGGGATTGGTGGTATGGACTCCGGATAAGAACACCCCCGACACTGTATACTATCAGGTAAAAATACACGAGCCATTATGATAAAAACTAATTAAAACCGAAAGGAGATCTTAAAAAAACGAAACATGAATTTTTTAGTGCTTCACCCACCGTTATCTCGGTTGGAAAATAAACGTTCACGATAGCTGTGAAGCCGGCGAAGCGGCCGGCAGCGAGAATCACGAGGTGTACATCGACCCGAAGAGCCAGCGGGCGCAGGATCTCGATGGTAGCTCCAGTATTCGCGAGTCGAGCAAGGTAACGCCAACGGCGGAGTTTCTTCAGCAGCATCTTCATCATCCATCCGGTGAACACGGGATTCGTTACTCTTACCATCATCCAACGACTAACCCCGGCAAGCTAAGCACGTCACACGCTACGCAGCTACTAACGACAGCTAATAATAACAATTACATCCGCTTGAAATCATCGCCGTCGCCGTACGAGATGGAGCGTTACGTGTCGAGACCCGCGTCGCCGTATCGTCACGAGGTACGCGTGAAGGATACGCATCACGCGCACCTCGACGAGGAGAAACATCATCATCACCATCATCACCAGCAGTTAGCGCCGATCTATCGCGAGCACACGATGGTTGGCACTAGGACGGGCTACCCTGGCCGGCAGCAGCACGTCATGGATACGGAGCCGTCTAACCAGCAATTGTCTAACCTCGTTCCAGATAACCCACGACCAATGAGCCACGGGATGAAACAGGCGCATCCGGCCAGCAGCAGCAGCCAGCAGATGCTGTACCCGAGGCCGGTCGCTCATCATTACGCGAACAATTTCCATCACCTTTATCACCTGCCTCTTCCGCATCATTATCACCATCATCAGCCGGAGCAGAGAACCCAACTGATGATTATCAAGAGACCGATGCTGACGCGACGTCCGATGTTGCAGACGATCGTGCCGCAACCTACCATCGCGCTACCCTCGAGGCCGATCTTTATGGAGAGAAAGAAGGCCGTTTACAGACCGACCGTTTCCACCTACGGTAGGCGGACGGTAGAGAGACTACAGGAGAAGGAGAACGAGAACGTTCAGAAGTTGAAGAAAATCGAGTCGAAGCAACGGGTGAAATTGGACGCGAAAACGTCCGGCCTGGACGTGCAGAGCGCATTCGTGACTCCGATGAAACCCGCCAGAAATACGGGATTCAACCCGGATTCTATAGTAATAGAGGGCGGCTTCAAGCCCATTATCAGAAATATCGATTCGAACGTTGTTCAAAGGAGAACTTCCGAGAAAGCGGAGCGGGAAGAGGACGCGCGCGTTCAAGAAGTCTCGAACCACAGGTCGATCGACAACTTCGAGCCGGTGTTCATACCGTCGCCGCCGGTACCTACGGTGGACACGGTGAAGAAATCTAAGAAGAAGATCACGAGATCCCGTGCGAGCGAGACGGACGACATGGAAATGGCTGCGGACAAGGCGAACGCGTATTATTTACCACCGAGCGCGATATCGAGGGATGCACCGTCGCCCGAGGTGCTGATCACCTACGATGGGAAGAGACTGAAGGACTCTGGCTTGGCCAGATCGATTCCAGGAATCGAGGAGCATTCGAAAACGAGATTGTCTTCGGATATACTCAGTCGGACGCCGCAGTTCGGAAGGTTTAAAGGGGAACTGCCGCCTCCGATTCCCGGGGAGGTTCGATCGGACTACCCCCGGCAAGAGAACACGAAGCTGACGCTCGTCGAAAGATCCAAGAGGTCCCCGCACGAAGGACACGTTCACGTTACGAACACTCGAGCAAATAGCACCGTGGATCATCACGATCATCATGCAAAATCAACGTCCATGCTCGTCAGCGCTGGTCAAACGGTGATCGCTAATTTAGGATACATCCTATTGGCCGTGGTCTTCTACCACGCGATTTGATCAAACTTTTTTACAACGTTATAATCGCAAACTCGCTAGAAATTTGTTGATGAATATCGATGACAATGGGAAGACTTAAAAGTATTTGTTGAGGACAGTGAGAGTAGATGCTGGATTTAAATAAGGCTACTGGGAATGGTTAGTTGACGGTCATCGTTCGTCGCAATCTTTCAATTTAGGAGCAGTTCCAAACTGATGATGCGTGACGTACGGTGACCTGGCGGATCGTAGAGATAATCGACACGATAACATGGGAGAGGAATCTAACTAACCACGGAATAATGGCTATTTATTCAAGATATTTATTAACGGATTATTTCCCTTCACGAAAACGATGTCTAACATGTATCGACGTATCGAAACCATCTTGATAACCGTCAGTTATCGAGCAATGGCTGATCTCTATAACTTCATAGATAAAACGCTAAATCTTCATTAGGAAACGGAGGAGCCGTAAACTTCTGAGCCTCGAGGCGCAAGGAGGAATCGTGCAAGGATTTTATTATTCTACGTGCTATGACGACAGTTTGTTCTAGGCTATTATACACTTGTACATAAGTTAAATTAATTGTTAATAAAGATTGTGTAATGGACTATCGGGCGTAGCGAAAAGGCTTGAATTAACTTCCGCACTATCTAGACATCCAGACGACACACCGCATACCTATCCCGTACGAGACGAAGGATCGAGAGAAACGAGAGACATTAAGCAATATTTTATTGTACAGAAAAAGAAAACAAACAAATCTTACAAAACAATCAGCACGCTACCTACTGTACACGATCGTATAGTTATAATATAAAGAGCTTACGGGCGACGGTTTCAGCCGTTCGCTAATTACCTCGGAGACGATCGCCGACCGAAACGCGGTTAAGCAAGAACACATCCTTGACTCCGCGTCTACACTCACACCTTGACTCCACGCCCGCTATCACGGTCATCGCACCGTTAAAAAAATTCTTTGTAAGTAACCATCGATGGCACGCGACATAAAAGTTCATCTACCGTTAGAAGTTTGTGGGTAAATCATTCGTCCACGATTCAGGCGTGCGTTTAATATGTTTCAATCCCGTGCTCTCGTAGCCGGATTACATTGCAAAATGCACCAGTTCCCATTCTCACTGTCTCTTTCTCTCTCTCCCTCTCAAACTATTTCAATAATAATGCCAATATCGATTAATATGGGGAAACGTGCGGTTCCCGAAATTGACGAGCTTTAGAAAATTCTGGTGATGGAAGATCGCCATAAAAAATATTACATGTTATTGTAATACCATGTTATTACCGATTTCTCACAGCGATCTCTCGTAAGAACCAGATCCAAATTTTGCACGTACGTCCAGCCACGGTTTGACTCACTCTTACTCGATTAGCATAATTAACTTGCACACGGGCGTGAACGTCGTACTTATTACCATTGCCTGGTGTCGTTACGTCTCTAATTGTACGATGACACTGAATTTACATATGTTACACGATTTCATTGCTACTTTGCGTCGGTGATTAAGTATGAGCAACATCGTTCGTAAATTGATCGATCGAGATCTAATTGAAGTCGACCGGCGTTCTTATTCGCCAAGGAGAAACCTCGCTTCTGGATGAGTCAGATAGGACAATCATCCCGTGATTACTTGAAATTTTAGTTAGTCACGCGATACGCGGCTAAGAAATTTAATACTAACGATAACCAAGGATACATTCATCGACGAGGACGATACCTCTTGCACAATTTCGTTCCACCTCTCATCTCTCTTTTTCCGTTGATGGAGATTTAATCTTTGACAGGCGGACGGTCTAACGAAAAACGTAAAGTAAAAGTACACTGTTTGTCGTTGTGCAGTGGAAAGAGAAGTGAAGGACGTTGCGATTCCAATTTGGCGACACGCGATTGTTATCGTTCTACGAGATTATGTACAATTCTGTTGGCGGAATGTTTTTCTAAGATGCAATTCAACTTGTTTCAGAATGATGTAAAAAGAAGAAAAAAGTACTCTGCCGAGAACTCGTCAATATTGTTTTGCATTGAAAGAAAAATACTTCAGTCGTTAGAAGAAAAATTATGCCCTCGCGGTCACATGCACGAGATTGCATAATCATTTCCCGTCGAACTTAAAATAGCGTCATGTTTGTTTCCCTTTCGTTTCCGTCAAATCGCTACTGAAAGATAATAGTTTATTAAAGATCTCGCGTCTCGGGCTCTAAGTAAAAAGAGCGTCACAATAGTTCCACCAAAGAAAGATCAGATCCTTTAAAAAAAAAAAGAGACTGATACTCGTTATAAACGTGAGACGACATACTACAAAATAAGATGTATCAAAAATTGTGTACATTAGGAAAACAGTAAATCTGTATGCTACCGACTTTGTAAAAAGGAAAACAGAAGGAGAAAACGAAAGAAGAGAAATCGGCAAATAATCTATAGCTCGCCGATAGGTTTCCTGGAAACCAGACTCCGCGATCAGAAAACAAGTCGACCTTACTAAACTACGGGCTGATGCCAAACGATCTTTCCGCTGAGACAGCCCGACACTAGCAAACAATGCCTCGGAGAGAATTTTGTACTAACCACGATGCCGGAATGGCTAACGTTCGCCGCTAACTCGTGCAGCTGCATCGACTCGTTATAAGGTGGGACACAGTTGGACAATTCTGAGCAATCGCTGGAAAATGCCAACAACCGTACACCATAACCGAACGGCGAGCATATCAGCCGGCCGTCGGCCGAGAAACACAATTCCTTTATATAGCCGGAGCCCACATTGGGCTCCTCTATGTAATGCGTTAACCTAGGTGTATTTTTATGAATCATACGATTTCTCTGTATAGCGTACATCGTCTGATGCGTCTGGTGGGGCTGATGCCTTTGATGCATCCTCTGATGCATCTGGTGCATCCTATTCCGTCTATTCCGATTCTCGACTCTGATTCTATCACCCATAATGACAACCGTATTGTTGGTCGATCTGGAAAGCCAATCTCGCTCCCTTCGGAGTCTGGCTTCCCGGATCGCCACATGCGCTTCCCACACGTCAGTCGTACTTACATTCAATTCTACGTTCCCAGTGGAATAATCAATTATATTAAGCGGTCTGAAGTCACCGATGGTTCGCGGTGTCCTGTACTCTTCGTCCGATTCTCGTTCTTGTTCGCCGACCAAACGACCCCGTACAAAATTCAGTATATCGTTCGCAATTCTACTAGCTTCGTTGTACGTGTATCCACGTCTGTCATCTCTAGCTAACGGTCGGGGCGACTCGAACGAGCTCGAACTAGAGCTAACTTCAACCGAACTGTCCGATTGCGAATTATTACTTGGCGACTCAGCTGAACTCAAAGTCGATCTCCTCTCACGCGCGCGACGAACAGATCTCTCTGTGGCGCGCTCATTAAAAAGTTCAATTATAGCAGGAGATATTAGAACAGGAGACATTATACCGGAAGCAGAAGGTAAGGATTCCTGCTGGAAGTCTTCAACCTCTCTCACTGGTACCGAGTCGAATCGGGGCGGCGGCGCCTCTTCCTCTTTCGTTTGATCCACCGTGTCGGCTGCATCGCGCTCTTGTATGTCGTGAATACAAGTCCACTGAAGCGAACATTAATCAGTGGATGCATGACAAAGATATAGTGCGATCAAAATAGGATTTATGGATACCAACCTCCGATTTCTCTCCATTGCTGACATTCCTGGATAAAGCACACCACCCTTGCGGATGTACTTGTAAACTCGATATAATCTCGGCATCGTCGCCGATAGGAAAATCAGTTAAGAACTCGACTCTGTTATGCGTACGAGATTGAGAGAAAAGATGTGTGAAACTCATTGCGTATGGTATTGTGGTTTGTGATGATTGCATCAACCGGTACATGTTCGGCTAGAATCAGAATTAATGTTAAACCTCGTGCGTTTTCAAATACGTGATTCGTATGTATAATGNTGTGGTTTGCGATGATTGCATCAACCGGTACATGTTCGGCTAGAATCAGAATTAATGTTAAACCTTGTGCATTTTAAAATACG
>SHCU01000037.1:190558-213745 GCA_004307685.1 Ceratina australensis
AATACCACTAGGCAATCTTTTAATTCTGACTTACTCGAGCAACGGGTTACGTATGACCAATAAAGTCTCGGCGTTCTTGTAGTCGAAATTGTTCCCGATGCACCATACCATTTCTTGTGCCCAGTGGCTACCTGTGATATATAAAAATGAGGAATAATTAAAGAAATCTGTTCGATTAGCGAGAGTTTACCAGTTCGTGGGTAAGACACCATCCACACGTCGTCCTCGTAGATCTCCATGTCTCGAATTCTTGTTCCGTAAAAGACGAATTGCGGGGGTAACAGACAATGACCCGGCTGCACTCTCAGGAAGCTGCATCTCACACCGAACATCTTGTCTAATTTCCTTCCGACGTCTCCCTCGATCGTGCTGAAGGTGAGAGGTTTCGGATCCACTGCGAATGTTACACAGTAAAATGAATTAGGTTTCTCAGTTTCAGGCTTTGAGCGAACTCACTTGCTATGCAATTTCTCGTTGAGACACGGCGACGAGATCGGAGATGCTAATGCGGCTACGGCCCGTAACGAAATGAGAGTGTCCACCGGCGTCTCTTCGCTGCATTTCACAGTGCACTTTTTTCTCGTTTCCTCCGTCAAAACAACTTTCGATTTCTACTGGTTTCCGGGTAAATGTGCACACATGCTTTCGCACTCGTCGAGGTATTATTCGTAGGGAATAACGGATAATCCTCTTGGTTACATCAGTCATTTTTCCCGCTGTGTAACGGTTTTTAACAATACGGAAATTCTCGTAATTGTGATTCAATTAAATTATCGCGTCGATTCGAATATGAGAATCGCCCTCTGTTTTAAATGTAGAGCGTAATGTTCTCATAATCCGTGATTATCCGCGTTGAAACAAGAGTTAATCGTCTGCGCGGAAAATGATATTGACGTTATTAACTTTCTCGCTGCAACAGATTTCTCTTTCGGAGAAAGTTGCTTGTATGCACGCAGCGCGTTGCATTTTAGATCGCGTGATACTTGACCCCGATACTAAATCTTACAATTAGACAAAAGTAGTCACTGATTTTCTCTACGAATTTCAAATCCGAACAGAATTTGCGTTTGGTTGATAATTACGAATCTAGACAGCTTTCATAATGCATTTTTATTTTGTTATTTATCCGTACTTCCGTTATCTATCCGTATATACTTTCTCTTTACCCAGCCTTGGATAATTTTGAACATCTCATTAAGAAAAATACACGTTTCTCTTTGATACACTTGATAGGAAAATATTAAATTCTTATTTGGTTTTATTTAGTCAGGAGAGTTTTGATAATAGGAATAGATTTATGAATAATGTAGATATTTATTAATAGAAAAATTACAATGCATAAACTTAACATATGATCTGTATTACATGCACGTCCTTCGATTTTGATTCGCTGTTTACATAGGAACTAAACTGTGTTCTCATTGTACGTGCTAGGATCAGTCAGAGAAAAGGTACCGCTAATCTCAATAATTTATACCTATTCTTATAACAAACAAAAAAACACAGCCGTTATTCCTGCGAGTAACGATAGCTTTCGAGTAACAGCGTTGTTCCTCGAGTAAGCATCCACCACGTGTATTTTCCAGCCCATATCCGCATGAGTAAATGAATTGTAGTAAACGATGTCCGGCCACGTGGAATTAGGCGTGACTTCTAGGAGCCCACCTTCACCTAAAGAATTTCATACGAATTAATTACATTGAAAAAAAAAACGAAGAATTTCTTATGCTTACCTGGTTCGCACGTGCTCACCAACGTTCTGTTGAACTGTTTGAACGTCGCGAAATCATCGTCCAACCTTCTGTCCCGATCGTTATGTTTGCTCAAGCAAAGTGGACCAACTGAAACAATTAATTTCAATAGAAAGGAGATCATTTAAACTATGATCTAGCTTACGAACCCGCTGTAGGTCTCGGTTGCCCTCTTCTCGTGAACTCGACACCGGCCAGGACTCTAATTTTACTTTGCGCCGCATCGCTCAGTTTGTCGTATCCACCATGAGGTTCGTCGGTTATTATCAATGGATGATACAAGTTAGGACTGTGTGGATTGTTCCCTCCGTGAACGCGGAAGTTGTAAATTAATCCCCGTCGTAGGTACAATTCGGGTGCTAATTGTCCCTCTATGTACCATGCTAAACCTGTCGACGTTTGTCCTGAAAATTGCTGGGTTACTACACTGTGAGATCAGGATTATATTTAAGTATCATTGTATTAAGCATCAAACCTGTGATTCCCTGATAGCCCTTCTTACCCCCAGACGGGCCAATCGTAGCTTTAAACGTTCGTATGCTTCTATCAAATATTTCTGCCTTCTCCCAAGGTTCTCTGCGAAAAAGAAATCATGCATAATCAACGTTGTTAAATCCGCAAGGTGAAAGTTCTACTTACATCAGTTTATCATTATTCTCCGTGAAATCCATGCATGTATTCTCGGGTTCCTGGCGAGCCAATTCCAATTTCAAGTCGCTTTTCGGATACACATCGTGAAAAGACGGCTCTTTATTGTCATCTAATCTTCCTAAAGCCCATATCACATACACAGGTCGATCCGTCGGATATTCCTTATCCCCTGGATCAGCTGTAACGCAGAAGATCTCATATAGTTTCGATTGCTATCTTCCATGAATTTTTCATTTGTTGCATTCAAAAGTGATTGACTTATTATTTCTTTTTCAATTTAATATGAACTAACATGAGTTAAGTGTACGCCTGTAAGTGACAATATTAATTCCATCTTCTCTCACTGCTGTGTAGAGTTGATTGTTATCCAGACCACCAAGCAGTTCGTCCCTGCAGACTCCTTTATATTGACCAAGAACTTTCCCGCACTGTTCATAAAATATAAAGAAATATTATTTTGTGAATGTTAAGTTTATACGTTAATAGCTACTTACCGGTGCTTTCGCGGTGATGTTATAATCCGCCGCGTATCCTCTGGTACCATCTATATGAGCAATAACGACATCCGCTCCTTCCATTTGGCTAGAGGTTTCAGAACCGGAAAGTCCAAAAGCCATGTACTCATCTTCTCCTACAATCATAATATCAACGTTATTCACACTCGAAAGGAATGAAGATTCTTGACATACGTACTGACTTGTCCAGCTAACTGGACAGTGATTTGCGGACCGAATATCTCCCAGCTAACTTGAAACCGTTTATGTAGTTGAACACAATTCGGCAGCGTTTGCGAGTGCTTAATCACCTGTACTTTGATAGTTCGGTCATCAGTGTTCAAAGTTTTAGTCGTTCAAAAGGGGATGAAAAAATTTGATTACTTTTACTAACGAAGGGGGCACATTCAGACCATGCGGGATTATGACCGAACCGTAATTAGACTTCGTTTTCACGTCGAAGATGCTCAACCAATCGATATTGAACACCGTCATGTCTCCGGGTAACTGGATGATCACATCTTCGCCCTTGTACGCGTGGATCGGATCCAGACTGTACGATAAAGAAAAATCTTAATTCATTGTAAGAAATTTATTTATACGATTCTTGCGTTTTACTTACTAGCCATATTCGTCGGGGACTTTGACTCCCTTGCTCGAGGGCTGCGGGCCGAGTCCCACCCAGAAATAAGTATCGTTTCCCAGACCGTCGTAAGTGAATTCGGGTATTTTAATCGTTTTCGAATCGAGAATCACGACGGACTCGGAAGACACATCGTGCGATCGTTTGGTCAACTGCGAGATCTTTTGTGGCGCCGGTGGGTCGAACTCCTCGGGGATGTAAACATCACCGAACGTGTTCTACATACATAAAACATTTTATAAATCAAGTTTCCTAACAAGGAATCTCCGATCGAACGTAATGCATATTTTAAAGTAACTGTGGTCGTATGTAAATATGGAGCACCTGGCTTCCCAGATCGTATACAGCGAACCATTTGATATCAGTTATTTTCTTGTTATCTGGTAAGGTGAGAGTGAAATCCTTATTGAAGTATCGATCGAGGACGTTCGTTCTGAAACAACGGTTGTATCTTTTAATCGGTCGGCTCTCGCAAGGCCTCCTTCGCAGCGTGAAGCGTGAACTCACTTGCCCCATTCATCTGGGACGATGAAACCTTGAGGACCGGGCCGATTCGACGCGCCGGCCCAGAAGAAAGTGTCGGCCCCGTTGCCATCGTAGCTAAACGAAGTCAACAGCAACGTGTACTCGTCGACGACGTAAACGTCACCAGCCACCTGATGATGGTACGCGTTCAATTTACCAAGGTACTTCCCTTTGTACTCCTCGCCGTCCGACTGGGCGACACCTGAGTCACGCGACGATTAAAAGAAAAATCGGCCTGAAAGTTCTTTGCGAGGGAATCGCGGCCGGAGAAAACTGACGGGAAAGTGAAATGTTAAAATGTAGATCACCGCTTCTAGATCTCGCGATTAATATTGCAGTCGCGCCGCGTCGATGCGTCAGAAATTCCCTCGCTGTAATTGAAGCTGCATTTAATAAGCAAAGATTTTCATGCTCGGGCAAGGAATCTCGTTCACAGTCAATGCTGCCCTTATCGAATCAAGATCGCACGGTATTCGACGTACGTGAATAAAAAGAGAAACGGTGTAAAAAATATTCAATGATATGCAGAGAGTTGCGAATTCACGTTGAGAAACGTACCGTAGGCAGGGAACAGCACGCATGTCAAAACTGTCACGAGAACACGCGTGATCCACCTCCTCGTAACATCTGCCATCACTTCATCTTCCTTCGATTGACGTCACAGGACACGTTTCCGCGCGATGCAACTACGATCTTGTCACTGCCAAGATTCATGGGAGAACGACGGAAAGAAAGAGAGCGAAAGGCACGCAGCCGCTGGAAATGGACGCGAACGGTCCCGTACTTGTTCCGCGCAACACCGTCTCTAGAAAGTAGACCTCGAGACTGGCCGAACGGTTACCAGTAACTAAACCCGCTCCTCCGCCGACCGCCTTGGGCACGTGTACCCACCTCGGAGAGAAAGCTGTGCGTGCGGAGCTGGCTCGATCGCGATTCAATGTCCACCGAACGGGTTCCTCCTTCCCCCGTCTGTCCAATGTCACTGGACTCTTGTCCTTCCGGTGCTCACCAAAAAGGAATGCGCGCCGGGGAGGAAAAATAAAGAAGCCAAACGATGACTAACAAGCATCCGTAAAAGCATCGGGATTTCTGAATGTCCTGCTTACCAACGTAGAAATAGAACGGATTCTCGAATAATCGTGCGATGCTTTATAAATATAATTCATAATGAAATATGTTCACTGTTAAATTCCCGCTTTACGTTTAAGTGGAAGTGCGCATTGTTTGATCGATTCCTGAAGTAGAAGCAGTACTCGGTAGCTTAGTTTATCGGTGATGTCGAATAAGAAATTTGATCCGAAGAATGGTAAGGCATCGAAATTATTAACTGCACTAGTTGATTACGAAGAATTGTTTCGTAGATTCGATCGAGGAGCAATTTATGTGGATTCTTAAGTTCGCCAGTATTAGGAAGATAAAAGAGTTTTTATTAAAAATGTAGGTAGATTAATATCGGATTTATTGATAATATAGTCATTGCGACTGTAATTGTAGCCCGTCGATAGAATTAAATTATCCTACGCCTAATTTGAAGACACCGATCACGTTAGCCATCGATCGCGGCGATCCACAAATCTTTACGTACTTGTTAGACAAGAGTTCTACGAGTTTGGACGACACCACTACTCAACCGTGTCGAAGAACAGCTCTTATGTATGCCTCCTTCGTTTCAAGAGATCCAGAAATACTGCAAATTCTTTTGAAAAAGGGAGCGGATTTGGGGAAGACGGATATGTAAGGAGGCAGAATCGACACAAGCATTTAACAAGAATTCTAGCGGATTTTTATTCAACGCAAATGCACTTGTAGTAGAGGCTGGACTTGTCTTCAGTATGCCATCGTAGGGGAACGACGCGACAACGTGAAATTCCTCTTAAATTCTGGTGCTTCGATTAATCAAAAAGACTCGCGAGGACGAACGCCGCTCATGACGGCAGGTAAGCGCACCTGGGAATGAAGAATCGATGAAATATTTATTAAGAAACCGTTTGATTCAGTGTACCGATCGAATTTGGATATTCTTTCGCTACTTTTGGACCGTGGAGCTGATGTTCGCGAGCAAGACGATAACGGGCTTACTGCTCTTCAGATAGCAATTTTATGGAGGAAGAGAGATGCGGCGATAATGTTAATTGAGAGAGGAAGCGACATGAATGTTATTACGCGTCGAACCCAAGCGACGATCGGTGAACTGTGTAGGACCAGCATGCCGAACGTTCTTCGATGTCTCGAATCGAAACCGAAATTATCGCCAATAGATATTTCTCTGATAGATTAATTACCTGATTTCAAAAGAAGAGATCGTGCGGTGCAAATTTCTCTTTCGCTATCTCGTCGAACTTTTTGATCACGCTCGGCGTCATTTCTTCCTTCCATTGATTCACTTGACCCTTTCGGATAAACTTGCCATCGGCAGTAATTGTTCTTAGCGCCTGCATTCCAGTGATCTGTTCCTCGTAATTCACAGACCGGTTAGTTTTCATGTTATCAAATGTTAAGTGTTTCACTAACATATCCATTTTATCTTCGGGCACCGGTTTGCCCAAAAACGCTGCCGCTCTTCGTATCACCGAGGCCAAGTCCTACATTTTATAAAAACAATGTACAAATGTTTCTAATAGTTTTTTATGCTTGAATCACTTACGGCTTTCATCTCCTCGTATTTTATGAAAAGAATATTCGGGGCATTTCGCCTGGTCCAGAAGCCGAGAACATGGTCCCAATAGGGAGCATAATTCACTATATAAAAAATGAACCCTCGAGTAATGTACTTGCAAAATTAATTTCGATTGTTTGTCTATCTTATCAGCAAATGTACGTACACTTGTTACCCAAAAACAGACGACAGAACTCATCAAAGTTGCCGCGGTAATCTTCCATCAGTCTAGAGTGATAATAGTACGAGACACAGGTATCTTTCGGGTTTCGTGTAACGTAAACAATTTTCGGTTTCTTCTCGCCAGTTCGGATCTGACGGGGTAGCAAGTGAAACGGCAAATGACACTTGATGTATCTCGGACTCGGCATATTCCTCGTGTAGGCCACGCTATTGCTGGTCCGCAAGGGAAACTTACGGGACGGAAGACGGTGCTCGATGGCCACGTAATCGAATAGCACAGTCAACCTAATAGATTATAACATTTAACTCTGTAACTGTAAAAATATCATCATCTAACTTACTCCAAAAACGGAAAGCGGTCGATCAAGAGAGTCTTTTTTGCTTCTTCCAAATCCACATTGTTTCCAATGCACCAGATCATTTCTTGGGTCCAAGTCGTTCCTGTTTATACTGTTTCGATTAAACTACGATCCTCGATATGCTTTACTTTTATAAAGAACTTATAACGGTTTTACCAGTCTTGGGAAAACTGCAGACCCAAACATCGTCGTCCCTCACTTCGAAATTCTCGATCTCCTCTTCGAAATCTTTGTACTTGATCGGCAAGCACACGCCTTGCGCGGTCACGTACCCTTTGCGGAAGTCATTCGTGAATTTCTCTTTCAAAAGCTGATCCAAATCTTCGTTTGTCTCAGCCTGAGAAGCCATCTTCTCTGGACTAATTTGATTCGAGTATACGGCGATTAATTTGAATTTTAATTCAATTTCTTATTTGTAATGATCATTGATCAGAGATGCGAGAACGGATTTCGCGGAGCACCGTGACATCCGATACGAAAATCGACGAGTGTTACGTTCTCGGTTTAAGAAGAACATCGACTGTCTCGAAATCGGCGAATTTATTCTTATATAGGCTGATCTGTAATTATCATCTATAGACAATCGACTTGAGGCTTGGCTTTAGCGATTTTGAGGGAGAGACACGCGATTGCGATCGGTGAATAAAATGTAGCTTTATCTAATTATACAAATCCTGATTGGCTGCTTGAACGTGTGTTAGTATCCACTCCCTCGTTTACAAACTTTTTTGTTAATAACGTTGAAACGTTTTTGTTTCGGTGTTCCTTTACTGGAACAAGGTTGTAGTCAATCTTTCGCGAGTTTTTCCTCGGTAACACTTATCTCGGGTTGCATACGTTCTAATTGTAAAATGTGAGGCGTAATTATTTAAACTGCTTTTTAAAAAATGTACAATTAGGCAAATTATTTACGGAGGGAAATGTAAGCATTATTTTCCTGGAAGTATTCTACGTATTTTCAACTTAGAAGTCAAGGACGTAAAAAAGTAGTTTCGCATAGAAATCAATCACGTGTACCACGCGCTTACGAAGTTTCTTATCTTTTTCTAAGGGGAATATAGGATTTAGGAAGGTAAAAAGGATAATGTACGAGACGTAAATAGATCTGGTTTACTTTTATTATATAATCAAATGAGTATAATCGTAATACAAAAAAAGGTAAACTATTAGAAAAATTCAAGAGACTATATCATCTAAGTCTTATGAGTAACAAAAGATTGTGTACTGTGATTCAGGTACTAACAACTACTTTCGTCGTTTTAAAGCATTTTTCTTTTCCGCGAGAAAATCGAATGTACTCACGGCGCGGCGAGTCACCTTTCCTTCGAAACTAGTCAATCGTTAAGAAAATCTAAATGCGCCGTGGGGTCTTCTTATCAAATGGAAAATTTAATTACGATTCCATCTGACGTGATTCGTCGCTTAATTTTATTTTGTCGTATGAAAATATCTTGGCAAGATAATGTTCCCTTAAATTTAACATTAAATATTATAGATTCTAGGCACAAGTCTGTAGAACGACGCATTGTATCTTAATAGAGATATATAATAGTTATTGTTTGACAATCTATATGTTCATTCAGTCTCGTGTTAAACACGAAACGCAAAGATTATATCGTAAAAAATGGTACGCACTGGACCTTGCGAGTATACCTTAAACATTAGAGGCTTAACGCAGTGTTAGTATTTATTATGCTGTATTGTAAATAAAGTTAAACTCAAGAGGAGATTCTAAAGTGACATATCTTTAATAATCCTCCCGGTGGGAGGCCAAATACTTTGTACGTTGTTTCTCTATCATCTAATCGTTGATCGGACTACTAATTGACATCTAAGTTACGCATTTGTTTGACGCACACGTTTTTCTCTAATGCTACATGTTTGATATAACGCTGACGCTCTGCGACAGATCGACCTGGCCTCTCAGTACCTTCTGTTGCAATTTCTTACAAAAGATTTTGGCCATGAGCTTGTTACGTCGCGCTTCTTCTTGTTTCTCCCGTTGCCGTCGCTTTTGTCTCACTTCATTTAAATGAAGATAACGTTTCCGAAGCCTTTCCCTCATCTCCTCATCGCTCATCTTCTTCTGCGTGTAAACTACACGTCGTGTATAATAAAAGATATTAATTCGCGAAAAATTGATTGATAAGCATTCCTTATCTAGATCGATACCTGGGGGCTTGGAAGATTTTGATGGTTTAACAACATTTGACGTACTAGCCATTGCCAATAATTGTATTCGTTTCTCCTTTCGTAGCTGTCGCAGATGAGATATCTCTGACATGTATTGACGCCGTGTTTCTGCATTATTTACGAAGTCCGCTTTATTCTTAGACAAATAATCCTGAAATCAAACGATCAAATTAATAACTGCCAGCATTCAATTGATACGATCTTATCATGATTGATTACCTGTAGAGTATTCTTTTGCGGTGAATTTATCCTCGAGCCAGCCTTTCTAATCAAGTTACAAACACAGCCATCCGTCTTACCCTCGTTAACGGTACGATTCGATAATGGCACTTTATGCACCGCGGCCGAATTCTCGTCCTTACGTTCATTCTTCGTGAACGACAACTCGTACGCGATCGGTTTCGGATACGCTTGTGAACATTTGCATCTCTTCAAGCTCTGATAAGATACGCCGCAGCGACGACAATATTTACACATCCTGTCGGAGTCGCTGGTTTGATTCGCCTCATCCACGCGATTTGGTTTCCCGTTCTTCGCCCTATTACTACAAAAACAATCCTTTTCGCAGTCGCATTTCGCGTTGCTTTGTACTTTGTACTTTACGGAATTGCTGTTCGGCTCGGTGTTCGCACAGTAAGTCCACGGTTGACTCTCCGATTCTACGTGGAAGCATCGAGCCTTTGCGTTCGAGTGACAACCGCAGAATCCTACGTGAACTTCTTGATCGCGGCTGTTCTCGCAGGAACAGTCGTTCGAACACTCGCATAATTTGATGTATCCGTTTTGATTGAAGCTCGACATGTATCCGTTACTATTATGATAATACTTTGAACTATATTTCATCGGTGCCCGCCCCTTCTTCGGCTGATCGTTCTCGCAAGTGCAAGCGTTGATGCAGCTACAATTTCTCGAGTCCACCTCGTGAAATACTTTCTTCTGGCATTCGTCGCACTTGCACGACTGACATCCCTTTGACGATACGGTTTGGCAGACGTGGCCACCTTTGCAATCGCAGACTCTCGATTTCGACGCGTTTATCTGGTTCTTGGCATCCTTCGGTTTCAGCGGAGTGGTTTGAACCTCCTTGTTCACACAATGATGAACCATTTCCAGCGAGCCTCGGCTGTTCGTTCCATCGGTTATTTGCGAGCACACAGGGCTCTCTTCTCGGAAGTTCTCCACGGCAGCGTGCAGCTTTTGAACGCCGGTAGATTGGTCCTTCTGTTCCTGCAGGCACTGCATGCATGCAGCGACAACGTTTTGATGGTGCTTTGTACATTGGCCGGGTTGCTCGTTGTATTTGGGGAAATGCATCGCGCTGTGCGCCGGGCACTTCACGTAGTGCACAATCTCCGACTGTATCAAGGCTGGAATCGTAGATGTTTCCTGAGGCACGGTTTGTACTCCGGTACTGACGAGCTTCACCGTAGAATTCTGTATGCTCGTAGCTGACACGATCTCACCGCCGGTTTGCGAATGAGCACCAGTCACATTGGTCGCGGTTTGCGCGCAACTGTTTCGCTTCCTTATGCGTTGGATAGTGCTGTTGGATGCGCTGGACATCTGACAAGCGGCTAAGTTGCAATGAGACGACCACGGCTCCTCCGCCGATCCGTTTCTCTGCGAATAATCTTCCTTCGACGATTCCTGCGTACGCGTCTTAAAGTTTCCCGATCTTGATTTCTTCGGAGAGGCGCGCGGCCTCTCTGGTCTTCGCGACTCCTCCAACAACTTCTTCAGATTACACAAGTGGCTGATCTCGTTCGTGATCCAAATCAGCTGGTTCCTCTTCTCCATCTCCGCGTAACTAACAAGTTTCGAGTCTCCGGACTCAGAATTGCTGCACTTCTTCAACTCGAACTGCCTCTCGGAATAAGTAGTGAGCAATCTCCAGTCGGCCTGCTCCTCAGTGTTGCTCGAACGAACTCTTCGATTGTTCACAACCGCGTCCAACAACATTCGGTTATGATCAGGCGCGTGCATGCTATCGGTCGTGGTCGTCGTCGAATCCCGCTGCGAAATCTTGCACCTCTCTTTCGCGCAGAATATATCCTGCACCTTGTTGCCCTTGCGGCTTCTCTGTGGGAAGAAGCACTCGGAACTCTCGCTCTTATCGGTAACGGTGTTGCTGCTTCGACGGCAATCGTCCGATCTAAGCCCCATCCTCGCTTTCCGTCCATCGGTTTCAGTCCTATCCGTGTTTTTATCTACTTTATCGCTGCTGCTCTCCGCAGCAACGTTCTTGCCGATTCCTCTGTCCTTCCTCACAGTCTTCCCTCGCGCGACGCCTTTTTGTGGGTTCCAATCGGCCGACGAGTCGCTCGAATTGTGTTTCTTCGTTAAAGCTTGAAGGATTTCCCTACCGTAAACCTTGCTCCTCGCGTCGTCCGGATTCCACGGGACATTGTCTTCCAAATTGTGCTCGATCTTATCATCGGTGTACTTGGCGGTGATCAGTCTCTTGACCACGTGGTGTATCAGTCTTTTCTTCACCTCCTTGTCGCATTTGTTAGCGTCGACGAGGCTCTTCAAAATATTCACGCTTCGCTCTAGATCTCGGACCAGGCTGTCCGAGTCACCCCATAATTTTTCGTTAATACTGGAACTGGTATTGGGCAAAGTGGAATGCGACCTTCCGGTGTCCGACGACGACACGTGGCTACCGCTTCCGTTCGGCACGTTCTCGTACACATGACCCGGGAAATACTCGAAACTGTTCGCTCTACCAGTGATGTTCTCCGCATCCTCGGGTTGAGACGTTTGCGTGGCGGAACCGTTCTGCGACAACTCCGAGTAACTGTGTCGTTTGGGTTTCATTTCTTTGCTGGTACCAGCGTTTCGCGTTTCCCCGACCTCCTGGTCCTTCGAATTCTCAACTTTGTACGTGCCTTTCGGATTTTTCGTCATTCCCTTTTGCAAACTAGTTCCTCTCTTTGGTAACGGCGGTTTCTCCTCCTCTGCAACCGATACTTGTACGCCGACGGATTCCTGCGAGCAACCGTACAAGCTCGTCTGTATAACTTTATCACAAGTGGAAGGTTTATTTACAATAGTGGCGATCGAAGACGAGGAATGAAAGATTAACGGCGGCGCGGTTTTATTCTTATCTCTAGCATGTAAATTTAATTCGCTCTGGCTCCTCTTTAACAATAATTTAGAAGGCGATATAACTAACATGTTCATCGATGTACTCTTTTTCAAAGGCGAATTGGGTGGGTATATATTTTCTTTGTTTTGTTTGACCGGCGCTTTCTTTGCCTCGGTCAATAGTTTCGTTGAAGGTACTTTAGCAACGAATGCCGATTTCGGAGTATCATGGCTCAGTTCCTTCCTCGAATATTGCGCGAAAGTATCTTGATGCTTAGAATTCTTCGACGGAAACCTTTCGTTAGATTTGATATCATTCCCGGTTATAATACCTGGCAAGTGATTCTTCACGATCGGAGTGATTTCAATCTCGCTCTCCGATCCCGAAGCGTTCTCTAACAACGGAGTGGAATTAGCGTCAGGTGTCATAGATGTAACTGAATTCTTTTGAATGCCAGCAAGTTTCCCAGTGATCCCTGATTCTGTGGTTCCTTCGGGATCTAATCTCAAAGCAGCTGAGCAACCCCTAGCTAAAGCCATACGTTCTATGGTACTCAATTTCTTGTCGCTTTGTTTGCTAGCAGGCAGTATGTTAAAGTAACCGACATCTGCTCCGCTGTCCCATTCCAACGGCTTGTGAGAAGCGACACTAGAAGTCGGAGAAGATGTTTTTCTATCAACACTTTCCGTCAATACCTCTTGACTCCCATTCTTTTCCTCCAAAATAGTTTCCGGCGTGACTCGCTTTAACTCCAGTGACGGAGACTCAGAGTTCGACAGCGGTTGAACATATCTAGACGTGGACTCGGTGTTCGAGGACTGGCCTATAAGAGGAGGTCTCACCCATCTTTTTCTTTCTCTGGGCACATAAGACCGTAAATTATACTCCTCGCCTATGCAGTCCTGTCTGTTAGCCTCTGGTTTCGAATTCACCTCGTATATACTGTAATAACATTTAATCGCTTCCGGCGACGCGCTGGTCGCGGGCAACGAGAAATACTGATCCAGATTCGCGTTCTGTGAATACTTGTGATAATACTCCATCACCTGGGAGGAGAGGCTTCTGTTCGTCGCCCCGAGCTTCAGCTTGGGCTGCGATGCCACCACTTGCAAGGCCTGCCATGCCGTCGAGTTCGTAGTGCAAGTTCCACATTCGAGCCTCTGCGCTTCCCGTAGACGCGGTGGATTCTCCGTAGCTTCAAAATCTCTCAGACGACCTTCGCAGTTCGACGCAGAGTCATACTCCATAATCACGAACTATACGTGCCTTATCATCGTTCGTTCAAGCTTTGATGCACTGTCACATTTTGACGACGAGCCTCACCCTCGAAACGAATCGTCGGTAAACGTTCAGGCAATCGATCATGGCTCTCCTAATTGGGGAAAAACGCTTCCTCGGGGACTCGGCGATACGAAACAGAGGTTAAGATGCTATCCTAAACGGTTACGAGACCGACCTAGTTCCCTTAAACGTAACGAATTTTTTAGTATCCAGATCGACGACGAGTTTGTCACGGAGAGGATCGTCGCAATATTCGCCGCACCGTACTCGCTTCATACAACTTAGCGATATTAAGAAACTCCTGTATCAAAAGCTCGAGTTATTGTTTACACTTCCCTGAATGCCAATGAACACTCAACCGTAAACTAGCGGTGAAGTTTACGCACTAGAGGAGCTTGGCGAAGCAAGCCACTAGTTCGAGCAGCACCCATCGCGTTGTTAGGATCAGAGTGAGAGAGAGGACTTACAACACGCACCAACACATCGACATTTGCATATCCCACAGGTCGAGTGCAGGTGTGTTAGTATCATTGGCGCACTGGTGTCGAATGTTTTGAATCTACAACGTGCTCGTATAACCTTTCGATTTAAATGCGGCATGTAAAGAATACTGTAACGACCGTGAGAAACGTACGGAAAAAATGCAGAAATGCAAGGTGTGCGACGGTACAGATTTCTACAAAGAAGCAGGGTATTTCTTCTGTAAACAATGCCAGACACAAAACGATGAGATAAGAGAGGAAGTTCTGGACCTACGCATAGATAACACAACGCGATTACGAAAAACAAGGATCAAAGAGTCGAGATCTGATGAGAAAGGTTCGTTGAAACATTTTAAATATTCTTTCAAGTGATTCTTAATTCTCTTACTTTGATCCCCAGGCGAGGAAACTGGATGGACTTCATGGGAACTGTACAATATCGTTTTGATTGGTCTAACAAATGAGTTAATAGAACTTGGAGTTCCGAGTGAGATAAAATTAACAATCTTACAACTATGGGCAACGTATCTGGGCAAGGTGGAGATAGCTTTTATCTCGACCAAAGAAAAAGTCATGCCAAAATTGGCTAGGGGATACAAGAAAAAGTATGTCTGCATATAACTGTTATTGTGATTTATATTTAAATACAAATGTGTACGGCAGAGATGCTGAAATCATTTATGGCAAGACGGATGAGCAGAAGACTCCTAGGAAACGTAGAAGAAGCAGTACAAATAATTCTATAGCATCCGGTGGGCTAAGTGACTGCAGTAGCTCTATGAGGGAATTAAACAGGAGCAAGGTAATATTGATCATTCTTTACAAAGTTATAGATACATTAGTGCTCTACATATGTTGTGCTTTTAGAAACTCTTAGCGACTGCAGATTATGATAGATATCTCCAATCTCAAGATAGTTCTGAAGGTGACGCTTTAAGTATGTACAGCCAAAGTCAAAGTCTCGTTAGTCAAGCTAGTTCTGCTAAGTCTACAGTAAAAGAAGGAAAGTAAGTATAGTCTTTACTTGCTTTCTACAAAGAAATTGTGGACAATGTTTCTCATATCATTTAATCTTGCACAGAGTCAAACTTAGCTCTCACGCTAAAGAAGAGGCAGAAAAAGTTAAAGAATTATCTAAAGACGTACCAAGAGCAGAAAGAGTAGAATACAGAAAAAAACATGTCACATCTCAATACAGAAATGGACCTCATGTAGTTACACCGATGCGGCTGTGGGCAATTATATATATAGCTTTAAGAATACATGATCAACCGATACATTTGGGAGATATGTTAAGGTATGTAATAAATTTTTACCTCAGAGTCAAATATTTTTATTTTATTCATTAATTTATTCCTGTTTAGGTATGGAAAGGAGGGACATTTATCTTATTACAAATTGGAGCATTTCATACCAGCAGAAATTAATTTAACTCCAGTTGAGAAAAATTATTTAACTCAGCATGTTGAACTTACCTGTAAGGGAATGAGGCGAATGGTTGCGAATATGGCCAAGCTTATTGGTGTCTGGGACTTTGTTTGTCCAGATTTGTTATCCCTAGTTAATAGATACTGCCAAGAATTAGGATTGCCAAGTATGCATTCTTTATATTCAATGATACCCATTTAACTAATTAGACATGTTACGATTTAATTTGTTTCTAGGAGGCATTTTTTTATATGTAGAAAGACTGTTGGCTCTATCTCCTCCGAAAATGAAATTTGACTCAAAATCGCCATTGAGTCCAAACTACGAAGGCCGCGCGATCGCATTTATTATCGTAGCTATGAAGGTGTTATTGGCTTTAGATGGTGTCACCGAATATCAAATAAGTAGGATCGCAGAAAAGATCAACAGGTATGTTTAAATGATAAATGAATATCTACTGCGCGCTCGGTTTATTTTTTGTTTTGAACCTCCAAATCCACAAATGTATGATAACGCTAATTAACGAAAATGAGTCACGGGGATATTACATATTGCGATAACAGGTTGAATAAGAAAACCGTTCTGAACGATGACTGTAAATGTTACGAGAGTAATACTCCGTGTATAATTGTACATGGCGGGGCAGGAAATTTTAGTGATAACATAGTTATAGAAAAGATGACAGCTTGTAAAAAAGCTGCGATGAATGGTTATAAAAAATTAATACGCGGTGAAACTTCGTTGGATGCAGTGGAGGCTGCATTATGGTGGCTAGAGTGCGACGAGTTCTTTAATTGTAGTTACGGATCTGTACTGAATGAGATAGGTACTTCAGAGACATCAAAGTTAGTTACGCCTTAGCGAGTTCTATCAATATTCAATATTTCAAACATAGGAAAAGTTCAGATGGACGCAAGTATAATGGACGGTTACTCGTTCAAGTGCGGCTCGGTGGCAGCAGTTTCGGATATAGAGCATCCTATATCTCTTGCAAAATACGTTATGAACAATTTTCCGAATACTATTTTCGTTGGCGACGGTGCAAAAAATTTAGCGAAGCATGCAGATATGAATTTGCTGTCGGAAGGGAACATGATCGCACCGTTAGCAAGTTTAGCTTTTGATACAGAAGAAAAAGGAAAACTCGATGCTGTGGTTGATAATCAAAGTTTATTCGACCTCGACTTGTTAAAGAGTAAATCAATTGCATTCGGTGGTATAGTTAGAGAGAAATAGATCCTTCACGTCAATCGTTCGTAGATAGTTCCGATACCGTTGGTTGTGTAGCGTACGATGGATTTAGCATAGCTGCCGGGACCACGACAGGTGGTTTAAACAAAAAGTTGGTAGGAAGAGTAGGAGACTCTCCCATTATGGGTTGCGGTACTTACGCGACTAGGAACGCAGGTTGCTCTTTGACAGGGCACGGGGAATCTATAATGAAATTAGGATTGGCGCGTGCAATCGTAGAGGATGTCGAGCATAACGTTCCGATCGAGGAAGCTCTGAACAAGCATTTTACCAATATGTTAAGTAAATTTGGCCAAGTCGGTGGTGGGATTATACTTCAAACGGACGGTCATTGGGCCACGTACTTCACTTCTGAAAAAATGCCGTACGCGGTAATAGAGAACGATTTGATCACGTATGGGGCACGATTGTACGAAGAGAAGCGAGAAATTTATAGCGAGGGGAGGCGTTGCGAATGCGATATTCCAATTGTACTTATTTTATGTCTTCATAAGAGTTACGTTAATATTTTGTCTTTTCAATATTATCAATCTTACATTTCAGCATGATAATTAAACGTGACTTAAAATGTAATAAGTTATTTAGTTTCCGAGAGTGGCAAGGATATATTGAATGTAGAAAGACGATTCTCAGTTATGCACATTATCCAACTAGAATGAAATACATCCCGGAATCGAACGGGGTCGATAATACGTTTCTAAAATTTTTGGAATTCGTTAATTCCAAATGTAGGAGAGAAACAGAAGAAGACGCGACAGCTGTGAAAAACTCTCTACCTACCGATCTTATTGTCGGGATAAAAAAATATCTTAGTGATTTAGATACGAAAGATCTGTCACCGCAGGCGATTGAAATATTTCCACCATCTCTGACACCGCTTAGTTCGTATTTTAAACATTTAATAGATCATCCGTATTATAGAATTCCTGAACTAGCGAAAACTGATTTCTTTCATACGGTGGTTGGATATATGACAAAGCCTAAGCGGTAAGTAATCAGACGTTAGTTATTAGATAACGACATTCTGTATGCGACCGCATTTAATGCGATTGTTGTAATTCATTTTTAGTTTGATCGAGCTAGCGATGAAATGCGACTTACAATTAGAAATAGTCGACAAGAACGTGCATTTTCTCGAGAAAAAGGTTCCCCCGTTTGAACAAGCTAGATTGCCAACCGTCGCGGAATTAAACGAACTCGTCATTGTCGAAGATGATACAAAAGATGAAAACTCAACGCCAACGGAGAGTTTAAATGACTATTTACACTCTAAGATGCCGTGCACCATTGAAATTGACATAGCTAAGAAGCAGTATTACGATATTGTTGAGAGTAAAAATAAATCGTCCGAGGGTATTACTCTGGCAAAAGATTTTACGTTTACCGAAACTTTACCAAACGGAAGATTAGCAATACCCGATGATAGCGATGACGAAGATGTAAAACAAGAATTGGATAACAATAATTTAAATGGATTAGCGGTGCTACTAGATGCTAAGTTCTGTGATAAGTATAATATACAATTATCGCGTCCAGAGAGAGAATCTATTTTTAAACCAGATGTAATGCCGAGGAAACGTCATAGAAAGGTTCGACCGAAGCGAAACAAGAAGGGTCAATTTGTCAAGTCTTCAACAGTTAAAGACTCTGGCGAGTCTAGTACAATGAAAATCGATCAAGACGAATCTGTAGATAAAACCGATGACTCGCAAGACCTACTACTCTTAAACGAGGACATAGACATCAATGACATCGATATTGATCATATGCACAGTGCCTTTTTTAAGGAGAACGAATTTACATTTTTTCCGGGCGAAAATGACAGTTTTCCGAGCACGAGTATGGTAGTTGACGATAGCAGTCACAAATTCTTTCGGCCGTTCAAAGAATACTGGATGTACCATTGCATCTTCAGTCGCGTGAAAGCGAAAAACTTCGCGGAGTTCGAGAGATCTCTACCGGCATCTTTTCGCTGGCTATTAAACGAGTGCGCGCTGATCACGGAAATGCCTACGGAGGACTTGTACGAAGAAGTGTGTTTAATAGAGAGTTATTACTCGCACATCCTAGGTGACAAAATCAAACGATTNTTTTCGCTGGCTATTAAACGAGTGCGCGCTGATCACGGAAATGCCTACGGAGGACTTGTACGAAGAAGTGTGTTTAATAGAGAGTTATCACTCGCACATCCTGCGTGACAAAATGAAACGATTACCGAAAAACCAATCGCAGTTTATTTTACGTAAATGGTAGATATAAATCAATTTTTGTACAAAGCTTAATAATAACGTACCGATCTTTTATTGCAAAGGTAGACGTCCGTCAGTCACCCTAACTGGACATCCTTCTCACAGATCCTGACAGTTGTCTCTGTAATCATTTCATAAAAAATTGTTCCTATTAAGAAAATACAAATTGGTCCTATGTAATGTTCGAAGACTCGTCCGGCTTTTATAAATACGATTTCCGTTTATCGACCGCGCGAGCAGTGGAACATCGTTTAATAGCCGTAGTCGACATTGTGTGGCGCCCTGGTCAAGCAACTGTTGCACTCGTGGAGAGGCTCGCGCTGGTTCCCCGGTGTGTATAGCGTATCCTCGTCCCGAGCCCGACGGCTCGAGGGACGTAGCCGTTTTAGTAGTAAACACCAGTCGGTGTAAGACAGTGTCGGATGGCTGTCATCGTTCCACGCTCGACGCTACCACTGCTCGTGGTGTGTGTACGATTAGGAGGCGGTGGTGTGTACGACGCTCGGCCCGCGTGTGCGTTGTCCACGTCCGTTTCTTAAACGAGGACCGCACGGGTGTTCGTGCACGCGCCTACTTATTTACACGGGGTCGGGAACGTTGTTTTAACCCTCGTGTGAAAGAAGTGTGAGCCCTGACGACGCGCTGTACAAGCTATAGATGATATAGATTATATCCAACGGCACACCGGTGGTATTGTCCATCGTGGAAAGTGCACTCCGCTGCGTATACGACTGTCGTGACGCACCTGCTCTCTCCCCGTGGTCCTGGTGTCGTTCACCGAGAGCCGCCTGATCGCATCGCCGCGACCAAACTTCCTGCCCATCGTGAGTAACGTCGAATTTTATCAGGTTTATTTACGGAACGCCGAAGGAAATCGATTCGCCTGTTTCGGAACATCCACTTTTTTCGAGTCATATTACTAACGTAGCGTCCTTATCCAGCGCCGTGACAGGCTTCCAATTAATCCTCTTGTCTAACGATTGATTGACAACTATGGTGAAATGATAGAGGAAATCGATTCGCCTTCTTCGTAGCGTGTACTCTCCTCGAGTTGTATCACTAACGTGACGTCCTTTTGTAGTGCGTGACAGAGTTTTAATTAATCCTCTTGTCTAACGATTGATTGACAATTATGGAGGAACGGTAGATAAGTGCGACTCGTTTTGGAGAGCCACTTCAGTGTATCGAGTACGGCGAACGTTGTCGCTGCTCCGGGGCAGGCTCTTGATTAATCACGTTGCTACGTGTCAGATGCATCGATCTTCTTGTTGGCATACGATTACTCGAACGGGGTACTAACCAGAGATCGAGCGGGCAGCGAATGTGATTGAAAACGCGTACGTCGCACCTGCTGCCACCGGTCCAATCTGAAGACGTATAGAACTCGACAATTGATCGATCCCCCGATCGGTCGATCGTTAAGCGAATTACTCTTACGCGAAACCGCTTTTTCTTTCTGGTTAAAGGATTCGCGGTTATTGAACGTAGAGAGATAGCGATCGTTTTAGAGTACGTATCAAGTGGCTGACAAGCCGAACATTCGTCAAGTGGAACTTCGCCTACCGATCGATCTCTCTCAGCTGTTTCCGTTATCAAAAAACGATCAACACGCAGATCGCTATCTGCTCAGACAGGCGAGACAGCGAGATCTTCAACGAGATAAGAATCCTCACGGTGGTAAGCGCGAAGCACATCAACCGTGAACGTAAATCGTGCAAAAACCGTTGACCAGTTTTCCTCTCGTTCTTTTGTCCGCGGTGGCATCGCCCGAGACTTACGTGCACGCTGGACAATAACTCTAAACTTCTTGTTCGAGATGCGCTAGCTCCTATTTCATGTCGCGTCCGGGTATTAAAGAGGATAGACTCGAGGGCCACTAAATCAGTCGGGAAAGTCATGAACGTCGTTTCCTACGAAAGAAACATACGTTCTTTTTTTCCTCTTACTGATTTATCGAAGATGAGCTTGATCCAGAAGCTTGAGCAGTTTGCGTTCGCGGTTTGCATAAGGATTAGATACCATGAGGTAAAATATCGGGGTAAAGTTTACGTTACAATTACACGGTGATACTACCCGCTAATTAACTACACGATCAATTTAAGTACGTTTCGCACGTGCGTCGAGTACGTTTTAATTGAGTGAACAAATATAAAGCAGCGACGCGACGACTACGTGTCCCTGTTTAAACATCGAACTTATTGACTCGTTACAATGCGTATGGCCAGCGTTCCCAGACCTTCTTTCGTCGATTCCGGCGACGAATTATTCGCCTCGTCCACTGTTTGCTTATTACCACCGTATCTGGGCGTGACAACCGGTCGATCCGCGTGTCTACGCACAAAAGGGAGCCTTATTTTTAATTTCACTGGGTTTTACACGACCCGTGGCTAATTTGTATCGATCGCATATGATAAAAGAAAAATTCGTTCCACGGTTAGGCATCGAACGGTTCAACGAACCATTCCTTTCTCTAATTGTAACCGTCGAGCAATCCCCAGGTATCCCATCGATTGCACATCGTTAAGTCCGATCTACATCGGCGGGCAACGCGCAGGGCGCATCGAGGTTGCGCTCGCATCGGTGCGTACACGCGTTTTATATTTAGTACCTCCTCTCTCTCTCTCCCTTAGGCCACGTTGAAAGTTTCTGCAACGTTTGGGAAATAAACAGTCGCATCGTTATAAATTGCCACCGTGCCGCCCCGAGACGATGGATCGTCTCAATATCTCTCGCGCCGCGACGAGGGTAGCGAGACTAATTGGTGCTAGTTATCGGTGGCTCATACCGGTTAACGCTAAGCGATCAGCGGCGTACAGTCGCTCGGTGACGAATCGCCTTTTCCTGGGTTACGCCTCGCGTCCATTAGTTCCTCGAATACGTCGCGTCGAAACGTTCGAGCGAAAGATTAACTGGAAACCTCGTATGATCCCCATTTTCACTCGAACAAAGATCGAGCTGTGCCTGGTTGATCGTACTCCAAGCAGATTCATCGACGTTGCGTATCGGTTTTAACAACGTGAATTCTAGGATTGATCTCGAGGGGAACGCGTAGGTGAGACGGCGAGGCTCGGGCCTCCAGCCGCGACGATGATTGCCCATCGTTTAACGTCGAGCACCGGGGAAGCAGACACGCCTAGGTAAACTCTTCGGTGGTTATATCGCGTGGTTTCAGTAGTCCGCGTATTTTCGTACGGACTTTATTGCGTAGCAAGGCATACAAGAAACAAGGTTAATCGTCGATGTACGTTACTTCGTTGACTCGTTTACCAATTGATCCGACTTTGAAACCTTTTTAATGACCCCATCAGCGTCGTCGTACGCATCGCATGTAAAAACGAATTAACTCTCGAACCGAGGCTGATACAAGAAGTCGACGCGATATCGGGAGAAACGTAACCGCTGGCTCGCACGTTTTTCACGGGCCTTCGGTACCGGGTCGGCTCGTAAAAACTCGTACGAGTTATTCGTATCGGATGCCTGGTTAAATCCCTCTCGTTACCCATCAGCCGCATCTTACGAAGAGCCCTCTCGTTCCGTCGGTTTCCTCGGAATTGTATTTGACCTACTCCCGGCGAGCTTCTTTTCACCCGGTCGATCGAACCTGTCTCCCTCTCCTCTCTTACTCTCTTCGGAGGCTAATGGGAACAGAGATGCCTCGGAAATATCCAGAAATCGTCCAGGAGCTTTTCGTTTCTCGCGGAGAGACAAGTCGTCGACTGGAGGGCTTTTCAATTTCCTCCCGAGATGTCTCGATAAAGCCACTCGAAGGGAGCGAATTTTAATCGACTGTAAAGTAGGCCCGGGTTCAAGGAAGGTGAGCGTTTAAGTAGACCTCTCGTTAACTCGTCGCTCGACGATAGACGAGAGTAAGGGGAGGAGGAGGTGCTGGTACATCGGTGCATCGATATCGGTTTCATTTTTCACCGAATCCACGGTTTTGCGACTTTCTCGTT
>SHCU01000037.1:231673-258258 GCA_004307685.1 Ceratina australensis
TGTTTTAGGCAATGGTGACATACAGTGGTGTTTCTCACAGGTGAAAGGAACGTTAGAAGACGATGTCACTGAAGGTAATTCAGCAGCAAGTAATATGTTTGAATATAGTATTTTATTCCATAGATGTGATCGCTTACACGGTTGTAAATTTTATTTCAGCTGACATAATCTCATGTGTTGAGTTTAACCATGATGGCGATCTTCTTGCAACAGGAGATAAAGGTGGCCGGGTTGTTATTTTTCAAAGAGACCCAGTTGTAAGTTTTCTAGAACATTTTCTTATATCAGTCAAATTTTTGTATAATCAATTATGTTGATGCTAACTTTAAATAAAAATTATATTTGCATACATTAGTATTGGATCCTTGCCAATCGTATGAACATAATATGTTGCATTTCTCTATCTTTAGAGGATTCTAAAGATACTCATTGAGTGTAACCGATAATATTATAAATGTTCCTCGACTATGTTTTAAGATAAGGCTGTGTAATAATTGAGAAATGTTTTTTTATAGAGTAAAAACAGTATACCTCGGAGAGGTGAATACAATGTATACAGCACCTTCCAAAGTCATGAACCTGAATTCGATTACCTGAAATCACTAGAAATAGAAGAAAAAATTAACAAAATTAGGTGGTTGAAAAGAAAAAATCCAGCACATTTTCTACTTTCCACTAACGATAAAACGATCAAACTGTGGAAGGTCAGCGAGCGTGATAAAAGAGTAGAGGGCTATAATACAAAAGAAGAAAATGGTACGATCCGTGATCCTTCATGTATCACTTCCTTAAGGGTGAGTATCGTATGATTCATATCTCGATAGAGTGAATTCGCTTCACACCGTATCTATTCAAAGTAGCATTATGTTACTCGCATCAACCTTATTTACAATAGAAATATGGTCATAGAGATCAAGTATGCACATAACATTGTCAGAGTTTACGACTGCCGTGCACTGAATGCCTACTTGTTGATCGATTTAGGTACCGACCATAAGGCCGATGGAGTTGATGGTGGAAGCATCTCCGAGAAGAATATTCGCCAATGCGCACACCTACCATATAAACAGTATAAGTGTCAACAGTGATCAGGAGACATACCTCAGTGCTGATGATCTTAGAATTAATCTTTGGCACCTTGAGATCACAGACCAGAGTTTTAGTATCCTTTTTTCCGCCACTTATTACGCTAAGTGTTTTGTGCATTTTATCGTAAGATCTCGTGCAAACCGTAAAGCCTAGCGTTTTCCTAACCACGGTATACAGATATAGTAGACATTAAGCCAACCAATATGGAGGAATTAACAGAAGTGATAACTGCCGCGGAATTTCACCCGGCAGAATGTAATGTCTTGGTATATAGTAGTAGCAAAGGAACTATTAGACTTTGTGACATGAGATCTGCTGCACTCTGCGACCAACATAGTAAGCTCTTTGAGGAGCCAGAGGATCCGACAAATAGAAGTTTCTTCTCTGAAATAATTTCGAGTATAAGCGATGTAAAACTTAGTAATTCGGGAAGATATATGATCAGTAGAGACTACCTCAGTGTGAAAGTGTGGGATTTGCAAATGGAAACCAAACCCATCGAGTGTTACCCTGTACGTAATAGTCATTCGCGAATTAATCGTGATACACACGTGAATGGAAAAATATTTATTTATCATATTCGTTACAGGTACATGAATACTTAAGATCAAAGTTATGTTCATTATATGAGAATGATTGTATCTTTGACAAATTCGAGTGTTGCTGGAGTGGTAACGATTCCGCTATTATGACCGGTTCATATAACAATTTCTTCAGAGTATTCGATCGTACTACTAAACGTGATCTCACATTGGAAGCAGCGCGTGACATTGCCAAACCGAGAACACTCCTAAAACCACGTAAGGTTGGTATCCATTTCTTACGCCCCCATAGATCAACCTGTTATAATAACGATTATTCAAAAATTCATTTGCTGCCCACAGGTTTGCACCGGCGGTAAACGCAAAAAGGATGAAATTAGCGTCGACTGTCTGGATTTCAATAAAAAGATATTACATACAGCTTGGCATCCATCTGAAAATGTGGTGGCTGTTGCTGCCACAAATAATCTCTTCCTATTTCAAGATAAACTCTAGCACATCTGTATGCAGGTACGTGTCAAAGGAAAGGGGATAAATAAGGCGCCGTGATTTTATTCGAAGCGGTAAAAGGTTTGTCTTCTATATTTTTCAGATCATTCAACGATACATATTGACGTGAGCAAGGCACGTTCAACTGAAGAAGTCCCAGTGGAGACAAGGAGTGTTCGAATACACTGACGAAAGTCGACTATTAAACGCGTCGATGGTTGACTGACCCAAATGTGGTGTACGTAGCGCCGTCCACACAGCTCACATATTCATACACACTATGTATACACAAAACATACAGAATTGCACGTAACACCTTGTCGCGCGAATATGTGTATATAAATGCATGCAAGCAAGAAACATACGCATAGCTCTCCAGACTAACGAGGTCCGCTAGCTAAAATGAAATGCACACTGAATCATTGCCAATAAAAAAAACATTATGTGTACAGTTGAACCAAGCAACAGACTCGTGTTGGCGGTTATTATGTAACTATTTTAATAAAAGATAAGTAGATTCAGTTTGCCTGTACCATAGAAATTTTGATACCGTGTAACAAGTGACTTTTTACATGTCGAATGCGTCAATGTGAACATACCGGTAGCGTTAAGGTCATTGGACGCTTGCTTAATAAATTATTTATGAAATAAAATGCCTAAGAAGTGCGACGTTAAAAATAGGTATTATGTCTGTTAGTTAACATCGGTTTATGATTTGTGTCATTTTATTCGGAGCTTAGCATTGCTCGTAAACTTTTCCCAAAATCGATTGATACTTTTTAGTAGGCCTATATCCTCGTACTTTAATTATATTTCTTTTAAGTATTCGCCGATACGAGTCAAAACATGGAAACATAAATCTTACATTCTATCGAACATGTGATGAAAAATTATATCGCGTATTTCAAAGAGCATGGGTGCGAAGCACCGTTCGTCGATTGCAGATTTCTAATATAAAAAAAAAAAAGAAGAGCTGGGTCGAGAAAAGTACATGGAAGTTTTGGTAACAATAAGTGGAGTACAGATGAAAGGAAGGGGAGAAATTTTCTAATATTTCTTATCGATAACTTATTAACACTTATACACTTACACATATAAGCAGCGAAAAAAGTGCATTTGACGATGGTAAGCTGGGCTTGCAGAGTTTATGTAAATTAAACACGTGCTGAGTATAACGTATAATATATATTAGCGAAATATAACTTCAACATTCGCGAGATCAATAGAGACAAAATTTCGAACGCAACAATAATACGATTAACACGTGCGCGATTTATCATTTTACGATCAGGGTGCATAAAATGAGAGAATTTGTTTTTTTTTTGTTTTTAATCAACGAATGCTAATAGCGAAAGTTGTCTTACAGTGGACATATTGTCTTAAATCGGTGAATTAAAATTGTACATGATCGAGGATTAGAATTGTAATAATTTTCACGTGTACAAATAAGAATTCTCAAGATATAGGCAGGCAAATGACTTGAGGTTTCCTGACGACACATAAGCAATCATATAGTTTTATACATATGAAAAAGAAGTATATGATCGCTAAAATGAAACGATTGTGGAAGATTTACTCGATCACGTAAATCTTCCCTCACTTTAAAGTTGATTCTCCGAAAGATCTGCTGTATGGCCAAAAATAGACCCAAGTAATATAAAAAAGAAACTGCTGTTTTAAATTATGCATACCGAATGGTTTCAATTAATTACATTCTTAATCAAAGCTACGTAATATTTAAGTACTAAGTTTTAGGTATCTGGAATAATTGATCGTAGATATTTTATGCGTTGGATTTCAGAAGTCCGTATTTCATTTTTAAAAAGGATATAAAAGCCGAACAAACGATATTATTACGTTTCCTGCGGGAGCTTTCATACATTTCTTTGTATAGAAACGAAGCTTTTTATATAGTACCGCTTAAGGAATTTCTATGATTACGCAAAAAGCAATAACGGAATAAAGAATACCGGCTTCTATAATTTATCGCAGCGTAACGCACGGAACGTAATAATTGTGTACCAAGCCAGGTTTTATTACTCATTATCTTTGTAACGCAACATTCAGATACTTGTGAACTCACGGATAAAGGAGGTGAAAAGACGCACGAATAAACTAAAAGAAATTAATAATCGATAAGCTGTAATTGTAAATTCGTTTTTAAAGTGGATATTATCCCGCGAGACTCGTCTCGTGCTTGAACAAATAGGAACTTTTGCTCGAGCGCAGAACGAGTCTCGCGGTCCCTTAAATTAAGTAATATTAATATTACTGCTGCTATTATTATTATTAATATTATTATTATTATTATCGTAGGGACTCTGCGTTACTTGTTTGTTTTGTTAACTGCTATGCAGGTTTTAGTCACGGTTATTTCGATTTTAATTTGTTCCGTAAGCTAAACAGCATACGATGTCGATTACGTAATTGGCTGCGAATTAAATTGATCGCGTTGATTGACCGGAAATAAAACGATACTTGTCCGCGCACTTAAACAATTAACGGAAGCCGTCGTATCCCGAAGATACTATTTCGAAGTATGCAACGAAGGGCTTAGGGCTCCTCCTCTTCCAACGTTTTTCAAATCCAATGATTCAACCGAATCGATGATAATCCCGAGATAAATGGCAAACTATTTCCTTGAAGACAACTTAGATATATGAAATTGACTCGAAGAAGAAAATACAACTTGTATTCGCTTGCTTGATACGGAACGCGGAGGTGTACGCACGGATCCCCTCCGAGAGTTCGTCTATCTAAAAGAAAATACAAAAATGCCTTACGACTGGTCGTATCATCGCTGCATCCGTGCATCGGACAATCCGAATTGACTTACGTAAAAACTAAAAAAGTGAAAAGAAAGAACAGAACGCTGAGCAGAGTAGAATTTTAGCACGCAGGACCTGTCTCGTTGTGATATAATAAACGTCATTGTATTACTACCCGAATGTTGGAGCTCTATTTTTATTAAGGTACCACGTATTATTAGTCCATACTTAGCATTTTTATAGCGAATACGTAAGAGTCTTTTTACCTGTCTTGCGTGAGGTAGAACGGAGAGCGGCGGAATTGCAATAGCGAGACGCTCGGGACTTCATTTACATTCATGTGTACATAAGAAGAAGCTTTTTCGTAACATCGATCAGAGAACCTGTCGTGCGAAACATTTTCTTCAATTAGCAAACCTATGATTCATTTCTTCTCGCTAAATAACACGCAATTAGGTAGAAAGAACAATTATGATATCCACTATCGTGTTTAGTAACAATCGTGCCATAGTGTTTACACGCGTATAAAAGATACTGTCATTTTTACCGCCTATTTTACATTGTAAATCTTGTGTCACCGTTTCAGACGTGAGAGGAAAGACCGGTCGAATTATTTGTCGAAAATTTGGTACGCGCGTACTACGTTCCCACAGTACAGGTTTTTAACGAGAAAGCTCGTGCTGCGAAAATGTTTTAAAGGAACCGCGGGACGTTAGGCACGTAATTTTAGGTAGCGAGAAGAATGATGTAAAGCATAAATGGGAATAATGAGCAAAACTGTCGAAATCCAACAGCAATCGAATAACAATAATTTTCACACCTGCTTTTGATTCTACCATTAAACCTGATCGTGATTTACTCCTCAAAGAATTTGCTCGTTTAACATCTCGGAGATGCTCGATCGCTACGACCGATGGATTCTGGATTTTTATACGTTTATAGAACAATAAAAGAAAAAATTACGGTGTGACTGTTTAATCTCGTATGAAGGTCCACGATCTAAGGACGGGCAGTCGAACGTCTTCGAGATCGTCGGGTTTATATCGTACCGCATAATGTGCCTCAATAGGTGCCAGCGTTACCAAGAGCGACGGGTGGCAGTTAGAATTTCACGAGATAAAACGATTATTTGCAAGAGGAAAGATAAAGGATGATAAAACTAAGAACGAGTTATATATAGAACGCTGCGAGCGCAAAGATTGACGACGAGATTTGATGTCGGAACAAGGGAAAGAGAGAGAGAGAGAGAGAGAGAGAGACGAACGAGGATCGCGCGGATCAACAAGAAGTAATCGCAATTGAAAAAGACACTTGTATTATAATTGTAGCATTACGGTTAGCGTATGTTAAGCGCATTAAGATTCGATTTAATTTACGAAGATACGAATGAATACTACGCCGCGATACATAATAGATAAGTTACATGGTAGCTAGATGTGAACGAATGACAGTATGGGTATTCTGTATTCTGCACGTCCTGTGTCGTTGCATGCCTGTAAAGAGTACAGCGGGAGAACGATTATATAATCATTTATTTATTACTTCGTTTCGGGATGAAATGATGCGCGCATTTAAACATCGAATACGCCGGGCGTGAACGATGAGATTTTATTCGATTTTTTACTCGGCCTCGCGCGAACCTTATGTCTTTGTGATGATTTTTAATCGTATAATTTAGATACCGATTTACGCGTAGGAAAAGTGAGCAGCGCGCGCTCGCGGAAACCGGTTGTAGCAGAAACGCCAGGTATTCGATGTCCATCAAAAGAGAATGCGTTTTCATTATTATTTCAATCGAGATCGAACGTATGCTTCCAGAATCGGTTGGAACGATTTCATTTGAATCTCCCTCGTTCCCGTTCCTCCCCTTCTTTCACCGTATTTGTAATATCATTAGAGTCGAACAGTTTATTTTTGCGAGCGAACGACGAAGAGTACATGATACTATTAACAATAAAATTATGAATTTGCATAATAAAATTATCGATATGGAATCTACAATCGTAGAACATGTACATACGTATGTATACGTACACTTTATTTTCTGCATGCTCTATGTGGTAGAATTAGCATATGAATTTCGGTAAGAGCGAACTTTTTGAATGAGCTCGTAAATTAGTCCTGCACGAATCGTCCGAAGTACATTCCGTCGTGTACGCATTCGATATACGTAGCGGAAAGCGTAAATTAATTTTCCGAGTTGCGTAATTCGAGCCGACGCGAATAGCACGGGCGACGAGGAAAGTTTATTACGTAGCTGTTATTAAATCGTATTATATAAAAATGGTAGATATTGTATCCGAACGATTTGTAAAGTGACAGTCTGACAATAGCGACATCTGGCCAAATCGTTCAAATTCTTTGTGCATGTTCCACCGTAACCTCGAAGGTATACATGACAGTGTTTTACGTCGGGGAAAATTACGCGTATTTTAAAAACGTAGATTAGTCTGAAAACCGTCGCTATTACGTCCGCGCATTCCGTTTAACGTTCGCCGCACGCGGCCACCGGGCACGAGGAGGAACCTCGGGATTTTCAACGAATAGGGAAGAAACACGTCTGACAGAAATACGGAGCCCGAAAATTGACGTGTCCTACCTGTTGTTACAATATTCTCGCACGATGGTAACGACGTTCTGCGAGCCGTTCAGTGCGTTTTCCTGATCACCGATCGGAGAACGGTCTTTATCGTTGAACCCTCGTCTCACGCGTTTCTAAATACGCGACAGGATCAAGCTCGATACGTTGATCCCACGAAATTTTGAACTTCCACTGTGTGTGCTCCGCCGTCCAGGCCATCCCTAATTTCCCTCGGTGATTATGGCTCAAGTGTAATTTACGGGTACTCAGGGTCTACAATATAACCGTTGATGACAGGAATTATACTATCTATTTGTTGACATAAAAGCGATCTAGGAATATGATAACCGCAAAGTTTGTTATTTCGAAGGTGAGCCTAATGAATAGTCCAATGGTTCTCGCTTACGAAACAGTGGATGTATGCACATTTCAAATGTTTAATGTTTTGGGTTCAGGTGCTAAATAAATCGAACTGAGCTACATCGCATCAAGAGGATCGTTCTCGTTCCGCATAAAAGTAAAATCAACGTTATCGAAATCTGCGCTGCGAAGGGAATAATACAAGACGAACGATGGATACGTCTATGCGCGAAAAACTTTTCGCCTTTGCAGATGTTATACTTAGAGTTCCACCGTTATTCATTATAGACGAACTGCTTAGAATTGGACTTGGATTTTCTAGCGAAAACGTAGTGCTAGATAACACCGAGCATGCCTATTCCGAATATCTATACCGTTATCTCTATTGTCAAACGTACTTCATAGTTGTGCTGAAATTCCTATGCTGTTGTATAGGTAAGATACAAATAATTTATTTATATTACATGGAGATAGATTATTTTCATTTTATGATTGTCTGTCGGAGAACATTGATGTGTGTTAAAAGAAATTCAGACCGTTCAGTCAGTAATGGAATAGAAATTTTATATTCAGAGTAGTGGGGTTAATTTCTGTGGGTCGTTGTATCCGTAAAAAGAGTCATTATACTTGTATGATCGACGAAGAATCCGTGAACGAATACACATAACTCGGTAGTGTTTGTACTTTCTCTTTTCTCGTGATCATAGAATGAAAGTGGCTTGGAGATTGGGAATATAAAAATGGCAGTGAACAAAGGAACATTTAATTTTCAGGATGCATCGCTGCAATATGTACATTCATGTTATGGACGAAACACCTAATAATGGTGTATCTATACTTAATACCAGTAGGAGCGATATTTGTGTCCTATTGGTCAAATGTTAGTACAATGAAAGCTATTATGGCATACGTAAGCACGCAAGATTCCACGCCTAGCATACTTGACAGTATTTTACGCCTCGATTTAAAAATCCTTTTTAACGAAGGCCCTGGCTTCCTAGTAATACAGAATTACACGTTACAATGCTTGTTAGCCAGCCTCTTTTGTTACCTCCATCTCGCACCGAGGCACCCGATTCTTCAAAAACTTCTTATACTGAGTTTCATGGCGCCGTCTATCTTGGGCATTTGCCCCGTTCCGGTAAGTTTACTAATGACTACATTAAAAAGATCGTGCTAACTTACGCCTATGTACACGCGCAACCTATTGAATATACATGTCGTTTCAGACGCAAGTGCTTTACCACGCGCCGGTATTCGCGACGCTCCTTCCACTGGCCGTATGTAAGTTTATCATCTGGTACAATGGCATCACGATGCTAAAGACGATCTACGTGGGATATCAGCACGCGCACAACTTCATAAGCAACTACGGTCTATCTGCGTTGGTCGAAACCGAATGGATTCGGTTGAACGTACCGTGCGTGTTACGCATGTTCTGGATATTACGCGTGGGTGGACAGATAATCGAGATCCTCGAGAACCATTACGGCGAAGAGACGTTCAACTACTACATGATGATGAAGACTTTGTTAGTGAACGGTTGCGAGACATTGACGGCGGTTTTGGGAATGACTAGCATAATTTCATACATCTGCCATTACATCGGTTGCTTCTTTCAATGGGTGCTACTTACGGAGGATGGGGACGAGAAGAGCATCGGCACCGTGTCAGCAATCCTATTTTACATGCTGGCACTTCAAACCGGATTGACGAGCTTGGACAAGGATAAACGGCTGGTCAGGCTGTGTCGTAATTTCTGTTTGCTCTTCACGGCGGTCCTACACTGCGTTCACAACATCGTGAACCCGCTGTTGATGTCGCTGAGCGCGTCACACAATCCAGCGCTTCATCGGCATCTTCGCGCTCTTGGGGTCTGCGTGTTCCTGATACTTTTCCCAGTTTCGTTGCTAATATTCCTCTGGTCCCACTACACCGTGAGCACGTGGTTACTGGCGGTATCGGTGTTCAGCGTCGAAGTGATAGTAAAAGTACTAGTTTCGCTCGCGATTTACTCCCTCTTCCTGATCGATGCCTACCGAAGCGTATTCTGGGAACAACTCGACGACTGCGTATACATAATTCGATCGTTCGGAAACACCATTGAGTTCGCGTTCGGCATCATCCTCTTCTTCAACGGGTTTTGGATTTTGGTGTTCGAGTCGGGCGGGACGATCCGCGCCATAATGATGTGCATCCACGCGTACTTCAACATTTGGTGCGAGGCGCAGGCCGGATGGCGCGTGTTCATGAAGCGTCGATCGGCCGTGAACAAGATCAACTCGCTGCCGGAGGCCAAGGCGGAACAGCTACGGATGCTGGACGACGTGTGCGCGATTTGCTATCAAGAGATGCAGAGCGCGAAGATCACCCGGTGCAATCATTACTTCCACAGTGTGTGCCTACGCAAGTGGTTGTACGTGCAGGATCGCTGCCCACTGTGTCACGACGTGTTGTACAAAGTCGAGACCAACCAGAACAATAAGAACAACGAAGGTGCCGTCACCGAGCAGGGGACGCAACCGACCGGCGAAGACAACAACGTCTTCCAACAGATGAACGAGGACAGGTGAAAAGACGCGGCGTAGTTACATTGTGATACGTACATGTATAACATACGGACAAACTGTTTACGAATCTGCAACATATAAATTCGTAAGACATCGATCTCCGATGAATCTTGCCTGGGGGAAAAAGGTTTCGTTTCTCGTATCGTTCAAGTTTAAAGCTCAAATTTCAGTGCTCGGAACAAGTAAATCGTCCGTAGAATGAAATCCACCACTGAAAGAGCTTCGAACCGCAACATCGGTATCGTTACCATTTATTTTTTTATTAGCTTATTTCTTAGAACGCCAGAGAGGATTTCTGACTTTCGCGATTAACAATGCCTTCGCATATTATGAGTCTGTCAATTAAAAATTTGTTTCCGACCTGAAGCTTCCGTGCTACACGTTGTACTTATTCTTCCAATTTTAACATTCATACACGACTCTCCCTACGAGTAAATATCGACGTTTCGTTTCCATTTGGATGCAAATTAGAGCTTGACCATTCGACTAAACACCCTAGCAAATGCGATTAAACGTGTATTTCTCTCAACGCGCGAAGATCGTTTATGTTAAGCCTATCAAAGACTGCATCGCCTATCGTTTCCTCGATCTCGAACAATCTTGTAACGAAGATCGTCGAATCGAACAACAGACGCGATAGGAGGTAACAGGAATAAGTTGCAAACTGCGTTGCTCGTTATCCCTGCCACGACTACAAGTCTAATGAGATTAACGATCCTTTAGCTTTTTTTCTTGAAATCGATAGAGGAAAGCGAACAGTTCACGGACACACTTCATAGAACCGTATTTATTAGTTGCAGAAATCAGCTGTGGTACCAAATTTGTATATAATTAAACCGTGCACCGTCGTGTACGATTTTTTATCTCGATACCGCCTGCGCATTTTACTACATATTTTCCGTAGACGATAAACATAGATATCTAAGGAGTCTTCTGTATCTTCCCGTAAAAACTTGGAACACTTTTTCTCCGTCGCCTCGAGTCGAATCCACAAGCCTCTGTGATAATTAAATAACAGCGAAAATTATAAGTTTTTTTGCTAATTTATTGCAACAAAACGTTATTTATTTACTACACGATTTAAGAAACGACGTGCGATCATTTATTTGTAAGATCAGATCATATCGAATAAACGTTACATTTTTAAGACGTCGCCGTCCAACGAATTTCGTGTAACGACCGTAAAATAAGAATTTTCGACGGGAACAACTGAAACCGCGGTGTGTACGCGTATACACACGCTTTCTCAGTCTGTTCCCCACCTCGCTCCACTGTTCGAGCACTCTTTCACGTTGCACATTCGCAGTCGGCTGGCCCGAAAGTCCGCTGGCTTGATCCGCAGTCCGTTGCGCACAGCCGCTGAGCGAGGGTGTTGCCTCTTCTCTGACAGTGACACAATCGACTGCGAAACAAGCAACAGGTAAGCCCGAAATACGATTTTCTCGAACTCCCCCGTTGATAAGTTCCCGAAACGTTTACGCGTTTACATTTGCGCGTTTACCGTCGCCACGGTTCCACCGTGAAACGTGCGACGCGACGGAACCGCATTTTAACTGGCTCGCTCCGCTGCCAGCCAGTCGAGGGGAGTTGCATTTTTTCCTACTCGGGTCACGTCTCGGCGAGGGACATTGTGCCACCGATCATTGTTAAATTGAACGGTTCACCTCGAAGTTATATATTTAACTCCGATTGAAAATATGCAAAATGTACACCGTGAATGGAATTCGCTCGAACCAACCGCGGAGCCAAGTTGCTCGCTCGTGTTAATTAACTTACGATACCTGGACATAGATAAGCCGACTAATGACGCAACAACCACCGCGTTTTGCGACGTATCGTTGAGATCGAAGTAAAAAAAAATCCAGCACCAGTTTTCTCGCCGAGTTGGTTCTTGCACCGATAATCGACTACTGAAACGAATTTAAATTCGGCTCTCGAGAAAACTCGTGGTAAACTGGCATTTTCAACGATACATTATTAAAACGCTGTAGAGCTCGGAGAAATCGAGTTTCCCTTTGTCACGATGCCTGAGAGCACGAGAACGCCGATTGGCAATGATTCACGACGCGGTTCTACTAATCGCATCTCGCTGAGCCGATCCGTGCTCCGAATAATTTCAGCCGCGTGAAATATCTCGGATGCAGTGGCACGAAACATCGGCTTCTTACCGGTGACTTCTTCCGGGACGAAGCGTGTTCCGTTGATCACGGGAAGAATTGTGGGAAAAGTAAGAGTAGCAGAAGAAAGAATGCGTGTGTGCAAGTCGGAAATTCGTACGTTGCCCAATGTTAACTCTGTTACGCGTTCGGTGGCCTACATCGCTCGTAGATCATTGAAATGGAACGAGCCGGGCGATTTAACGATTCCGCGAACCATCGAGCTCGCAGGAATATTTTAGATCGCAGCGAGTCGATAGAAACGTCAAAAGGCGTAATATCGCGGCGTGGCCGGACAAAGAGTCACGATCTTAACGTCGCGGCGGCGGGTGCTTCCGCGTTTCTTGCAGTTATTAATAAAAGCTCCGTTCTCCGGTGCGCCGAGGCCGCGACTCCGCCGTCACGGCCTGTAATCAGACGGGAGATCGCCGGAGAGCTAATTAGAAACGAAGCTGGGATCCGAAACCAACTAGACCCTTCCTCCCTTAGAAATCGACGGTCACGTGTGCACAGTTCAATGTGCTTGGCTTTTCTTAACGCTGAAGCTATCGGTCTCAAACTTTCGTGCAACTAACGCGTTTCTAAAGTAATAGGAATTATAAGTGTATTCGTAATTTTATGAAAGTTGATTGGTCGTTTTTATTGAGGATGATAGTAGATTTAAATTATGTACTTTAGAATTAATGCTTGTTAAATAGGGTAAGATGTGTTCTTTAGAAAAACGCCTGTTTAATCCGCTTAGAGGAAGAATGCGACGCGTGCACATGTACACGTGTGCATGCTTGCTTTCGTTTCTAATTTCATCTACTCGAGTTACGCTTAATTATTCTCAATTGCTCGGAACAAACGCTCAGCCGGTGGTTCGACGACGAATAATCGGTTTAGATGAATCGTAGAAAATCAGCTCGAAACCTCGGTTCCGTGTGTGTATGCGCTGCCAAAAGGCTGATGCCAGCTCTGCAATTTCGCGGTTGCGTATACAAGATTTGCATGATGCGAGTCGTTAACCGTGCTTCTGGGAAACTCGCCGAATTCTCGGTAGAGCGTATTGTTTCGTACAGGGGGAGAGAACACGTAACGCGTCGGAAATTCGCGTACTTAGAATATATCGTATTCAAATTTATTGTACAATTGGAGTATCGTAAATATCATTGACGAATTGTTTACGAGTGGAACGCGATGCGCGCAGGTGTGCCAGCTACTGTGCGAACAGCTTCCGTGTTCTTCGTCGCAGCTGGCAAATAGAAAACTGATGACGCGAGATCGCGATACCTTGTTTCCGTAATAATTTCGATTTCTCTGTGTGTACGCGACCTAACGTCGCGAGAAGAAAGCCGGCAGGCAGGCCACGAAGACGGGAGAGAAGCGAGAACGCGAAGCAATTACTTGGTCCCTCCGTTTAAATCGTTCGAAGAGTTTCGTTATTACCTTTTTTGCCGGCGATAAAGTCGGTCGCCACGTCGGGCGCATACGCCGAGCCTTTTCCCACGGTCTCGCGATAATTCGATCGATCGTTTCCCATTGCGCCGCGATCCTTGTCTCCCGAACATTTGCATCACGCTAAACGCTTGCACAAGCTCTTGCGTCGCGACTCGTATCGCGCGAAAGTAGCAGCGGTAGCGAGAATCCGAGCCGAAGAAATTAACCGCAAAATCCGTCGTCACCCCCGGCGATCATCGTGATGGGCGACGACATATGGCTGGGCGACCCGGAGGCTTACTTCCTCGGCAGGAAGACCGTCGATCCGGCGACCCGAGTGTTAGGCGTGAGACGCGCGGAACACGCCGATCTGCCGAACCTCGAGCGGCTGATACGCCCGGAGACGTACGAGATCTTCGGGGACGTGAACGTCGGACGCATATTGTATCGATAAATCAATCTGAGGATTCCGCGAAGTTAATTCCCGTCGAAGTGAACAAGAAATACGTTTCCAGCGAGGAGAGTTGCCTGTCGGTCGTGCAGTGTAACGAGAAGAGCGAGCTGGTCTCAGGCATGTGCCTTTGCAATTATCCGAACGTGCCGTCAGTGCCTCCGGAAGACTGGATGCACTGGATTCACTTCTTGTACAAGTAATTATATTCACTGGAACGCGTAGTATTTCTTTTTTTTTTACGAATCGTTTGATCGGGTAAAGGGTCACAGACGTGACGGAGATGAACACGATGTTCATGCATCTGCTCGTGTGGGACAAACGATACACGAATAATTTCTACGAAGACCTCCTGACCGGACTTTTCGACTTCACCTCGTATCTGCAGCACGTGATCCTCGTGCTTCCTCCTCAGATCATTCTAGGTGAGGATCTCCTTCCTCTTAATGACCGCCTGTGGTCACAGGTGTAATTTTCCAGCGGACGTGTTCGAAGGGCAAATGACCAGGGTACCACCTAGGTGCACCACCGACAGACGTTCCGTGCAATCCATCTACGTGACCGAACGGCATTTGAAAAATCCGAGGCTCAGAATCCGTCGAGTCGTGTGAGTTACCGCGCGATACCTCTGAGCCGAAGCTTGCGTCAATGATTTAATTAACGCGACAGGGAAGAGGACAACGACGACGTTGTACCGATCATCGACGTCGAGTCTACTCTGGTGAAGGAGTTTTACGGCGAGTTTTACGTGAGCGAGATGGTTCGTTATCCCGACGACTGTAGACGAGTGATCGTCTCCGAGGATGAGGACGGTCTAGCCACAGGGGTGATGTTTCTCAATAGTAATATAGACGTGAACGCTTTGAACGAGAACTTCGAGTTGGTGCCGTACAACGGCCTTAGGAAACCCCACGACAAAGATTACTTCCCGCCTGGGTATATGATACCAGCCAGCGAAACGTACTTCTCGCTTTTTTCGAGGAAAAGCCGAGAGGAAACGCCGGAGAGGTTATTGGAATTCAATTAAAAATGAAACTATTATTATTGTTCCTTGGGATTGACAAATCTACGAACTGCATTAGATCCACACCTTCCCCTGAAGGAAGCATAGAGGATATCCATTATCTAACAGAATCTAGCAGTTCCACGACTATTGAGATCGTGCCTGTAACACCGATAGAAGCACCCCCTCGAGAGAAATCTACCGTCAGCAAAGCTCCAATGGACGTTTCCGTTACAACCTTCCTCAGCCATTTGTCATCCATCGACGGTTCGTATCGGCCGACAATAGCGTTCATGGATTCTGTGTACGACATCCCACGTGAGTTGAACCGATCCGAGTTGAGCTTAGATCTCGAAATGAAACGTGATGCTTTGTCGGCAACGAAGAGCGAAAGACGAAAATCGAGTCGATCGATATTACCACGGTCTTGTCCGCGGGCAAGGTGAAGGTCCCGTCTCAGCCGAAATACTACGGCGAAGTGAACGCGTTCGTTTTGGAGATCTTCTCGATGCGTGACCAAGTGAAACGGCGATGGAGCAGAAACTTCGTCGAGGCCGCGTTCGAGTGCTTTCCCGAACTGGATTACTGCGCGATACTCGTCCCGTTCTCTCATCCGTTCATCCATCTACTCGAAAACTTCGTGGTAGGATTTCACCCTCATAACACGCTGGAAACGAAAACAACGTTGATAATCATTACTAAGCTCGATGAGTACTTAAAAAGGATTTACCTCGCGAGTAGCGCGTCCCGTTGAGATGCAATAAGGATTATCCGATGGCGTTGCACGTCACGCATCGCGCAGCTATTTTGGGTCAGGCGAAAGTTCGCGAAGCCAAACTCTGCGACCGGGAGGACGTACAGGAGCTTCTGCAGAAAATCCCGAAGACAGAACAGATTTTGATCGATTTCGATGAATCGATGAAGGAGGAACGAACCGATTTACACTGTTACGTCGTTCAATGGGAGGACGAGATCGTCGGTGTGGCGATCATTCGGTAATTCCGATTTCCTGCATAGTTTAAACAAAAAGCGAATTATGAAAACATTGAACCAGTTCTGAGAACGAAGTCACGTACATCAAGCGACGGTACCACGTGGAGGATTACATCGCGTTGCGGAATATACGCTTCGACGCTTACGGCCGCATACTCCATTTCGTCCTCATGCCAATTTTTTCCATCCACCTGGCCCACTTCTTTAACGAGATCATTCGGTTCACCGGTATGATGGTTCTTTACTATCGACTCACCGGAAATGCGTTGAGCGCATTGGTAAGGAGCGCATCGTCGATTTGATAAAGAAAATTACAAATTAACATGGATTTTATCCTGAGGGATATCTACATTTTTTTTAGACTCGGACACACCCTCTGACTATCTGTTTGAAAGGCATGATCCCTATACACCCTCGTCAAAGAATCGTCTACAAGTATTATGGGTACGAGGAGACCGACGGGCCCGAACAAGAAACCGAACCCTTCTCACTGTTCATGACAACGTCAAGGCTGTCGATGATCCCTGTTACGTACATCGACTCGAAAATCGTGGTAGTGGGCGCGTCAGACTGCGGTTTAGCCTTTGCGGAACATCTTGCCTTCGGGTAAATCTCGCCCTAATGATTCCACCTCGATTTCTAATTCCGTACGAGTAATCGTTCTCGCATCCAGGCAGAGCTTCATGCGATTCACAAACCTGACATTGATATCTCCCCACGGTTTGCCTTTTGGAACCGATTCCGACGAAGCGAGCGCTCGTATGATACCGTTCAGAGGTCGATATTGCCGAAATTATCATCGATTAGTCCCTATCCGTTCTTGGCTCAACATTGTGTACGGCATTGTTGGGACAATACAGAGGTGAAGAGAAATGCAGTCTTTAAATTGGACCAAAATTAATATATATCGAATGAATAGGAAAGACAAGTATGTAGCAGTGATGCATCAAGGGAACATAGCGTACGATTATTTGATCCTGGCATGTGGACTTCAGTACCAAAGACCTCGCTTCGAAGAAGAAATAGAAGAACTAAGAAGAGGGTAAGAAAAGAATTCTACCAACAGAAAAATAAAACAATGAATTTGCGATTTTTGAACAGAGAATTCGTGGATCGTGATACGCCCTGGAATTGCATAACGATTAACGACGACGTCGAAGCAGCCACTTGCATACAGAAGTTGCAAGAGCTGACGCACAATTTTATGCAAGAAAGTCAGTGACGGGCCGCGTAAAGTCGGCTCTAAGCGTTAACTCGTACTACTTGATTTTAGAAAAGATTATTTTCTACGGACATAACATCGATCTCTATTGCGCCCTTCAAGGGTTGTTTGAAGTCGGATTGGAGGGTTCTTGGGTCACCGTGATCCAGCCTCCGTTGGAAGCGTGCATGTTTCATGACACCCCCTTTTTCAGCGACTGCGAGGTATATTAAATAAATTGTATCCCATCGATCGGAGAGTAAGCGTGGATATATTCGAGGTATACTCGGAAGTGATGAACTCCGTTACGAGAAACGGAGCTGAGATACTGGTAGGATGGGAGTTAGTCGATTGGTACTTGAAGAATACCCCCGAGGGAAAGATGATCGAGGCGGTCGATATAAAATTGAGAGGCAAAGTGAAAACGATCGAATGCGACGCTTTGATCAATTTTAACGAGAGGATCATTAACAGGAAGATATTCTTGGGTGATTGCCAACGTTCGTCATCAGTCATTCGCTACCCGTCGCCAATTCCGTCCTTCCGTTTCAGCGATATGCAAAGCTGGCCTCGTGTTCGACGGTTTGCTGGTCATAGATCCCGATTTGAGGACGAACGATAAATGGATCTTCGCTGCCGGCACTATGACCAAGTACTGCAAGAAGTTTCACGCGGAGGGCTGGCAGCACTTCTATTTCAACAGCTTGGAGATAGGCGAGAGAGTTAGTAAAACGAACTTGGAAACCGTTGTGAACGCTCGCCTGATAAAAGTATGATAGCTCGCGAAGATCGTTCGATCGGACATCGACAAACAGCATCGCGGTGACGAGACTCCGTTCGTGCCGTTCAAAGGCAAGACGTACTTAGCGATACCCGTGTTCCGTTTGCCGAGGATCGTGGGGGGTATCATGCCCGGTGGTTATCATTACCTTCACGTATGTAAACCTGGCAAACCTGTGTTGCGCAAGTACGCGATTCATTATCACATTTATGTGAGTTATCGTTCCATTATTTAATCCAACCATTGCAAATTCTTGCTTCTACAAACTGTTTTGAGTTATTAGGGAGAAGTGATGATAACAGGGTACTGCACGTCCGATATCGGTTATTTTCGAATAAGACTGAATCGGCTCGACACAGTCGAGACAATTACGTGCTTTAGCAAGAAGGTAATGCCAGAGTTTTTTTTTATTGTGATATAGTACCTAGTTAGCCCGTTTCAGGACTTTGAGGTACGACACATGATCGCGTTGCACGGGAAACACGAGAGCTTGTTGAACGAATTGAAAGCTCGCTTCCACGTAAGTGTGGTTCGGTTGAGGCAAGTTCTAATGATAGAGAGCGATTTAATTATGACAGGATATGTTGATCACCGATTTTTACGCGTATTTCCGTGAGCCATGGGCGATGGCTATCTTCTACGATAAATTCGAGTGTCTACGAGTTGAGAACCGAGCTACGCTCTTGTCGAGAACGGTGAGAGACACAGAATTAAATGCGGTCAACTATAAAATCAATGTTAAAATTCTTCTCGCGTTAGGCCATTCCCGGACAGTCCCTGGTCAGCGATTGCATTCGCGCTTTGGATAAATCTCAGACCGGTGGAGTGAGTATTTATAAGAAACGATGTTGTTAAAGATCAGTTTCCTTTACAAACGAAATTCTTAGATCGAAAACAGCGATCGACGGAATATTCAATCGAGGTACGCTGGCTCGGTTTATCAGCAAGAGATCGAAGAGAATCTGCTAGATTTCCTACAGTTCTGCGAGGACGATCTGCCCGTGTATTGCACGCCTGAAAAGCTACGTGAATTATACACGAGTATCACGGAAAGTCCCCTCTACTCCGATCTATGACTTATCATAGATCACGCTTTCTCGAACGATTATAACGAAATAAACTACCACCAACCCACCAAAGATTTTTATCATTTCACTCGAATATGAATATCAGCGAACGGCTGTCATTGTATCTCAGACGTTTCTGATTTTGGGAGCAAGATTCCAATCGCCTGATCGGTGCCTACATGCTGGCACGCGATCGGATCTGTAGGTCAAGTTTAACATTCCTCCGAGCCATGTTCCATAAGCATACAACTCAAGGCGGCGTTTAACTTGCCGCCCACGCATCGTGAAACAACAAACACGCGCGTTACAGAAATGTCACGCTTGCCGTGAACGCGGAACTGTTCTCTCCCTCTCGCGGCTTATCACCAACCACGGATCGCGCTTCCATTCCTATTACTCTCTTTAACGAACGGAGTCGCCTAATGTCGAGGAGAAAGCACCTACCCATTCAGCTGTGGGATAATCCGGCCCGTAACACTTACACGTGAGAAACTATAGCGGGATCCGCATTACACTCGCCTCTTACCCGATTTCAATAAAGAATATTAACACATTCGCGACCGCTGACGTGAATTCATGCCATTTTAAATTTTATTTCTAAAGCAAGTATACAGATTATAAAAATCTTTTGATCTAAAACAACACATAATTGCAACATTTATATTTCAAAATAAATTTTATCATTTTTATCCTTGTTTTAACGATACAAGTTTGCGGCAACCAGTTTCAGAATTTCATTATTTTTGCCGGTACTCAGTATTAGAAATGAAACAAATTTGCCGGTCGCGAATGTGTTAATACGATTGGTATAAACAAATAAGATCGCGGTGGTATAAGAAGCAACGTGTTTCACGTGTCGAGAGATAGGACAGGGATTTAAATAAAGTAAATTGGGATGCTTATCAATTACACGGGCCGGAGCGAGGAGCCAAATATTTCGGCGTTCAATCGACCGGTGAGTCAGGAGCGGAACCGTATAATTAACCATTTTGGCAGGGAACTCGGCCGGGAGTTCTCATTAAAGCCGGTGCATCCTATCAAGGCTCTCCTCTCCCACGTTCACGCATCGATTTACATTTTTACTTTATTACACGCGCGAGAACCAATTGCGTAGAAATCAGTCGCGCGTGTACCGCGCGAAGAAAACGTTCGACCTCAGACGATCGCGACGATTTACGAAACGAACAGAATGAGCCGACTCTCGTACTTCTACGAAAGGAGCTGTTACCTGTGCGAACGCCGCACCGTTTACCCGGAGTACCATGCGCCCAAACGAACGCAGCACAGGGTGAGATTCACCGAGCCGCGTAAGTGCCAATCGTGATTTTCTTAACACTTTATTGACCGCTATTAATCGGCTTTTGGCTATTGAATTATTAAATTACTAAAAAAACATTGAATTACTATTACCATGAATATATTTTATGTATGTTAGTTTACAAGGTCCTTTATTATATAAAATAAATGAAGAATAAAGTATAAATATTAATAAAATTACGTTCCTTTGTACAAAAGGAATAAGCACAAAGAATTAAGAATTAAGCAGGTACTAGTGAATGATAGCCTCAAAAACAGCCGGTCGATAAAGTGTTAATAACTATACAATCTTTGTAAACGTCAGCTTATTCCTTTCAATCAATGACTATCGTGGTGTCATTTAAAATCGACTTTCGTATGATGATTTATTTTTCTATTTAATAAGCTATGTCTTCTTCATCGTAGTAACTTAAAAAAAGATTTAAAAAATTGTCAAGCAATAAACCGATCGCACTGAGGCGCAGTTAGACGAGCAGGCTGGCCGATTCTGTTTTCTGTTGTTCACGTACACGCGCGTGTACGTTTCTTGAAACGAATCCAAAACCGCGGAGACCCTGAGGCCGGGTCAATGTCGCGCTATTCTCGTTGCTGGTACGAGGACGTTCAGATTTCGCAGCCGTCGTTAAATCGCTTACGACGATACCGGCGTTATAATTTAATTAGGGGTCCGTGATCGCTTCCTCCGGTTTAATGCCGGGACTATTTCGGTTAAGGGGTCGCTCGCCGGTCTTGCGTCACGGCGTGCAGCCGCAAAACAACGGTTTACATAACTTGACCGACGTTATTATACAACTATTACGATTACCACGCCTCCGTAATATAACTTGCGGGATAGTGATAATGCGAGCCCGCGTATTACGCAACGTATGCCAATTTACTCGCGGCCAACTATTCTCGCGCCTTTGCGGTACGCTGTATCACCGCGTCTGTTCCCCGTAAAAGGGAATATTCACGATCGGTATTCACGACGCGGCACGCTGATTCACGTGTCTTTTGTCGCGATAATCGCCGCGATTTTTTACTTCTCCTCGTCCCCGTCGGCCTTGCCAATGATACACGTGCGGGAACTGTAATGAGGGCGAAAAAATCGTGATTAACCGATGAGAGTTCGACGAATAGGAAAAAATGTTATTAAAAATACCGGATGATTATTTTTGCCTGCAGCCAGAATGCTGAGATCAGCTTCGCCTCACTACAGCAGCAGAGCCTCGACCGAGCCTCGAGTGATCCGTTTGACGGTGGACCAGGAAGCCGTTCTTCAGGAGCAGTTCAACAGATGGCCGAGAGCGCCTCATACAGCGGACATCGTGTTGTTGGCAGCTGAGACCGGCCTCTCCGAAGCCGACGTGGAGGTTCTTATCATTTTTTTCTTGGTGCCGTTGATCACGTAGCAGATCGTCCTGACAATTTTTGTTGTTGTCGTTTCAGGCCTGGTACGCTATTCGGTTAGCGCAGTGGAGGAAGGAACAGGGCCTGGGCGGAAATCTTGGTCTACATTAACGTTGTGACTTGGACAACGTCGTGTTTAACTGTGTACCTGAGAATGCAATCCACACGAGGGTTGCGCTTATCGACCTGACAACGATTTATTCTATTATTATCGATTTACGATTGCTTTTTACCGTAGTTACACATCAGTTTTGCGTAGATTTCATTAACACTGTGACCTACACGAGATTAGGTCGATCCTTAGTTTTTCTTAATTCTTAGTTTTCTGACGGTACCCAAATTGAGGATCGTTTAAAAAATCATTAGAAGAAACGAGTCCGTAGTTGTTTTTAACGTTTTCATTGTTGTTTACCAGAAGTAGGCGAATATTAAAATATTCGAAAAATATATCTATCCGAGTGCCTCGACGTTTATTTAATCGTAAGTTCGTCACTGTAAAGAAGACATTACCAGCGAGTATTAATCATAGATTATAATCAGACCTGACCGCAGGTTTCAGAAAAAAATTATATTAGTTGTATCTTATCGGGTGCTAAAAAGGAACACGAATCGAAATGGGAATTTATGTATAACCCAGTTACTTAAATAAATAAATGTTACGCGAAGTCCGCGCGCCAAGTGTATGGGGGGAAAAATGACAATGCGATTAACATAAAAAACAAGAGTGTCACTCTTTAATAAGATCCGTTTCAAATTTACAAAATTGGTAAGACACTAGAGCCTCATTTGAGCTTAACATTCTTCCCGACAGCGTCTTTTATAGACGTCAGGCCGTCTTGGTTCAGCATTTCGTTCAATTCCCGTTTTATCTTTCCTACTATCGGTGGTCCGCGATAGGCGAACGAGGTGTACACTTGCACCAGCGACGCACCGGCTCTGATCTTATTGTAGGCGTCCGCTCCGGTGAATATTCCGCCGACTCCGATAATTGGAACAGTGCCGCGCGTTCTTTTGTACATGTCTGATATCATCTCGGTAGACATATCGGAAAGGGGTGCACCGCTGAGTCCGCCGGTCTCTTCCTTCAAAGGGCTCACCAAATTATTACGCGAGGTCGTTGTATTGCATAATATCAGACCATCCACTTTCGAGTTCTTCTTCAGGATCACATCAGCAACGTCCTGTTTCTCGGAATCGGATAAATCCGGAGCAAGTTTCAATAACAATGGCTGTTTGCTCTGTACAGCTTTCCTTGCTTCGTTTATCCTCGTCAATAGCTGCTCCAATTCTTTTCTATTCTGAAGCTTTCTTAGGTTTGGTGTATTGGGACTAGAGACATTGATAACAAAATAGTCGGCTACATCAGAGAATTTCTTGATCCCATCTATGTAATCCTGTGCAGCATCCTCTGACGTTTTATTCTTTCCCAGATTGATTCCTACAATTCCTTCGAAGTCCTGTTTCTCCTTCAGGCTTTTTAAACGTTGCCAAACAATTTCATGACCCTCACTGTTGAAACCGTATCTGTTAACAACAGCATTATCCTCTAACAACCTGAATAATCTTGGTTTAGGATTGCCAGGTTGTGGCTTTGGCGTTACAGATCCTGTAACAAATACTTTGTAACATCTGTTAAGTGTAATTGTCACGGAGGTACTTACCTATTTCTACGAAGCTAAAACCTATCTTGTGCAAACCCTCGACAGCTTCGCCTTGCTTGTCGAAGCCAGCTGCCATCCCTACAGGATTTTTGAAGTTCAGATTCCAAATGTTAACCGCGAGGGAATTTGGATCCTCCACAGGCTGTTTAGCTACGAATCCCCATTTTAAGTATGTCACGGCTACGTTGTGCGCCAGTTCAGGATCCACTTTCTGGGCGAGGGGCACGATGAATTTATCGTAAAAGTTCTCATTGCTTTGGTAAATGCAGATTCCGGTATAAAACAAAGTGGCGGTACTGGTCACTTTCAGGAGCGACTTTAATTTCTCCTTGTTGTTTATTCGGTGAGCCATTGTAAAATGTACAAGCGTTCTTTCGAATCCTCGCGGTTTCCCGCTGAACGAGAAAACGTAGGAACCTTCGCGGTAAGGTTAAATACTCTCGATTAGCACGTGATCATTCCATTGGGAAACCATGTCGTCATCCGTTCACGAGTAAAACTACGCGAACGTTGTAAGCCTAGATATTTTGACATCTTATATATATTTACAGTTTTCAAATGTTTCTAAAACATGTTTATTTTGCGAGACGAGGACGAGACACGAAACACACTGCAAACGCTTGCGCCACCCACGAGTAACTGCGAACACTGATATATAATTAGAGGATACAGACAGAGAAAAAAAAATGTTCCAGATGAAAGTTACAGATCTCGATGAGATCTACAAGAAACATTCTATGTACTTTTCTCTTATCTTCGCTGATAGCAAGTTATGAGCGAAAAAAATAAATTTAGGAATTACGGAATCGACGCAAGCGCCATTTGATTAAAAAATCGCAAGAGCGAGAGTTGGAACTAACGTTCATTCCTAAAAAAGTTTAGTTTTTCCTTAATAACTCGTTAACCGTTGATTCTAGCGAATGATGTGAGAGACAAAAGTTGTAGAATTTAATCTTTCCTACAAAAAAGATTCTATGTAATTTTTTCATTGCGCTTGTAAAAATATTTCAAATAGGGATTGTAGACTTCTTTGAGATGAGGAAGGTCTGTTAAAACCGGAAACTTAAATTAAACATAATACTTACTATTCTTTACTACTGTATTAAATTAAATTACATCCTCATCACAGTTAAAATAAAATAACATCAAGCATTCACCATTACTCGTAAAACTGAGAGATACGACATAGAAGTCTTCACGATGCTCATATAAGTTTCCATGTTGATTATAAAAAATTTTCCGGCGGTGAGATGAACAGGATCTTGAGCCCTCATGATCACGTAAATTATGCTCTTCGCCACGTCCTTTGGCAAGTTGTACCAGGAACAATTGTACACCGAATGACCAATGCCTTCCATTTGCCTCGTTAAATAGTTACCCACGTAACTGTACCCGAACAGTTGTGTCAATAACGTAAACACTACCATGAACGTCTTTACCGTCAAGACAATATTTCCGACGTCCAGCGCGAGAATGAATTGAAATCCTGAGGACAAACATGTAAATCATATCCGGTGTATCGTACCCAAGCAAAAATATGCCATACCAGTCGTGCAAATGAGCACGCAACTCGTGAACAACTGAAAGACCAAGACCGAGCTAATCGTCTCGTTCAGCATATCGCTTAAGCTCAACAGATAAATATGCCTCTCGATCAGTGCGTTCAAATTCTTAAGCGTCTCCTCGTTTGCGTTCTCCAATCTACTGAAATCCACTTTCAGAGCTTCCACTTGCCCGCATAAGTGAAAAATAATACCGAAGAACAACGAGTCGCTACCTAATTTCAAATGAGCCCGTTTATTAAGCAAAATCGCTTGCGCCCGTTGCGGCGACGATTTACCTAAATTCCCTGTGCTCGTAAGAAGCAGCATCATGTACTCCGTAACGAAGACGACGTAATGCAAATTTTCCGGCAATCTTATAACCTCCATAACGTTTTCCGAAGGAATAGGGTAGTCCATTGTTTCGTCTTCGGTCACGTTCACCGTTACCACTTCTCCCTCGTCTCCTACCAGCATCGCCACGGTCATGAAGAGAGTCGAACCGAAATACGAGAGTCCGATCAGGCTGGCGCACGCTACCCTGCCCATGTAAGCGTGCCTTCGCAGGATAACTCGCTTCTCCTCGTTCTTCGTTTCACTGTAATCCTTCACAGCCGACGTGAAATTGGATATGAGGCCAGCGGGCCACGCGCGAAAGTAAAAGAGCTTTATGATCGCTAGGTAACCGCAGATAACTAACACTGTGGCGTCTAAATTCTTCTCGGCGTCGCTGCTGTCCAAATACAATTCCATTTGTATTACCATTAACATAAGTAGCTATGGAAGAACGGAATCAGTTTAATTGAACCCCGAGGTTCGACACGCGACGAGGTCCATACCAGGAGCGCTATCGAGAAGACGGCGCGTGCACCCGAGGTGACGTTGTACTCCTGAAGAGGCCAAGTGCCAACGGGCCAGGATAGTACTTTCAACGGTGTCATGGCGTAGGCGAAGTCTTTCTTGAAACTTTCATCCATCCTTACTAAGTTATCTCCACGCGTCATTTGATTCAGTTTATTATCATTTCCTGTGCAGCGACGTACCCTATCTCCAGGATCATCTTTTATTCAATCGTAATCGCGTAACTACCTCGGTTCCTCTCGCATTATACATAGCGTAAACATTTTGTTGCCGTTTTGTCGTACAACCATTCCTCTGGTTCACACGAGTCGCTATGCTACAGTTTTTTTAAAAGAAGGGGAAGGAC
>SHCU01000037.1:262040-274236 GCA_004307685.1 Ceratina australensis
TCTACGACACTGAGAGAAACGTAATCTGTATTAATTACTTCTACATTTTATTTAACAATCTTAAGAGTTTACCATTACTCGAAGAACAGAGAGATAGGACATCGACGTCTTTACGATGCCCATGTAAGATTGCATGTCGACGACAAAGAATTTACCTGCCTTAAATTCAACCGGGTCGCGAACCCTCATAATCACGTAAATCATGCTCTTGGCAATATCTTGTGGTAAATCGTACCAGCGAGAGAAATATGTCGATCTACCAACACTTTCCATTTGCTGTTTTAGATAGTTACCCACGTAACTGTATGCAAATAATTGCACCAGCATAACGAACATCACCGTAAGCGCGCTAAAAAGTAAAATGACGTTTCCAACATCCAGAGCGAGGACCAGTTGAAACCCTGGAAACAGTGTAAGTATCATCCCCCATGTTCCGTCTGCGAAAGGTTGCTCTCGCGAGTAAGGTACCACTTATGCTGATGAACGCGCAGCTCACGAACAGTTGCAGGATTAATACCGTGCTGATCGTTTCGATCAACATACCGGCTAACTTCAGCAGGTAAATGTGCCGTTTGATTATCGCTTTAAAATTCGTCGTCGTCTTCTCGCTTTCATCTCCCAGCTCGCTAATTTCCATTTTCAAAACTTCTACCTGACCGCAGAGATGAAACGTGATACCGAGGAACAGCACGTCGCTTCCTGATTCATTGAAACCCTGATTTAACAAATATTTAACGGTCGCAATTAAATGCCTTACCGAGATTCCCGCAGGTGGTGAACACCATCATTAGGTACTCCAGGACGATGACGATGGAGTATAAATTTGTAGGTACTTGCATGCTTTCCAAAACGTACTGGGAAGGTAGAGGAAACTCTGGTACCTCCGTCACGTTAGCTGTTACGTCTCGTTTCTTGAACGGCATGGTCACAAAGGAATAGAGAGTCGAGCCGAAAAATGAGGAAGTGAAACCGAACAAGCTGACGCACATCACTCGACTCATGTAAGCGTGCCTTCGCACGATAGCGCGTTTCTTCTTACTCGTCAGTTCGTTGTAATCCTTCGAAGCAGATGTAAAATTACTGATCAGCCCGTCGGGCCATAGGTAAAAGTGAGAGACTTTTACGATCGACAGAGTACTGCAAACGATAAAAGTCATTGCGGTTATATCTTTCTCGACGTCCTTGATGTCGATAGACAGTTCCGTCAATACAATCGTTATCAGTAGGATCTATAAAAAAAAATTACGAGAGATTACAGGATAGCTGATGTGTGTGAAGAAGTGCAGGATACTATTTCTTACTTGCGAGATAATTGCGAAGCAGACGCGCGCAGTCGCGAAGATATTGTAGTCCTGAAGAGGCCAAGTACCGACTGGCCAAGATAGTATTCTCAGTGGTGTCATAGCGTAAGCGAAGTCTGCCTTCGACGTTGCCTCCATCCTCGCAAGGATGTTTCCGCAAATCATTTAATTCTGTTCCGTGCGCTCCCTTCTTTGTCGGGGGATACCAACGCGTATCATTCCTCAATCATATTTTATTCAACCCTAATCGCTTAACCGCCTTACGTCGATCTCTATTGTACTCGTCGCCAATATTGTATTACCGTTTTGTAACGTGGTCATACCTCTGGTTCACACGCGGGGAAGACTACCTTTTTAAAGATATCAATTGTTTATCGTAGTTTACAAACTCAGAGAACTGTTCCCCGAAGCGGAAGCGTAAGCGAAATTGTTCAAGAATTGAATTGCAGCACATTGTTTCCAAGTGCATACGAAGGGATGCAACTATCAAAATTATGGCATAAGAAGTTCCTTCTTTATGGTCGTTCAAATAATCGCTGTTCTTTTCATGATAAGGTATAATGAAGGAATTGTCCATCGAGCAGGAGATATCAATGCAGTCTTTACTGAACTCTCAGGGAATGTACGTAACAAAATATGTTATAACAACATATCTTATGTTTTGTCTTCGCGTTTTGTCTTCGTCGTCAGCAGCATGGATAGACAGGGGAATAAATAATTCTTCAGATTGTAATTATTAGGTGAGCAATGTTATCCTTAATATATAATCACCATGATTCTTCCGGAAGAACTGAGCTACTGCACGTCGTTTCGGAAAGTAATAGTTATTGTGGTAGATCAGGGGATGCGTTATTGAAATGAGTCATGACACCGGGTTCTACTGTTTTATTTAATACCTGTTCTTTGGAAATCTTAAGCATTTATCATAACTCGAAGTACAGAGAGATACGATATAGACGTTCTTAGGATACTCATGTAAGTTTCCATGTTGGTAATAAACAAGCTCCCTGCCTTGAGTTGCACCGGGTATTGAGTCCTCATAATCACGTAAACCATATCCTTGGATACATCTTCGGGCAACTCGTACCAGGAAGAGAAGTAAGTCGAGTAACCGATACTTTCCATTTGGTCCTTCAAATATTGCCCCGTGTAACTATATCCAAACAGTTGCACCAACAACGCTGACATCACCATGAACGTTTTTAAAGTCAAGATAAAGTTCCCAACGTTCAACGCGAGAATGAATTGAAATCCTGGAAACAGTCAGAAGGATCATCCCCGTATTTCGCTTCCAGAGAACTGCTTCAGTGAGTAAAAAAGTACCGCTCGTGCATATAAGCACGCAACTTGAGAACAGTTGCAAGACCAAAATCGAGCTGATCGTCTCGATCAACATGTCGGCTAATTTCAACAGATAAATATGCCTTTTGATCAGCACTTTAAAATTCCTCGACGCCCTATCGTTCTCGTTCGTCAGTCTAGTGATCTGCATTTTCAACAGTTCCACTTGTCCGCACAAATGGAACGTGATACCGAGGAACAACGAGTCACCCCCTGATTCATACAAACATAATTACTTCACAAATATTCAACAGCGAGTTGAACTGCTTACCAAGATTCCCGTTGCTCGTGTATATCAGCATCAGGTACTCCACGACGAAGATCATGAAGTACAAATACTTTGGGACCTGTATGAGCTCCAACACTTGATCGCAAGGTATAGGGTAGTCCGGTACCTCGGTCGCATTAACAACTGTTTCTTCTTGTTTCTCGACTACCATAGCCACGGCTGAGAAGAGAGTCGCGCTGAAATAAGCGGTACCGATCAAGCTTGCGCACGTTACTCGACCCATGTAACCGTGTCTCCTCAGAATAGCTCGTTTCTCCTCGTTGTACGATTCGTTGTAATCCTCCGAAGCCGATGTGTAATTTGTTATGAGTCCCCGCGGCCACGCGTGGAAACGACAAACCTTACCGATCGCTAATACGCCACAGGTACCTATGACCATTGCGTCTAGATTTTTCTCGGCGTCTTTATAATCGAGAAACAGTTCCGCACATACGATAATCATCATTAGACTCTATGAAAAAAGTAAGCAACGAAATACGCGTGCACTGATTTGTATATAAATAACAGCGAAGCTAATACATAAGAAAATACAGGAGATATCTTTGTACCAGGAGTGTAACCGCGAAATAGGCTCGTACACGTGCGAAAACATTGTACTCCTGAAGAGGCCAAGTGCCAATTGGCCAAGAGAGTATTTTCAATGGTGTCATAGCGTAAGCGAAGTCTTTCTTCGACGTTGGCTCCATCCTCGCAAGAACGTTTCCGTAAATCATTTAATTCTATTCCATGCGCTCCCTTCCTTGTTGGGAGATACCAACGCATGATGTCATCCCTCAATCATATTTTATTCAACTATAATCGCTTAACTGCTTCACGTCGATCTCTATTGTACCCATAGCCAATAGTGTATTACCGTTTTGTAACGTGGTCATACCTCTGGTTCACACGCAGGGAAGACTACATTTTTAAACATATCAATTGTTTATCGTAGTTTACAAACTCAGAGAACTGCTCCTCGAAGCGGAAGCATAAGGGAGGAAATTGTTCAAGAATTGAATTGCGGCACATTGTTTCCAAGTGCATGCGAAGGGATGCAACTATCGAAATTATACCACAAGAAGTTTCTCCTCTATGATCGTTCAAATGATCACTGTCTTTTAACGATATACTTCAATGAAGGAATTCTCCTTCGATTAGGAGATATCAACGCAGTCTTTACTGAACTCTCAAAGCGTCCATATCCTTCTTGTTCATCGCCAACAGCATGGATAGACAGAGGAATAAATAAGTCTTTAAGGTGTTGTAATTATCGTGTGAGTAACGCCATCCTTGAAATAATGCCACTATGGACTAATTAATAAATGCACATCATTTTGGAAGGAGCTGGCGTATTGAAACGAACCATGATACTACATTTTACTATTTTATTAAATATATTGTCTGAAAAACTTAAGGAGTTACCATAACTCGAAGAACAGAGAGGTATGACATAGACGTTCTTACGATACTCATGTAAGTTTCCATGTTGACAATAAAGAAATTTCCTGCTTTGAATTGCACCGGATTCTGAGCCCTCATAATCACGTAAACCATATCCTTAGATATATCTTGAGGGAAATCGTACCAGGGAGAGAGGTAAGTCGAGTGAGCAATACTCCCCATTTGGTCCTTCAAATATTGCCCCGTGTAACTATATCCAAACAGTTGCAACAATAACGTCGTCATCGCGCTGAACGTTTTCAACGTTAAGATAACGTTCCCAACGCTCAACGCGAGAATGAATTGAATGCCTGGAAACAGTCAGAAGGATCATCCCCCGCGTTTAGTTCGTCGGAGAACTGATTCAGTGAGTGAAGTACCGCTCGTGCAGATAAGCACGCAGCTCGTGAACAGTTGCAAGACCAATATCGCGTTGATCGTCTCGATCAACATGTCTGCTAATTTCAGAAGGTAAACGTGCCTCTCGATGATCCTCTTAAAAATCTTCGCCGTCTTCTCGTTTTCATTTGTCAGACCACTAATTCGCATTTTTAAAACTTCCACTTGCCCGCACAGATGAAACGTGATACCGAGGAACAACAGGTCGCTTCCTAATTCATTTAAAACCTAATTTAACGATTATTTAACAGTCGCCATTAGATTTCTTACCCAGATTTCCACTGCTGGTAAATACCAATATAATATATTCCAGGACGATGATGATGGAGTACAAATTTTTCGGTACTTGCATGCTCTCGAGAACGTATTGCGACGGAAAAGGGAAGTCTGGCACCTCGGTCACATTAGTTAGCACGTCTCGTTTTGTAAACCGCGTGCTCACAAACGAGTAGAGAGTCACGCCGAAAAACGAATAGGTGAAACCGAGCAAACTGGCGCACATCACCCGAGCCATGTGGCCGTGTCTCCTCAGAATAGCTCGTTTCTCCTCGTCGTAAGCTTCGCTGTAATCCTTCGAAGCCGATGTATAATTTGTTACGAGTCCACGTGGCCATATGTGAAAGCGACAAACTTTACCGATAGCGAGTATCCCGCAGGTACCCATGACCATCGCGTCCAGATTCTTCTCGGCGTCTTTATAGTCGAGCGACAGTTCCGTGCATATGACGATTATCATTACACTCTATGAAAAAAGTAAGCAACGGAACGCAGTACTGCTTTACGTAGGAATAATAAGAAAAACTGTTAAAAAAAGTCCAGGAGATATTTTCGTACCACGAATGAAATCGTGAAACAGACTCGTATACGCGCGAAGACGTTGAACTGCTGCAGGGGCCAAGTGCCAACGAGCCACGACAGGATTTTCATCGGTGTCATCGCGTAAGCGAAGTCTTTCCTCGACGTCGCGTTCATCCTCGCAATCATATAATTCGAATCCGTATGACCTGTTCGTTCCTGAGGTATGCGCCTGGTATCAGAATCATATTTTATTCAGTCGTAATTGCCCGCGCGGCAACGTTGTCCCCGTACCCAAGCACCAAGTATATTATCGGTGTTTCAGCTATTCATAGTGTTCTCACATGATGCTACATTTTACCGAGGTACGAGATATTCATCGCGATTAAACTAAATATATATCTCAAAGATTACCCCTCGGTCAAAGAAATTGTCTAAATTGCTGCAGTTGAAAGAAACGCATGCGATGGGGTGCAGGAAATAGAAAGTTTTCTCTTAGTCTATAGAGTTTTGCGGCAAAGGAAGTTCACCGAGGAGTAGAGAATGCAGTCTGTATTTTGCCATCAACGAACGTACACAAAAACGGATACACAGAGATCTTATTCAAATGGTTTTCACGTGTCCATCATCACTCTGAGCACCGACAAATAGGAGGCCGAGGATTTCAGTATCTCTTTGAACGTCAGTAGGTTCATCGAGAAGAATTTGCCGGCGGTTATCTGGTACGGTAAGTTACCGCGATTGATTATCAGCACCAGGTCCCTCGCATCGTATCCTCGTGAGCGATACCACTGCGAGTCGTACGCGGCTCGGGCGATCATCTCTGTACGGGACTCGAGGGTGTCGCCGGCGTAGGCGTACAGGTACAGTTGAATGAGCAACGTCACCATCAGCACCACGCTTTTCAACGCGCCGACTCTGTCTCTCGTGTTCAGACAGGCCAGAAACATGAAACCTGTTTTACGAAAATACAACAGAGTGACCGAAGTCTTACTTTTATCATTTAAGTGGCCATAATTAGAAATAGGTTCCATTACATCTAATTATCCTGTCCTACTTTATCCGCGTTTATCATCGTGAAAAATGTGTGTCAAACATCGTCTTTTAATAGTATTTACAATGGTGCGTGTTTGCGTGTTAGAAATAATTCTTAAAATAGAATCGTTTAACAATAATTAAGATATGGTAACACTTGTCGTAGTTACCATTTTATTTTTATTCTTATTTAAAAATACGAATTTTTAATAAAGGTTCGTCGCGAATCGAACTCCTGATTACCTTCGACGCAGATTAAGAGAGCGCTCATCAGCAGCTGAACGAGGATGATCACGTTGAAGCTTCTCTCCAGATCACCGACGAGCACCGAGAGGCGACAGTGTCGTTCGACGAGCGAGTTGATCCTCTTCTGGCATGCGAATCCTTCGAACTCGATGTCGGCGAGGTAAGCTCCGAGAATTTCGAACTGACCGCAGAGGTGCATGGTCAGGCTGAAGAAGAGACCGTCGTTGGCGCAGTGAGCGACCGCGTTCACGAAGATGTGCATACCCTGTAAAAGCAGCACGCAGACGTGCTGGAACAGGGGTAGCGAGCCGAAAACGCAGTACGTGGCCAGGAAGTAGTTCAACCTCAGTGGATTATCCAGCGTCGCGTTCACCGAATTTTTGGACACCTAACAGAAGAAGAATCTATTAACACTATCGACCGGTCGTTTTTCAGGCTGATATTCACTTAGTACCGGCTTAATTCTTAATTCTTTGTCCTTATTCCTTTTGTTCGAAGGAATGTAATTTTATTAATATTTACACTTTATGTTTCATTTATTTTATATAGTAAAGGGTCTAACATTTTTTCTAAACATACATAAAATATATTCAAGGTAATAGTAATTCAATTTTTTAATAAGTTAATAATTCGATTGCCAAAAGCCGATTAATAGGCTAGCGGTCAATAAAGTGTTAATAAACCTTTTTCAGCAATCGGAATCAGTAGTTGAATTATTTTTATATTCATTGAATATAAGAAAGGGGTTAAACCTGAAAAGGCAGTAGAACATCGAACGGCAACGCTTTGACGACGAAGGATAGACCGGATGCGTAGCCCAAATATAAGATCATCAAGGAAACGATTTGCCCTCTTCGAAAGTATTCCGTCATAATGATCTTTTGACGTGAGTCGGTGACGTTCGACCAGTCGTCGGTAACCGATGTTATCAGCGCGTGGGTGTGCTTCGCGTTTAACCGGAGGATGAACAATTTCGCGAGACTGACGACGGAGGATAGATCCATGACGAACGCGTCCATCGTGTCGTCGATGTCGAGGCAATGCCGGTAGGCTTCCAGGGACAAGGTGTAGATAGTACTGATCTAGTTACGAAAACGATTCCTGCCAAGATTTTATCTTAACAAGCAGAGAGAGGCTGTACAGTTAGGCCTGTACTTTCTGTGTCACGTTAGATGAAAATTTATTGTACGACTGGTTAATTAAAAACGCGAATAAGAATAAAGTGAGTCTTCGGACATACTTGCGTCATCATCGCAAAAATCCATCGACCGATGGACGCGAGGTTGTCCGCGTTCACGGGCCAAATACCTATAATTCGCAGCACGGTCTCCTGCACCATGAGACCGCGATCGAGTTTCACGGCGAAGACCTCCTTGCCCATTTCGAGCGAGATCAGGCAACGCGAGGACCGCGAGGACACTCTTTTACTTTCTTCCGAGCCGATTCGACGCGGTATGTATACAGCCTCGATTTATCGTATCGAATGTACGCGGAGAACTCGTTCCTCCGGGACGCCCACTTACACGCTCAAGGGTTCTGCCCTCGCGTGTCTTTTGATCTTTTATTCACGGCAGCGCCTCTTTGCAGACTGGTATTTTCATCGAAAATAAATATACAAAGTTGCTGGCGGCGGGAAACGGGCGTTTTCGAAAAAGTTGCCACGGCGGCATCGATTATTCAGCGTGCCGGCGGGGCATAGATGACAGGCGCGAGGACACTGTTGTGCGAGACGTTGAATAAAAGAGTAGGAATTGATAGCCTGGAAAAGTATGGAGAGAGAAGCCCCGTTGCAACGAAATTCCAGTGTTCCGCATCGAGTATCAAAGTTCATCGAGCAAAACGTGGATGAAAATAAGAAGTCCGATCTCGGTAACGGTGTTTTCACGAGCAGCACGCGTCCCGTCCTATCCAGCTGAACGTCCTGCTGCTCTTTTTCGATATTAGAATCATCGACGATCTCTATCGAGGAATGTCCACGCTCGGATTATCGCCTCGGTTGATTTACACGTTTCTATATTCACTTGGACTCGTAGTAAATTCGAGAGCACACTATTACCTCGCGGATAATAGTAGTCGAGGTGTTTAAACGTGTAAATCAGGCAGGAACGCATGCCGATGGGTATCTGATGGGTAGCCAAAGGGTTAACCGGGAAGTCGGTCAGATGCCAAGGAACGGTGGTCATCGTCCGAATCCTGGCAACTGTCCACAGTTTCGAACCGGTTCACCGGTCTGTTTCTATAGCTGCGACCTTGGCGTTTTCGAATTGAACGGGATGCCGCGTGGCCCCCTGTGCGGACTCGTGTTCGTGTTCCCTAATTCTTCACGGGGTCGATGACTGGCAGCAGCAGTTCGAGGAGAGCCACCGAAAGTGGCGATCGCCGTAGAGCCGGTTTTACCCGGCCAACGACGAATCGGGTTCTCTTTTCATTTCGTCGCTTAATAAAGATCATCTCTTTTAAATAGTGACCTATATCCAAGAATGTTAATCCCGTTTCGAATCGTGTTTCGACGAAGTTCACGTATACTTTTAATTTATGTCACGTCGTCATTAACGAACGTGGAAGTTGGAAGAACGAAATTGTTATAAAATTACGCGAGCTTCCATGTACGAATTAAATTCTACCAACGCGAGTCTCCGGACGTCTCGGTGCGCGGCAGCTGTCAGGGTACACGCGAATTCAGGCGAGATAAGAGCCTCTCTGTTCTCGTCGTCGCCGGGAAAGAAAAATATGGATGTTTTCGTACGAGGTGGCAAGGAGCTGCGAGCGAGCCGATGCACGGCGTGCGTTATCGGGCGTTCGAATGCTCGCAGCCGGGTATATACCTGGCTGCTCAGGTAGGTAAGTACCGTTCGTCGGGCTACCTTCGACGGCAGTCACGGCACAACCTTCGTCGCGTCAGGTGCGCGCACAGCTCTTCGGGACCAACGGGACTCTCCTCTCCTCGGCTGCTCGCGAGTTCCTTCGTCGCACCGGCAACGCCAGATAGTAGTTCCTCGTCGCGTTATCGGGCTCCAGGTAAAACCACGTAAGTACAGTGTCCTGCAAAAGTGTCTCGCTATCAAGAGTAGAAGAAAATTCATTTTCACTTAGACCTTCTGGGATTCACTAATTACGAAATTCTTCGATCCTTAATATCGGTGTTGACTCACTGTTTCGGCTAAACCTAAACATTGAGGGATTAATCTTGTACGCGATTAGATACGCATCAGGATTTATCGATACGATTTATCAATCGTAATTTCGTTGGTTGTGACGGCTGAAATCAAGGGTTCAATGACCGGAGCTAGAATTTTTAACGAGCTCCCCGCGGTATTAATTCCCTCGGGGATAAATAGTCGAAGAAGAAGTTCAATTTCGTTTTAACGTGTGCCGGGTTTACGATGCGTAGCGAGTAGCGGTGTGCCAGCAGGCCTGAATGATCGCTTCCACTGAAAACACAATCGAACACGCTCTAGTTGATTGCAACTACCGTTCTCGAGATAATACGAATTTTCATGACCCATTTCGCGATAACCCGATAACCGTAATTCTCTTCCCCGCGTATATTCGGGAAACGCTTACTGTCATCGTTTCGACGTTCCCTCGTCATCGAACGAAAGTCGCCTAGCAATTAGAGAAGAAGTTATTACCGACAAAACACGGTTTGGTAGAAATAGTTTCTTATATCGCGAGGACTTTACAGGCGAATTTAAATGAGCGCGATAACGGTAGAGCTGTAATTATTTAAGGAAAAAGAAAAAAAACAATTACTATCGGCGATCTGACGTGAGGATGACGCCTCGTAAGCAAACGGTGGTTATCAGGTTAAAACGTTGTACGATAACTAGTTGGAATTAGAGGAGTAAGAAAATGCGAAAGAGAGTCGATGTGTTAATGGATCACAATGCGTGGAGAACGGATCTGGGAAATCCGGGTGTCTCGAGAGTCAGAGAAGCCTGTTGTTTCAAATGAATCATACGAGATGGCAAATTGTGCTCAACCGGTGTAAAGAGCCGTTCTAAGCGTGTCTAACGAGCCGCCTTAATTGCGTAGCAAAACGGAATGAATCCCCGAGCGACCTAATAAGCTCCTATTCTTTCACCAGCATCTTCGGTTATCTGGACCGTGGCTATCACGATGAACATTCCCTCGATATTCACCGGATCGATGATGCAACCGTAGCCACGGTGAAAGCATCGATGATTTCATTTTTTGCCAACAACGGTACGCGTTGTCATTAATAATACACGAATTGTACCGTTACCCGGTTGACTCTCCGCACGTCGCGTTTATCCGAGCACGGGAGAGAAAAAAAAAAAAAAAACAGGAAGAGAATGGACACGTAACACGGCGTGACGTTCAACCTTAGCGCACCGCATGGTTCCCGGAACCAGGAAACGGTGTCGACGTCCGGGATGGCCTTGGGAATCGACGACGAACCAAACGAGAGTTCTCTACGCTTTCCCTCTCGTCCACGTGGGCACGAGAACACCGTATCTCTTGCACTTTCCACGCGCGAAATTGATAAATAAGCGTGGCCTCGAAACAGGCTAATTGGAAACGAAGTTCCTGTAAAAAGCATCGAATTTAAATGGACTCGAAAAAAAAATTCAAGACGAGCATGAATATCGTTTTCGATTTTAAACGTCCGGGAATAAATTCGGTGCCGATCGTCCGGGCTGTCAATTGGCGCGTCGGAGGAACGGATGACTAACAGTCTGTACCGTTAGCCCGAATCGTTCCTCCAACTGGAGAATGTCAATTTCATGCGGTTTACGGTACTCAAATTGCGCGTTAGAGTACACCGCTCCGATTGTTCGCCGCTTCTTTTCATTCACGCAGTTACCCGCGACAGCCCATCCGATTCCGAACCGATCGCGGCTATTTTACGGACAATTCCGTTGACATTTATCCGCGTGTCGTGCACGCGCTTTCTTAAGATTCAATACGACCGCGCGAACGGTGAAAGAGATATTCAGACGCTTGAATTGCAGTAGTTAGTATTCCTCGGTCCTCGGGCGAACAATCGAACGGGTACGAAGAACTCCAGCGTTCAATTGTTGTCCCGCAACGGTATTCGGTTGACCACGAGTCCGAAACCGTTTCCGGTGTATTTCGCACGCCGGTTAAAATCCTGCTGGCGACCCGCTAAGAAAGGTGCGGCTTCCTAAAATAACTCGACCACGATCGAGATCCGGTTGAAGGTGAACGACTCGTTTCCCCTTTGGCGCGAGTCGATAATCGCAGAAAATTTGAAATCCATTATTACTACTACGTATACAATAATTCATTTCAGAGATCGACTAAGAGAAAATAAAAATGTGGCTGCCGAGGACGTGCATCCTATTGATTCTATTGGCTCTGGCGCGATGTGAGAAGCAGGATGAGG
>SHCU01000037.1:278366-291614 GCA_004307685.1 Ceratina australensis
CTCTTGACCGGTTTCCTCCAGTCTTTTTATATCCGCACTATCCACCACGTATATCTTTTCAGAAACAGACTTCATAAAATTCTGTGATTTGTGTAGAGTAAATAATTGATGATTTACCAGGACATCCGTGTTTTCGAAATAATTTCGCCAGTACGGGCGAATCTTACGGGCGCCTCCGATGTCCCAGACGTTCAGCTTGAATCCCTCGCTCTGCACGCTTTTTATATTGAAACCCTGAGTCGGCGTCACCTGCAAAGAATTAGAGATTTAGATAATTAAAGCATTAGAGATTAATAGAATAAAATTCCTTCGAATTAATTATAGTTAACGGAGGATAGAATGTCGTTTCGTACCTGGGTAATGTCTTCGCTGGCTAGAGACTTTAAAATCGTCGTCTTCCCGGCGTTGTCTAATCCCAGAAGAAGCAGCCGTAACTCTTTGTCCGGATTCGAGCGCAGCTTCCTCAAAATCGATAGCAGTCCCTGTTAGAAAGACAAATCCTTCGTCGTAGTTTAAATTTAAATCATGCGCTTCGCGCTTCCCGATCTAGCAGACGAATTCACTTTGCGATGTCACTGTTGTGTACGATGGATTGTTTTGCGAAACTATCATCGCTGAATCGAATAATTCCGCGTTAACAGATACCTCTATAAGGTTTCAGTGAAATGAGAACAATAAGCACGTTGAACAGAGGGTTTTTATTTAATTAGAAACGTCGTGGTCAGATTGATAGTGCCCGAAACCGAGAGTGTACCAGCTTATAGGTTATGTTTCGTACGACTCGAGCTTGAGTAATAACGATTTGCAATAGAATAAGGTGCACGAAAGGGTGCGGTGCGTCGAATATCGGTACTCTTTCGTTCGTTACCATATCTCGTTTGTTATTTTGTAAGAACGGGAACAAAAAACGTGGCAATTGTCGACCGCGACACGTCGCTCGTTTGTGGTTTGTTGACTCGACCAGTTTGTTTTGTTTTCCTCGTATCTAAGGAAACTACTCACGCCCGCATCTCCTGACCAATTATCTATACGCCCTAGCTACGTGGAAACGTCCGGCTAACAGCTGCAGGATTTGCCGCTCGAGAAAGATATTTAATGAAAGAAACACGTACTTTGTCTTTGGGAAACGTTTATTTGAATTTTGACTAACATGTTTTATTACGCTGGTTTCAATGCCAGCAAATTATTCTCCGACGACGAGAACGTTACCCTCGTCGTTAATCCCTTCACCAGAGTTCCTTTCCCTGGGATCACTAACTTTCAAATAGGGTGGGGTTACTTTTTACTTTGGAAAGGGGAGGAGGTTTATATTTGCAAAAACTCAGGGGAGGATATTAAAAATTCAGTTACCCAACCAATACAAATACCGGGGAAACCGTTAGGAAGGTACAGCATTCGCGCAATTGCAAGAATCATCAAATCCTAATTTCACTATTTTCATAGTTTCAAACAAGCTGCGAATGGTAAAGACAGTATAATAGTTCTGTCTAAAGATAACGAGATTTGGCGATATAAAATCTATGAAAACTCATGGAATAAAGTTATCAACTTCGTTCGTACTAATAGAGAATCGGAAAATGAATATCCTGTAAAGATATCGCAAGGAGGGTGCACCGTAGCCCTTACCAATTTAGGTATTTGTCTGACGATTAAAAATAGATAATTTATAATGAGGATCAATATGCTAACAGACTGACTTTCCATGCGAGTAAAATTCGTGTACACGCGAACCGTGATTCAGGTCGAGCCTTCAACGTTCCTACGCTGGTCGATATGCCAAAGAGGGTTCAATTTACGGATATCGCTTGCGGATTTGATCACACTATCTTGTTAGCCGGGAACGGTGACGTTTACTCAATGGGAACAGGGACGTACGTACCACCGCGAGAACGTATATTAAATTCGATACGCACGGCCGTAGTTGAAACTCGTATGTCGAAACAGGCGCGGTCAATTGGGGCACAACGATTTGGAAGAATGCGATAATCCGAGACTGATCGAAGCCTTGGCCGGCATCAAAGTTGTACAGATCTCAGCCGCCGGTTGGCACAGCACCGTGATAACGGATCAAGTTAAGAGAAATTTGTCTAACAACAAACATTCATTCGACACATCCTCGCATCGGTCATTTTTAACCGCAGGGTGACTTATACACGTGGGGATGGAACACGCACGGAGAGCTGGGCTTGCCTGATCGGGACAGCAAAGTGATCGCTGTCCCCTCGTTGGTAGATTTTACAAACGAACGGGACGAGGATGTAGAAGTTTTTGTAAAAAAAGTACAATGCGGAAATGCGTTCACTGTTTGCATGGCAGGTACGTTTTTAAAAGGCGGAAGAGGATTCACTCTTGAAAAGAGATTGCAGCGGATTAATCTCTTAACAGATGACGGTGCGCTTTGGGGTTGCGGATCTAACAAATACGGGCAATTAGGACAGCCCCGTGAAAGTCTCTTGAGCTCCTCGAAATTCGTCAGACTGACTATCCCTTTGGAGGCGAAAACTATCGAAGATTTCAACTGCGATGAATGGGGTACCGTCCTTAAAACGGGTGAATAACGTTGTAACTTCACGTGAAAGAAATAAAGGAAATATTTTTGGAACTGATATTATAGGTCGCTCTTCTCGATCGTGTCCAATGCTTCGTTCGCTTCTATCAGAGGCAGAATGTATTCTCTGTTACGCATCAATTCCTTTTCTTCGGTTAAAGACGGTGGAGGTGTCGCAGGTTCGCGCGCCGATTTCTTACCTACAATATAAGAATTATATAATCCGTGCTGTTAAAAACGACGTGTAAAATAATTTGTTACCTCTCTTGGCAGGTTTTTTCGATTTCTCCGCCTTCTCAGTCTTTTTCAAACTTCTGTGTAATTCCATATCGAATGGTATCCACTTGGGATGCGCCAACTTTATTTTACGCGGTGTGCGTAGGAAGAACGGTAAATTGTATTCGTGTATCTCGATCGGTTCCACGAATACCGCGTAGACCAGTGCATAGCGTAACTCATTAGCGTACCTGTTCAATGAAAACTGTACTGATGCTCTCGGCTCAATTAGGAAGATTTTACGAATGGTTTAACGAGCTCACATATCGTAAATAGATTCCATCACGATGTCCAGCGCGGCAAGTGGATCGATTCCATCCGGTGATACTGGTTCCTGTAAACTTTTCGAAACTGGATTGATTAAGAAGATAGTTGAAAAATTAAAAACGAGTTACCTCCTCTCAGATGGATACTTCTTCCCCTCCATCTCTTCCTCCGCATCACGGGCCAGTACTATTTCCTCCCAATACGGTAATTGGTTTTTCTCCGATATTTTACTAGCTGCTACGACGAAGATGTCCTTCAATCTCTTTGAAAAATTCCTCACGACCGTACCTCCTCTCTGTAGAACATACATACACGTTCAGTCGTAGTTTCTAAGACCGATAAACTTATTACCTCGAAGCAGTCGGATAACTCCTATCAACCAGTTGATCAAAATGCCCATGTAATAATCGTTTAGACTTCTCTTATACCTCAACGTCTGCAGAGCCAGAGAATCTAAAAGCCAGAAGGAGGCCTTGTTCTTCGAGTAATCGTCGAGCCCTAAGAGGTTTCCTAAATATCTGAGCAAGGAAACGAATCTTGCGTATTAAATAACATAGGATTCAACCCGTTTATCTAACTCGATAAGCTCCCATGGCTTGTCCGTCTCGATATTGACCGGAGTATCAAATAAGTTTCTGAACGTAGGCGGAAGAATCGTCAGATATTTTTTCGGAAACTCGTCGAAGAGCATGGAGCCAATCGATTCCTCTTCGCATCGCTGGAATCGGAAATTTTTAGGAGCAATTCGAGGAAGGGAAGAAGACAGGGAGATTAGAAAACCTTGATAGACCGAGTGCTTTCATTTTCAGTGACTAGAGTCTCCAGGTTAGACATCTCATCCCAACCAAATATGCCGCGAGATGACTGATTGCACCGGCTGATAACTTCGTTACCGTCCGAAATCGAAGTTGATCGTCTCGGCGAGGTGCCTCGCCGAGGGGGGGAACGGCGAATAAAAGGATAAATCATAATCAGAGAAACGGTTCGTTCGTTTTTTATTCATTGATTTTATTTTTTAATTTTTTTTTTCCATATTTTGTTCAATATTTTCAGAAAATAACACTCCAAAGCGAAAAAACCGTATATTCTCACCAATCCCAATGTGTGTATAATATATATATATTATACTTCTCATATATAATATATATGTATATATATATAATATATATATATAATGTATACTTTTATACTTTTATATATATAATAATATTATGTAGAGTAGCGCACACTTTAGACTGTTATCGATACCTTTTATAATTTTATCGATAAATTACAAATATTGAAAAACATGAAACAGACACAGCCGGCGGAGACGCGGGGACTTGGCCCGGCCTTGGGACATCGTTTCACTTCATCCTCGCACGCGGGAAATCGTGTGAAAAAAGATCTCTTTCATGTTCACGCGGACGCGGTCCGCGTCCCGTTTCACGCGGTCGCCGCTCGATCAATCCTCTCCGTCGTTCGCGACCGAGACGACCTGCACGAGGCGAGGAGAGACCGAAAAAAGGAACATATCTTCGGCGTTCGAGCCGGACGCGTTTTTCGTCTCCCCTCGCCCGTTAACCACCCCGTTTGGCTCGTTTCCTCCCGGCGAAATTAAAAACGGGAAACGGGAAACGCCGATCGGACCGCGTCGCACCACGGGACAAACCACTAGATACACCTATTTCTATTTAATTATATTAATCGCGGACGCTCGTAAGTCCCCGGGTCCCGGCTAGGCTGACATTTTTTATTTATTTTTTTTTTTATTTATATATTTTCACACCGAAGTCAGAAAGGCAATACGCAGTATGAACTTACTTAGTACATTTTTTTTGTGTGTATATGTGTGTACGCGTATGTGTGTGGCTTTTACAACTATTTTCCGTTCTTTCCTTCATTTTTCAATTAATCTTTGTTTTCTCTCTCTGTTTTTCTTCTCCTCCGTATTCCGCATTGGTTCGCTCGCACCTGTTTGCCTCTGTTTCATTCGTTTCGTTTTTTCTCTTTTTTTTATAATCTTACATCTTATTTATATACTTCGTGGTTTTTCGTTCGTTTCTGTTTAGTTTTTAATCGTATTGTTCGCTTCCACGCGTTCTTCCTATCATTTTTTCTTTTTGTATACATTTGTAACAAGCTCCCGCTTTATCTTTTCGTCGTTTCGATCCCGTCGATAGGACAATTTCCCCCGTTTTTGTTTAACTATTTTACCTCTCTTCGATCTCCGACTAATCTCCGTTTCGTTTTCTTCTTCTTAGCGACTCCGTTCAGTTCTACCGCATTCCTGTCGGTTCTTCCCCTCGTTTCTTCATGCACGACAATTATTCAAAGATACGTGAGAGTAAGAGGGAGAGAGAGAGAGAGAGAGTTGGATAGAGTTAAAGAGAGATAGAGAGAGATATATGGGAGAGATGATTACAGAGAGAAGAGAAGGGTGCTCTCGGAGGGATGTCTCGGGGAGAGAAGAATCGTATACGGACGCGGCCAATTAATACTCGATAACCAAACAACGAAACGATAGAAAATTAAAAAAGAGAAGCGTACAACCAATCAGACACGTAGCGGTACGTAAAATAAGAAAATGGTGGGATCAGGTAAAGAGCTGTGATTTCGCCTCTTTCTTTCTCTTTCCTCCAACAAATCATTTTTTTACTCCGAAGAGGAAATATTATTATTCTTTTTTTTTAACCAGGTTACATGCACGAACTCAGGGGGTGGAAAGAAAGAGGAAATCACTCGCGGCGTGAGTGTAAATAAAAATAAGAATCCGATGAAATTAAATATTTTCAATCGATTTTATTGAAAATAATACAACAAAATATCTCATAATAATAATTAAAAATAATGATACGTACTGTTTCTATTCGGTATCTAAATAATCATGTCTTAAAACGTCATTTAAATAATAATAATATTAATAATAATATTATTCGTCGTCATCGTAATCATCGTAATAAAATAAAATAATAATAAAATGATAATAAAGGCAATAAAGTTAATAATAATAATTATATCATATAATAATGCATCAATAAACAAACTTAATAATCTAATTATTGGTTAATGATTTTGTCATCGTCCTTGATCGCTATCAATCGATCCGTGTTTTTTTTTTCTTTACCTAGTCATTAATAATGGATAATTAATTAATTCATTAATTAAATTACACGTTGGTTGGATATGCACATAGAGATATAAAGTCGTTTTTTGGTCCCACCTAACTTCAAAACGTTATATTCGTTACAATCATTTTTTTGTTTTCTTGTTTGCTTGTCCTGTTTCTCGCAATGGGTTATGAACGCTTTACATGTAATAAAATTGCGTGTAACGTGAGTGTGTTTACCTCGTGTGTCGGTTCTGTGTTCCCCGTGTGTGTATGTGAGTGAGTGGTTCGTTACGTGTGCCTGTGGTTTGCGAAAAAACCTATTCGCTTAACTATTTATATCGGTAAAGCTGTCGTTCTTCTTAATGTGTGTTTTTTTGTCGTTTTTTTTCTTTTTAATCTTTCCTCGTCGAAACAAACATTTTGTAATTCGCGTATACACATATGACAATGTCTCTTACAAATCGCCTTCTGCCTTTTCCCTCCTTACGCCATTCTTATCGTTCCCGTTTATCCTCTATTACGTCTAGCGGTTTCGTGTTTCCCAACGGAAACCCTCGTTCCCTTCGGGCGGTACCCAAAACAATCGTTCGAAAGAAAGAAAAACGTAGAAAGGTAAAAACCGGTTCGGTAGCGACCGAATGCGATCCGCCGTTTCGGAGAACTTCCCTTATACACGGGCGACGTTCCGTCTCGTTCCGTGGAACGAAAAGTTCCGCGCGTCTCCCTCTTATTTCCACGTTATCGTTCTCCTTTCAATATCGCGTCGCCGACTCGGCTCGCTTCCGTTTCCCGGCAATCAATGGGGCGCGTCGTTCGGGACGCGCGTTCACTTTCCACGAACACGCCCTACACGCCGTGTTCGCTCCTTCCGTTTCATTTTTTTTTTCTTCTTCTCAAAGGAAAAAAAGAATGTTTCTCTTACAACTGGCATTTCGTTTATGCGCTCGTTTCACAAGCACGCTTAAGTTATCTAATAACATTATTCTCACTAGATGCATCACCGTGCGAAGGGGAACCGCGTCGCCTCGACCGTATCCCGAGGACGGTTCGCCTTCGACGAGAACATTTTTAATTACAGCCAATCGAGATAATTTCGACGCGGGCAGAACGCGTTCAAATTACATCTAATTCCATCTTTCGTCGTTAAGGCTAGATCCGCGCGAATTAAAAATACTGCTTCGTATCAGTCGTATATACGTTTCTCATCGGCCTGGTTTATCCGTTACCGCGACCCGACGGGACCCCGGTATCTCGCGACGCGATTGTAAAAAAGTTAACGGATAAAAAATGCACAAAGAGGCGACGTCGACTCGCTGTAAATCGGGCGCCTTGAAACCAGGCCGAACGCGGGGTTAATGCCAGTTGTACGGTTCCTCGGAGACAGACGGCTCGACGAATTCAATTACGATCATCGCGCTTCCGTTAAGAATCGAATGTAAATGCTGTCGTGGAATTCGAAAAGTATCGGCGGCCCGATGTTAAATTAGGCGGAATGTTTGCGACTTAATACAACTGAGGTAACAATTGAAAAATGAAGAGTAGAAAAACACGGAAGCGCGATGCGTCTCCGGCTCGTCTTCCTCCTCGTCCGCCGTTCGACGGGACGACGATCGACACGGCCCCGCCGACGATCGTTTGCCAACACGCGATTCAATAAACCCGAGGTAGGATGAGCCGTGTCGATCGGCTCGCTCGTTCTCTCGCGTCGCATCGTTAACACATTTCAAATATTAATAACCTCACAACCATTTTGATTAACAATCAATCTTCAACAAAAGATCGTCCTACCACAAAGAATCCTTTAAAAAATGCGTCAGCCCGCGGATACCACTTCCGGCGTCTTACGCACCCTCTCTCTCTCTCTCTCTCAACTCCTCTTTGTAACCGCACCCCGTTTCACGCGCCTCCCGCCCGGAAGTCAATCCTGCCGGCTGACGTATCACATGTTTCAAAGCTGCGAACCACGTTACATTTGCGATCCATTCGTCGCTCTCGTCACTCCCGCGACTCAAAAGAATGCCCAAAGTATGTCTTTTCTTTATCCTTACTTATCCCCCAGCTCAAGCATCGATTCTCTCCTCGAACGTTCCCACCCGCGCCGAATTCATCCGCGGGATCTCGGTTATCTTAATTCCTGTCGAACGTCCGGGATAACTTCGGCGCGTGGGAGTCCTCCGATCAACTGAAACAACTGATCACACGATATTACAAAAAAAAATGATTCCCAATCGCCATGAATACTATACTATAAGCGCGCGCGTAACTTTCACACAATCCAATTTTTTATACATAACGCAGAGCTGAAAAAGGAACTGACAAATTAATTATCCTTGGTCGTTACAACTAAGCAGATTCGATTTTTATCTCCAACTCTGCGGTGTACCGTCGAATTCGTAAAGTGTACATCGGCCCAGCATGTTTATAATAGGGTCCCGAAACAGATTGATTCATCAACGAAGAATGAGCATGTCCCTTCTACGTGTCGTTTCTGTAACCGTACGTGTTACCGCAAGCGGTACAGGGTGTTCCGTCTCGTGATCGAGCCCGAATACAGGCCGATCCGTTATCCGGAAACGGATGCGGGGAGGAAAAGCCTTCGAATGAAAGAAGAAGAAGAAGAAGAAGAAGAAGATGGAACGAGCGGCACCGGCCGGGGTTCGAAGCAGACGAGAGATTGTTTGAATAATTTCGAGGAGGAAGAATAAGGGGCCGGTGTCCTCGCGGTTGGACCACCCTCCGAGTTGATTACAAACATTAATAGGGTTAGCTAATTTTCTGTTCGTCGGCCGCTCGAATCCGTGCAGCGATCGCTGCCCGAGGAGTTCGAGTGGCCGGCGCGAGATCCGAGAGGAACCCCGGTTATTAATTAATCGTCAACGAGATAATTAGCCGACGCGTGCGTCCGCGCACCTCGCCGCTTAATATTTACTCATACGCGTGTGTATATACATATAAACGACAGCGTCTACCGCCGTAAGCCGAACGATCCGATATACATATATATAATGTATACGTACATACACGCAATTGATACGCGATTTTAAACAATAAATGGTGACACGTATGCATTATCGTATAATTTTTGTCTCCTAATATATCTATGCAACGCTTTGGACGCGCCTCCATTCGTCAGCTTTTTTTTTTGTTTGTTTTGTTTTGTTTAAATCACCTCCCATTCGATACGAAACGATAATTATATAACTGTAAAATCCATGCGGAATATAAAAAATATTCTCTCGACGTTTCCTACCTAACTATTATGAAACACTGCGCTAAAGACTGTATACTTCGTTACGAGACGTATATACGCGCGCGCGTCTGATCACGTGTGGAGCGTTCCAGTGTCCCACCGTACGCGCGTCGAATCACCCGGATCCGGATCATCGAACGCGAACCCTCGAGAGTTTGGTTTTACCCGACAGTTGTGATCCGGGTTTGCCAGACGTGTGCAGTTTTGATTCACGGGAGGGTTTCGGGCGTTTAAGTCTAGGGAGAAGAGACGAGGGTCACCTGATCACGACGTATACTTATTTAACCGCGGCGCATCGGGAATGCATCGTCTCTCGAAAATTCGCCAGTTGTTCTCCCCTACGTCCCTTAAACAACTACGAAATAATAGGGGGGGTAGGTAGGGGGTACACGAAGGGGGTGAGAATCGTAAGAGGGTCGCGGGTCGAACCGCGAAAAGGTACGAAGTTAACTCTTACAAACGAAGATGTGTGTGTATGTGTTTTACACTTGCATTGTACTTGACGAGCGATTACGAGATAGATGAGACAAGAGAGACAGATAGATTTTAAAGAGAGGAAGAGATAAAGAGAGAGAGAGAGAGAGAGAGAAATGAAACTCGAGCAGTTTCCGATACGGGGATGTCTGCGCGTCGGAAATGTACATCGCGTCGATGAACTCGGCGAGTCTCTATCGAGCGTGGCTACCTAAGAGATAAGCTACCCGAGACTTGACATCGCCGATCGAAACGCGTCCACGGTTTTTTTTTTTTTACCTAGTATTCTGTTCGTTTCAACTATACAAAGACTGGCTGGATCGATCGGGCGAGTGTTCAACAAGTGCGTGTCTCCGTTTGTACACGTGCTCCTCTCTTGGGTATCAAGCGATTACGCGTCGAACGTATAATCGATGGAATCTACGCTGGGTAATTCGAAAAATGATTCTCGCGGCCGATTAAAATTCACGCGTCGATCCCATCGATGATATACTTCCAACGCGGGTTCCTAAAGGGCTCGTTGAAAACTCGACGAACGAAAAAACGAATGGTTAGTTAGTTAGTAGCAATCGCGTGTACCGTGATCGCAGCAATCGGTGATAAATGTGACGACGGTGTGTGTGTATGTGTGTGTGTGTGTTCACGTGTGGATTTCGGTTTTACAGAAAAAAGTGATAATGCGTTTACAAGTCTTATACGCGGTACGTATGTACAAGGGGTTTCGAGGTTCTGCGGGGATAGGGTCAGGGGTTTGGTTTTTTTCTCTATCGTATAATCCCGACGAGTAATCGGCGTCTCGCGACGATTTATGCCCAAAATCAGATATCGGATACGGTTAATTAAAAAACGATGGTCTCGCGCCTTCGCCGCCGCGGAGCAGCGCGGAGTAGACAGTAAATCGCGAGCCCGTCCATCCATACCCTCGCCTACCTTATATTATCTACACGATGTACCTCGTCTATGTATACTGAAACTATGGAACGAAGATCCGAAGGGGAATGTTTTGTCCGTTCGACTTTCATACGCGTATCACTCCTTAAACTCCTCTGGCAAGTCTAATTAACGGTAGGTATACATATATGTAAATGCCCTGTTCGCCGATGGTAGAACGATTATCTCGCGAAACGCAAGAGAAAATAAGGGGAAACGTAGACTGGGATCACCGAGAAATAATACACGCCGGAACGTCGATTATCGCGTTGCGTCTGACCGAACGCTGGTCGTACTACTGAATATCGTGTTCGGGACGGGTTACGCTCGAAATATCGTATACCACGATCTCGTTCGGTTAATAATCGACGTTCTTCATTGTCGAAACGGGCATACTCGGCGTTCGAACAAGAGTTTGCTGCTGGCCGACTAAACGAAAAAATATAGGAAACAACGTAGCCGTTCGTTTGATTGAGAAAAAATTTGATTGATCAACGCGAGGCAACAAACTCGATTCCTCCGCTTATTTACAAATCGTTACTCTCTGACCGTTTTCTCGAAAAGTAAATAAGTACGTGCGACGAACGAAAAAAAAATGGGAGGTGGAGGAGGAAGAAGAAGAGAAGAAGAAGAATAAGAAGCCGGACGCGGAGCCGGACAGAAGAAAGGGTACGGAGCTTCGTAGAAGAAACTAACGACGAATGGGAGGTGCCGTCGTTGGCACCGGAGGCGCGATAAGAAACGTGAGAGTAATCTACGACGCGAAGAAGTAACAAGAAAATAGAAAGATTACGAATTGCACTTGGGTTGGTTCCGGGGCCATGCGAGGCCTCGTTAAAAAGTATATAAAAAAAAAGAGGTGGATCAAGAGAACCGATCTTCGCGTGACGGTACCGTGATCGTGGTAATAATAATAACTATAACGTAGAATGACGAGAGCGACGGTGTGACCCGTCGCGGCAATAACGATACCGGCGATGATAACGACAATGAGAAATCGATGACGATGACAGTAATAAGTACTAATTAAAATTAAACTACTATTTAACAAATGCGCGTTCGACAGACACGTGCGCGCATGCGACGATAACGATTCAGAAACAATTTTAAAAAACGTTCAAAGTCGTTTCTGAACGGTAATTTCCGGCTGCGTCTCGGTTAGCCCTTTTGAACATCGACGACCAGTGGGTCGATGAATCTGGATTTGTGCTAGATATCAGCAGACGGATCCCGAATAAAGGACTCGGCGAGCTAATTAACATTCTTGGAACGATACGATTGTAGCTTTAGACGCTGGTAACCGAAACAATATTTACGATGACAATGATAACAACGCGCATGGGTGCACGTGTCTCTAAGTCAGCGCAAGCCCGTACATGCCCGTTGAATTCCTAGAACGCGTTCTCTTCTCCTCTCCTTGACAATGGTACCAGTTAATAATTACAATAATAGCAGTAATAAGTCCTTAAGTGTAGCAGCGATAACACTACGGGTAATGAGAAATAATACAACTATCGATAAAAAATATGAATCATCTGCGAATGGTACTAATAATAGTTAATGACGTTCGTAACAGTTTAAACTTAGATCGATTATAATCAGTGAGTCTCGTCGCTGGCGAAGCGGCCGCTCGACAAGCGGTCGTCAATTGTCGAAAGAAAATTTCCTGACGCCGCCCCGTTTTTTTTTTTACCGTGGAACATCGATTATCCGGGACAGGATTACGAACGTTTTTATCGTCCGACGAAAATACCTGACGCGTTAATTAATTGTAACAATAATACACGGTTAATTAAATCTACTAGACCATAATCGATGTCTTAACATATCGTATCGTGTAGAGAGCACTCGATTGAGAAAAGCCTCGTATGCCCTTTTCCTTATTTACTCTTTTCACCCAGTTTCTCTCACTGATCTCTCTTTCTTTCGCAGATCGGTGAGGTCCGCCCGAAGGGTCCCGCGTCTTTCTCACAGCCTCGCGGTAAACGAATTCGAGGAAAAGAAAAAAGAGAAAATGTTTAAAAAGGAAAGCAGAAGTAGAAGTAGAAGTAGAAGTAGAAGTAGAAGGTTTCCCTCCGCGCTGCTTCCCGACGATTTATTCACCAACGACGATTATATCGCAAAAATCTCGCGGTTCTTCCGTCTATACTTTTGTGTTACATCATTTCACTTCTTTTTTTTTTGCATTATTTTCATTTTCATTTAAGAGCATATAAAAAGTCGTGTGGCACATTGACGGTTGGAATGTTATCATTGTTTCATCATTAAATTTATAATAAGAATCATAATAATTAATAATAGTAGTAATATAGTACTTCTTTGTGTTATTAATAATGTTCTTTTTATGTATATTTAATAATAATTAATAATAATAATAATATATATATAATATATATAATATATATATATATA
>SHCU01000037.1:293153-310324 GCA_004307685.1 Ceratina australensis
TTTTTTTTTTTTTTTGATTAAATTTCACCGGCAGTTCAGCGTACTTGGTCCGTAACTAGTTGGTCGTACTTTGAATTTCCGGTGCGTGCGATTCCAGAGAGTCGATTTTGGTATAGACAGGTTTTGATTGAAGCACCGTGCAGCCGCACCCCGCCCCGACGTGCGTCAACGTTCGAGGGCCCGTTAACGAGCCGATTTAACCAATCGTTTTCATCGCGCCGCGACGCCCATGTTTCTAATTACGATAATTATTATTTGCCCGATCGATCACCTTCGCCGTCGCCGTCGTCGTCGTCGTTGCGGGATTCCGTCGAATACGCGTGATCCCGCGACGAGACGTATCCGCAATCTCCTCAGCGAAACCTTGTTAATTTCGGAACCTGTTTTTTATCTGACGATGCAAGCGGCAAGGCCGGGCTTACACAGTGACGATATAGAAAAAAAAGGAAAAAGTTCAAACGGAACAACACGATATACAAACAACTAAAGCGCCAAACTACGAGTACTACCGGTGCTAACTACGTAGTACCAGCGCCCATTTTTTTTCGCCTAATCGTCTAGAAATAGTCAAAAAAGAGTTGTAGGCATAGCTCAGCGCTCTGTGGACCTGACGCCTCCGATCTGGCCCGCCACCTTCGCGGAAATGAGATCCGCGACCGACGAGGACGCATATCGCTCTTTATTTTAAATAGTATAGTTTGTTTCCCATCGCGGCACGCGTCCGACACCTCTTCTCTCGTGTCCTGACGCCGCGCGCAACGAGGACCGCCGTTCGCCCTTAAGCCGCAAACAATTACTCGACTCGCAAACTTCGCTCTCCCTCATATATAAACCCTTCGAAATAGGAACATGAAACGTAATTTCGACTCGTATATATGGAACAAGAAGTAATTGTACTTTAAAGAATACATCACCTTTTGGATGGACGAATAATATATCTTTGTTTTAACGAACTTCGTTCTCCTCACCCGTTGAACGCTCTTTTTGTTTCTTTTTTCTTTAATATCTCAAATATCTCGATAAGAAATGTTCAATTTATCAACGAACCGATTAGAACGGAGGAACCATGTAACGTGCTCGCGTCGGATCGCGTCTATATTAACCGGTGTGCCGAAATTTTTCTTCTGCTCTGACGTGGTTCAACAATTATTGAAATAACTTCGATATTTTATTCAAATCCGACGTAATTACGTTCCACGGTCTGTACTCGGGCAGACCCGGTCGACGTCGAATCGTTGAACGACGGGAAGCGTTTGATAAAATAATACAATGAAACTCTCCGGCTTGAAAAGACGAATCGATCGGGCGACCGATCCGCGGCTGCCTTCCCGGCCGGGTAACCAAACGGGAAGTTGGCCCCCGGGCGAGCAACGCGAGCCTCGAGTACACGTGAAAGAAAAAAAAAGAAAGGTTCAAGTTTCGAGTGCAGCGAGAACGGATGATTTCGCGTAGCTCGTTCATTCCTCTAGTCCGTCGCGAGAGAGCTTCTGCTTCAGAAATCGCTGTCAGTCGCAATACGAGGAGGCTCCGCGATTCGGGGCTGATGTCGGAGGCGTGGTCGCGTGTCGCACTGGCTTTCCCCGTCTTTCCACGTTTTCATTGTTTTTTTTTTTTTTTCTCTTTTACCACGACGCTTATTCCGAGTCTTTTCTTTTTCTTTTTCTCCCGTCGTATATTCTATTTACCTATCTATCTTAGCTTCCTTCCCCGTTTACGGCGGACGCGGACCGCGCGCTACCGCTGCTACCTTCTACCATCGCCAACGTACGGCCGCGCGCGGTCCACGCTGCGAACAAGTTTTACATAATTATCGTATATATATCGTATATAATATATACCGGGTGTCGGAGAGCCGGACGTCGAGTCGACGGCCGCCGTCGACATTTTTTTTTTTTTGTTCGCCCAATGAACACAAATCGGTAAGGTTTTACTCGCGTCGTCGTATCGGTTTCGTTTTTTCTTTTTAGTCTTCAGCGTATACGAATTCGCCGGGGACCCGGCGTGCTTTAGAGTCATTGCATGACTAGAGTCCTACGAGCTTATCATTAAAGCCAATCAAGAAAGGTACCAAGTTCTCGACCGACGACGGACCAGACCCATCCCTCGGTTTCTACGTTGGTTCAGGCGGTCGTTTATCTACTACTTTCCCCTGTCTCGCACACTTTTCAACCCTCCGACGGAACGCCGGAACAGGGAGATCGTCGATGACCAAGGCTCGACCAAAGTCAGATTTCGACAGTGTCAGGCCTATCCATATTTAACGGAGGAGTAACGTCAGGGGAACATTTCCGATATCCGAGTATCCCATTCGAATTTTGTAACAATATTATCGTTCTTCTTTGCTCCCTTGCACACGTATCAGGAAGTATTACTTTAATTATTGCTCCTCGTGAAATATGATTAAGCCTACGAGGTTTGACTGGCCGGTCATGATTGCCAAAAACCTGGCTTCGGTTTCAACCATGGTCACGGAGAATCTGTCTGTTCCTCTATGGCCTCACGCTTCCTTGAACCGTCGCTCGTTTCTCCGAGACAATTTTTTTAATGTTGAAACTAAAAAATGTATTACGAATCGTTGAGCCAGCGAATTTATCGTTTGTCAATTTGTTGAACACGCGAATCCGGTTAGCAATTTCAGATGTCCGGCTCGCAGGTAAGAGTGAGCGTCTGAGGAAAATTGAAACGGTGTACGATATCTTGTCGTCGAATCGACGTCGGCTCCTTTTTCGTGTTTCGCGTGTGTTGTACGTGTCCGATTGTACGTGTTTCGCGTGTGTACCGTCTGTAAGTGTTTTCCGCGTGTCTCTTATGTGAACGACAGGCCAGCTCTTCGTTGATCACGAAAATCCCAACATTCGAGAATGCGTGAATTGAAAATAGAATTTAAAAAACGGTAACCTAGCGCGTAACAGTTTCGTTTTACACCATTTTTCATCGACGTTTTGTTTTAACGTGTGGAAAGTGCGCGAGTTTAAGTGTCCAGTGTGTGCGTGTGTGTGTATACGTGTGTATGTACGTACGCGTGTGTGTCGCAGAGTGTCAGTGTACCTAATTGCACTTATTCGACGAAACGGAACGTAAAAACGAACACAAGATGGCGGCCGGACGGCCCTGGAACGTATACTGGAGGTATAATATACACTTTTTTTAAAATTTAGCTTAAGAAAGTCGCCCATCTCATCAATTTTCCTTTTGTTTTCCCGCTGTTCCTGTTCACCGCCTCCTGGCCCTCTGCGTAACAACCCCACCATTCGAAACTAAAGCTTCCGCGATTCTGTCCCATTAGTTTTTCTTTTAATCCGTCTTTTCCGCGTATTCGTCGTCCGTTCGGTTTGCGAGTCGTAAAAACGTAACGTCGGAACTTAGGCACAATTTGGAACTGTTTAGACCATACCTGCGCGACAACTCCTACCCGCACAACCCTCCCCCCGCTCCGTGCAGCTCAGCTCGCCTGTTTCGAACGTTCCGAAATAGATTGGCCGATGGATTAATCGATACTTTCAATCACTGTCGGTACACGCTGTAACCCGGGGTTCCGCTGGCAAGCAACCGACACGCGCGTACCATTTCAAATTAATTTGTTTATTAATAAAAAGAATTAATCGCCGGGGAAAAAGCGTTCAATCTGGCTGAGCGCGGCCATCCAATTTCGCCCCGCGGCCGAAACACGCGAATCATCCCCCGTGCGCGAACCATACCCAAAAACGTGTGACGATACTTTGTGAGGTAGCTGACATTGAGCCGTTTCAGGGCCAATCGGACCAAATCTTCCAGTTTCGTATTTTCCCATTTTGTTTTCTTATTTTTTGTTTTTGGAAAAGATCGCGTCCGTACGATTGTTCGAAAAGGAAATTTTGAAAAATCGCTAATTTCTGTTTACTTTCATCGGCACGATCTCTTTTAGAGGATAGAGGAGTCGGTGTCCATTCACTTGATGAGAAATGAAAAAGCGCGAGCGGAATTCCAAATATATATATATGTATATATATTTATATGTAAAAATCGACGAAAGGAAAACGGGAATCATTGGGCCCGACTTTCCGAGCGATGCCCGCCATCTTGGTCCCGTCTGACCACCGGTGTGGATAAACGTAATTATCTCGCGATCTCGCTTCTCCCGTATTTTGTTTTCCATTTGGTTTCTTATCATCATTTTTTTTTGTTTGTTTGTTTCTTTGTTGGCTTTCAATTTGCTCTCTCTTACTCGTCATTTTGTCTCCACACACCGTTTTTTTTTATAATTACAATAGTATTTGTTATTTGTTTCTTTTTATATCCGTAATCTTACACATATACACTAGCTGGTTACAATAATTTGTGAAAAATATACATCAAAATTTTGTTACTTTTTACATCACAGATATTTTAATATAATATATCTTCTTTTAATTCTTAAAGATTTCTTTTTTTTTCCTTTTCTTTTTTACCTCCCCGTTTTCGACCAAATCCGTCTCTCGCCGGATCGTGTATTTCTTTTTTTCATTTCTTTCTTTTATCAGCGTATCGCCCGCGACGTGGAAGGAGACGGCCGGAGTATCGAACCGAGAAACCGCACCGGCGCCCACTTATTTCCCGTGGAACGAATTCCCGAATTGCCTCGAAGGAAAACGAGACCTGATAGAAAATTTTTAGCCAGCGACAAGTCGCGGTCCATTTAATTTCATAAAAGACCGTGGCTCTCTCGTTTCCCGTGTGTGTCCCGTCGCCTCCCTCGAAGAAAAAAAGGAAACGAAAAAAGAAAAAAAAAAGTAAAACTTGAATCGACACTCGTTTCGACATTCGCGTTGGCAACGATATCTGCCCCTAGCTGCCCGTGCGACTTCGTAATTCCACCTGAACATCCTCGAATCTCCTACATACGATTCTCTTATCGGGCCAACGAGAAAGTATCGATGCTACAACTTTTCACGGTCTTACAACAAACGAAATCTACACTTTTTTACTCTTAATATAACAATTCGCTAATCCCGTCATGTATAAAGCTCTGAATCCCATTTCGAGAACCGTTCGCCGATACTTTCCTCGTGACGCGAGAGAAAGAAATTTAGACAGCACGAATTTTCCTAGATAAGTATCGTAACCAATGGACAGTATTTTTTTTCTTTTCACCTTCTTCGGATAATGTTTAAAATCACAGAACGTTGCCCAATTATCTAACCTAATACCGGACGCTCGTACCCCGGTCGAGATCGATCGATCTCATCCGGGAGAACGCGTCGCCTTCGATCCTTTCGACGCGAGATGAAAAGTAAGAACTCTCGCGGGAATTTATTCTTCGCCTAGGAGTCATACGCGCGTATGTCCCGGGGAAAACGGGGGTAGGTAACTCGTTAAATCGAAATCGCTGCGGCAGACACGTTGTGACGCGACTGTGTCACTGGGAAATGATTACGCGGCAGCCTCGTTAATTACGCCGTTAGCGCCGATCGTCCCAATTGTCGCGAACCAATCGTCCCGTTCTCTGCGAGCACCTCGTAGCTTTCGCGTTATCTAATTTGCGCGCCAGCCGAGCCAGCTCCGTCGTCGTTCATCTAGAAATTCGAGACTCGTACATCCATAGCGTTACAATATTTTATTACGAAGAACAAGTTCCAATTAGACGCGAAAGCCGCTTTAATCATCGTATTAGACAAATTAATATATTTTACCCGCGAGCGTCGACGCGAAATTCGTATGAAATCATTGAATCGAGATCGCGACGACGAGGGAGGAGAGTTCGGCCACCGCTTTCGGCCTCGGAGAACATCGCGACGTATACCTTTGTTAATCGTAAAATTGAATTAACGACAATCATAATGTACGCACGTTTTACAATTTATCCGTACGATAAATATTCATTTGTTCACATCTAACGATAAATCTTCCGGAAATGGGCTATTAATAATATCGGGAGTGTCTTTGATCCCGGGCGTGTCGGTGAGCTGGATTCGTTTCCATTTTTGTCTGCTGGGTAGAGAGGAAGGTGAGGGCGCGATTAAATACGGGGTACGAATAGAATTAGGGTAGGGTGTGACAGGGAACGAGGAAAGGGGGAGAGAAGATGGAAGATTTTTTCTTTTAGGGGGTAGGTCGAGGGGTGAGGAATAAGAAAGATCCTTCTCTCGCTTTTTTTTCTTTCTTTCTTCTTTCAACTCTTGGTGTGGTGCCTGGGTGAACGTTTAGAAAAAAGGTATCTTTTCTTTAAATCTTTCGAGGTATCGAGTAGTTAAAGATCACACCGAACGATTTTTTTTTTTTCGTAGTTTTGACGCGAAGCGGGTGGTCGGCTGGTGAGCGATTAAAAAGGGGGTGACAATTCTTCTCGTTTAGTGGACAAAGGGTAGAGAAGGAAAGGTTTAAATTTACGTTTACACACAATCATGATTAGTGCTTTGCTTGTGTTTATCTGCTTGTTCAGCGTCATAGTGTGTGTGTGTGTTTTAATTTTTTAGTTTTTTTCTTTAAATTCTTCTTTAACCCTAAGGAGACCTTAACGTTTACACTCAATAACTTGTTTTATAGTTTTTTTCCGACGCGCTTCTCTGCTTGGGTGCTCGTTCACCCGTTTGTTACTTGTTTTTTTTTTTAATCCATCCCGTTTATTTATTTTATTTTTTTTTACCTTTAAGTTAATACTCCTTAATAATCCACGGTTTTTTTGCTTTATTTAAGTTTAGGGGTGAGGGGATAAATTTTTTGTTAGTTTAAGTTTAGTTTCCAAAAAACACCGAGAGAGTAGCCTTGTTTACACGATTTACTTTTTTTTCGTAAGGTATAATTTTTTTTTGCGATAATAAGGAATTTTTGCATTTTTTTTAAACACCGAACATACATGCCTTATACTTTATGTACAGCCTAGAGTCTCTCAGTCGTTACTTTACTTAGAAGAGAGTCGTGAGATGAGTGCGTGAATTTTATCCTTTCGTTTCCTCTGTCCTCGTTTACTTTATGTTATTTTACTTGATTTTTATTCTTCATTTTTTTTTTTAGAATTCAGAACCGCATGAATCCTAGCCGGTCACGCGAGAAAGACGAGATGGTACTGGGTCCCAACCCGTTTGTTTCTCTCGCGCGTGCCCGTTTCGTTTCATCAGTTACCTTCCTACGCGTGTTTTGGCTAAACGAATATCAATCATGCCTTTTTTCCCGTCGATTTCGTCTTTTGGTCCAACGTCCTTTTCCTCGGCTACTACAACTAGCGAAACGACGAAATCGCTGCTATTTACTCGTATTCCTTATCGTTCGACTATCGTTCATCGTGTATCTTATAGTCAAGGATCTCCTATTCGCGAACGGAATTCTAATCGGAAACACGAGAAGATACCTCGACAGTCGCGCGTACGACGCTCAATGGACAACCTGTCGACGAAAATTAGTCAAAAGAGGAGGGACTGGCGTTCTTTGTATACTTCATTCCTACGATACCTATTTCACTCGACGATCGATGCAAATTAGAGACAACCCCGTTTACTTTTTCAATATTTCCCTCGGAACACGCTAACGTCGTCGTCGAAACGATCGATAAAAGCTTTAAAAATTCGTTTTAATCCCTGAAGAAAAGTACCAGTGAACCTTGTTCGTATTCTTTTTTTTTTCCTTTTATCTTCCCCCTCTGTTCGATCGAAAATTTCTAAATTTAAGAACGATGGCGGCCAGCTTCTTCTATTTTTCACCCGTTCGCCGTTTTATCTAATTTCGCTACGTGTTTCGCCGAAAGGAAAACACCGTTTTCAGATTCAGAGAATCGTATGTGGAAAAAGTTCCCGACAAGAAGAGAAACAAATGCGCGACTGAGATATTCGAGAACGCCGCGTTGCGTGTCTTTCCCCTGATTTTGCCAACGAAAGAAGGGAAACCGGATTCCTTCAGGATTTAGTCGGATGTTTTCCTACCGAAGAAATTTTTCTCTACGAACGCCCGCCGTTCTTACGGTTTCGTCTTTTTTATTTATTTTTTTCCTTTAAATAGTTTTTCCTCTACGCGGTAGAAAATTCGCGATTCGTATCAAAATTGTTAACACCGTTGCCGCGCGTCGAAGAACAAATTCGTTTTTCGGTAAAAAGGACAAACTCCCCCGAAGTCGAGAGCAACCGCGCGCCTAATAGTTTTAATAGTTGTTCATCCCTTTCCTCGAAATTTCTTACGCTATTCCTCACAGGTTCCCCTTTAGTACCATCGAGCCTCGTCGGAACATTTTTATTTTCGCCTTTTTTTTCATCCAGCCAATTTCAATCGAACCTATATCAAATAAACGAGTAAATTTTCAATTTTCCCGTGGAAATCCTTTGCCAATGATTTATGTGAAACGAGAGAAGTGAACGGGGTCTGAACTTACGGCTTCATCGACGAGGCTCGATTCTTTCAACGAAACGTACCCGCCGCCAGCCTTCCTTCGATCATCCTCGTGTCAAAATGTTTTTAAATACAAGCCCGTTCGAGAGGGATGGGGAACGCGTTTCTACCGAACGCCAGCCTCGAAATAACCGAGAGAGAGATATCAGAGAAATATTGTCGCCTTATGAAAAAACGTCACCTTTAATTACGCGCGCCAACAAAAGTCTTGGCTCGATTCTCGTTTCGCATAATGTACGCTCGTAATGACCAAAAATATATGTATATATATAATATATCATTCCTTATATAATTATGTTGCTCCTTACGAGTTAAGTAATGTTAGTAGTATGTAATAAGTTTGCATTCTTCTTTTCATTAGGTAGTTTTACATCGATAGAGGAAAAAATACGTTGTTTCGCGTCGGCAAATTTATTTTAATTATTTCTCTCGTTTTCTATCCGTGCCGCGCGATTCCCAAGAATAACCGGGATGTTTCGTCGCGCGCTCCTTACCCAACGCTTTCACGTTCAATTATTTAGATAAATCGTTTTTCATTTTTCTTTTCCTAACGGACGCGTGCACGCGCGGACTCTTTATTTTTCCACGTCTGTATCTGTTCCCCGTTTCATGTTATACCGGGACGACGCCGGGTGGGCCCACGACGGTTCGCCACACCGGGTCCCCGGATTTTCATTGTTACATCCTGAAAGCGAAATGTGTGTCACCGAAATTAATTCGTACGTCTGCCTGCGTGTCTCTGTATTTATGGTCAACGTGTGTGTATGTATGTACGTATGTGTGTCTGATAGAGAGATACATATTATATTACTGCGTGTACGTGTGTGTTCGTATGCATTCCGGTACAATAACGTTGCATCGTGTCCTGTACTATATGTATGTATATATTACAGCATTGAGCCGATCCGTTCTCCTCGAGAAAAATCGAAAACGTTTCGCCGTAGTCGAAAAGGGAGAATATGCGTGTACGCGTGTGTGGTTCCGGTACGACCTACCGTCATCTGGCGACGCGTGTGCCGGATACACGTAAGACCGATGGAATCGCGGTGGGTTCACGGGTTGGTTCAAGCACAGCGTTTTTTAAAACACGCGTTCACCGTGTTTCCTTTCCCTTCCGTTACTTTACCGTCTTTTTGTTACCCGTCGCGTTGTTATTATTATTACGGTTATATATCGGAACTCGCCTTGGCGACGTTCAAGGGGGCTCTTCCGGATGGAGAAAAAAGGGCAGGGTCACGCGCGCTCGTGGCCCGTTCCTTGGGCCAGGCGCTTTCCTAAGCAACGCGCGCTCACGCAACGCGACGGAGGAGGTGCTGCTCGGCCGTGCGCACGGCCCTTCTCTCGCTCATTTTTTAAAAAACAAAAAACGAAAAAGAAAAAAAAATATGCTCGTTCGCCGGCGTTCGCTTTCATAGCGGTGTCGTGCGCGGCTCTTCCGGTTCTTTGTCGGCTCGGCGTGAAAGACGATTCATCGAGCGCGCCGCGTTAGTGAATCGAACCGGGAATGGAGTTAGAGGCGGGCGCGGTGCGCGCACCGAGCATCCCCCGTGACAGACCGTTGGCAAAACGCGCCGCGGTAAAATACCGGTGAGCTCGCGAGCTTGCCGTGGCTCGTCACACGGATCGTTATTTCACACATTATTTAATGAAATCTCAACGATACCGACTTTATTTTCCCTACTGCTCGACGGAGTCTTCCATAGCGATCAGCGGCCCGCGTTGCTCCGTCGACTGCTGCTGCCCGCTACTACCGTTGTTGTTGTTGTTGTTGTTGTTGCTGCTGTTGTTGTTGTTCGTCGGCTCGCTCGCGGACCTGTTGCTACCGGCACTGTAGCCCCGTTGAACGACCAGTCCGCTGACCGCACCGTACTCCTTTTGTTGCTGCTGTGGCTGTTGCTGCTGCTGCTGTTGCTGAGTCTTCTGGCTCGAATGATCTACTATAAGCTTACTATCACAGGCACTTTTTTTGTCAGTTGATACGGCGTAGAGATTGTGTAAGTCCGGGTAGTGATTCAACTGCTGCTGCGGCTGTTGCTGCGGCTGAACGGTCAGAGTCTTTCGATCCTCCTGCTGGCCACCATTGTGAATCTCCCGTTCCCTGCTGCTACGATCCACCCTGCCGCTGTCACGGGTGCTGTCCTCGTCCCTGCTCCCGGCGCGCGACACCGAGAGCGGCGTGGGCGGCGACGTGAGACGATCGCTGCCGTCGTCGTTGCGGCCGCGATCCGACGGCGACGGGCTGAGATCCACGGTGGGCACGCGTTCCGGCCTCTCCGGGACCGACCTCCCGCTCGCCGACGGCCCCCTGTAGCTTTCGTCCTCGCTGCTGTCCTGGGCCAACCTCGGGATCGGCGTCCTCCTCGAATTCCTGCAGAGCTGATCGATCAACGCCTTGCTCCTCATCTCCGGTAGCTGCTGCGACGACGACGAGGACGACTGCTGGTTCCTAGCGTCGGTCATCACCCTCTGGTCCCTTGGTATACCCGTCTCGAGGCTCGACCTGATCAAATTGTCCAGAAAGCTACCGTTCGCGCCCGACCCGTCGTACAAATTGTCCTCGCGCGACGTCTTGCTCAGCGGCGTGCCGCGCGAGTTCGAACTGCCCGCCGACTCCGACGCCGCGACGCCGTCTCGGTCTCTCTGCTGGTGTTGCTGCACCATAGCCGCGTTCCTCTGCTGCTCTTGGAGACCGCGGATCCGGCTGCTGGCGAAGTACTGGTCCGGCAGGATCGCCGGCACGTTCGCGGTGCCCGCCATGAACGGTGACGGCATGAACGGCGGCGGCGGGCTCCAGAAATTGAACGGGGTGAACGGTAACGGCATGCCCTCCATGAACGGCGGCATCTTCATACCGTTCGGACCCGGCATGCCACCCGGCGGCGTGAACGGTTTCTGAGGCTTCAGCTGCGGCTTCTTGTCCGCCGCGGTGCCCGGTCGTATACTCGCCGCTGCAGCGGCCGCCGCGGCGCTCGTCGTGTCCTTCGTCTTGTCGTCCGCCTGCTTCTGGTCCCTGGAAGATCCAAGTAAATCTATTTAATCTGAATTCACGTGTACCGGACTCTTTCCTAGAATAGAAGGAGCGAAACGAACGGGAGAACTACCTCTTAACACTTTCACAACCGCGTGTTCGTGCGGTGAAACGTCGCCAGGAGCAGGCAATATTTTTGAACAAACACTTCGCCCTGCGTACTAGCAATGACGCCAGGCAAGCAACGTCTTGCCTGCCGATGACACCACGTACGTGTCACCGGTCGTGAAAGTGTTAACATTGACATCTCCACACGTACCTCTTCCTCGGCCTCATCAGATGCCGCTCCTTAACTTTGTACTCGAGAGTGGAGTGCGGCACTCCGTAGTAGCTGCCAGCTCTGTGCACGCTCATCTCGCCCCGTTGAACCGCTCGCACAGCCTCTACCAAACTGTCCCTGTCGTAGTTCCTGTACTTCCCTCGCTTCGGCCTCGTGCCCTTGCCGCCGGTCGCCGGCTTCGACTTGTTCGCCTCCTGCTGTTGCTGCTGCTGCTGCTGCGACTGCGACTTCGCCTGCGTCTGGGACTGCTGCGCTGCGGCCGCCGGCTGAGGCGGCGTGTACCTACCCCTCTTGAACGGGCTCGCATCCGGCAGCATCGTTTGCTGCGACGGCACCACCCCAGCCGGCTGACACACCGGCATCCCAGCCGCGGCCACCGTCTGACCCTCTTGGAACTTGACGCTGATGCTCTTCGCGATCACGTCACGGAAGTTGACCACCGTCTTGCCGAGCGAGTTCGTCGGGCTGCTGGCGCCGGAGAACGCCGGGCTGACGCGTTCCAGGAGGCCGGGGCTCGAGGCGGCGGCCGCGAAGCTTTGCGCGAACGCGGCCGAACCGCCGGGCTCGCCGTTCTTGCTCGAACATCCGGGCGTGCTCGCGGGCTTGTAGGACGGAATCTTGAGGATCGCTCTCCCCTGAGCGCTGTCGCTCGCCTCCTCCTCGATGTTCGGGTTGAAATCGTCGTTCGTTATCGGGCCCCGTTGCTGTTGCTGCTGTTGACTCTGCGACTGCGCCTGGGACGCGAGATGGTGATGGAGTTGTTGATGCGGCTGCGTCTGGTCCCCGTTCACGCTCTTGTTCAGCCTCTTGTCCTCGCCCATCAGCTTCCGCATCACGTCCATGCCTGTAAACGTGGCCGATTCGCGTGTCGTCAGACCGATGGATTGATCATCACCCCGCGAGGAATACGATTTCACTTCTTCGCGCCTCGCGGCGTTTGTCTTAATCGCGGATCAACACCCCGAGAACCGTTTTAAGCCACTTAAACGAAGTTCCGCTCAGAAGGTGGAAAAAGTGTCGCCGACCCGTCGACCAGGGCCTGGCTTCTATCGATTCGCGAAGACCTACTCGGGTTGTAATACACTTTTCGACTCTTCGCCGTAGACCGGTTTGCCCGGTCAGCGGATGAAGCGGTCTAACCCAAATCCCTTTTCGAGCTGACTGTACGCACGCGGGGTCAGACAGGAGTCCGAGGGTACTTTTTCTCCGCAGACATGTGTCGTTACTTAAAATTATGTTTCTTTCAATGAAAATCGGCGTTTCCTGTCGGATCCAACGTACGACCGATCGCGCACGGGATATCAACTTTCTCACCTTTGAACGGCGCAGCTGCCGCGAGCATCTTTTGTATGTAGGGGTCGATGTTCGCGTGTTCGAGATCCGGCCACTCGGCGCCGGTCGCCTGTCCCCGTTGCAGCAACGCCCTCAGGGACTCGCTGCCGCTTCCTTCGAGGGTGGAGAACCTGACGAGATCCTCCAGGGACAGTAAGGGCTTCAGCAGCGCCTTCTCCACTTCTTTCTCCTCTTCCGCGCCGGACAGTTCTTTCTCGTCCACCTGTTAAGAACAGTACCTCTCTCTAGCGTTTCACGCACACCGCACACGAGCGAAGATTTAAACGGCGTTACAGGCCTCGGATCAAGGTCTTGAATAACCGAGACGTCTCGATCCGGACCTGGAACCATCGACAGGCAATGTTCCCTCCTCTCGAGGAAAATACGACCGCTATTGGGAACAGATTTCGTCGAGAGGCGTGTTCGTATATGTAGGCGCGTGTGTCTGTGTTTTGTAACAGTGTCGGTTGTCCATGTACGATAGTATATTATTTTCCTTCTGAAGCGTCATGCAGGAATTTGCCAGAAATAATCGTACGCGGGAAGCTTTGACAAGCAATCAGAACTGAACCAATACAAAAAGTAAAAACTGATTTGCCCGTACGTCGCGCGTGGAAAAAGTCTCTCAGTCGTTGCAAAAGAAAGAGAAAGGCGAAAGGTCGAAAATTGAGAACCAGCTTGGAATATTATGTTTCGCTCGCAGTCAGCCCGACGCACATCGACACTTATCAAGTCTCGTTAGCTACTCCGTAGACGCATGCAGTCGAACTAAGAAAAACGAAACAAAAGAAAAAGGAATAATCTACCGTGACTAAACTACCCGCGCTTCTTCTAACGACACCAGTTAAAATAAGGAAAAAAGAATCGTCGCTTTGGATCGTCTGCCTTTGACGGTAAAGCCACGCCACTTGCAAGAGCATGCCCTGCCAAAACGATACGATTTTATGCGAAAAGATGTTCCCTGCCTCGGGTCTTCAACGAGTGCTAAAGCACGGATCGTAACCCATTGCACAAGATGCACACCGAGGATGCACAGCGTCGAGGTCGGAACGAAGCGCGCAAAATATAGGCTACTCGCGACAACGAGAATCCACGGGGCCGAGGGAAGAGTGTCTCGTCTCTCGCCTCGCCGCGAAACAATTTATTTATCGTATGCTCCCGAGAACTTACCTCGAGTCTTGCAACCTCGCCAAGACCAAGCGGCCGTGTGTTAAACTACAAATAGTGAGATAAAAGAGTTAAACAGCCCATGCAATAACATTCGACACTACTGAGCATCACGGCAACCGATACAGAATCCCGTGAACCGACACGAGAGCTGTCCTCTGTTACGGACGGAAAACCGGACATGGGAAAAGTTCAACGCCGGTCGGTCGGTCCACGCGAGTTCCATGATCACCGTGGCAGAGGTATGTTTTGGGGAAGCTCCATTCGTTCTTCCTAACCAAAACCACGCTTAAAATGGGCGAGAAATAGTAGTAGTAATTATCAAGAACCGAGTCTCTTTTATTGCCCGATCGTTTCGCGCTTTACTCGTCGCCGAATATATCGAATAGTCTCTCTCGTTGTCCTTGGATGCATCATCTTTCACTTTCAAGATAAGTCGCGCCCAGAGCGATAAATTGGGATTAGGCTGCGGACGTTTATGCGTTAATGGGTGGTAGTTTAACCGGGCGGAATAAAGCAAAGATACGTTTGCCGAATGAAACGGATTGCCGCGTGAATCGTAATCCTTTAATCCCGTTCATAAAATACTGATCAGGCATAAACGTTCGCAGTCTACTTGCGATCAAAGATGTCGCGAGAATACGCGTACGCGTGAAAAACCGAAACGTGGAACCAAACGTTTAACACGGGTAACGAGAGCCTGTGGGGGGTTAAGACGTATAATATTTTCGGAACGAGGGCGAAAGAATAGTTGGAAACCGGTTAACGAAACTCGTGCCACCGGTGCTAGAAGAAGCGTGGTGTCCGAAACGACTCCGTTATTTCTCGTTCGAGCCTACACTCTCGTCATTGCCAATTCTCAATTCTCGATTTTATTTAAGAGAAAAAAAAAACAGAACCGTGGGTGGATATAATATCAAGAATGTTTCTCTCCTCTCCGCCTCTCTCTCCTTCATTTCTCCTAACTCTCTCTCTCACACATCGTCGCGTTTACTTGAAATCTCTCTCTCTCATTTCTTTTTTTTTTTTTCTGTTTCGTCCCCAAAACCTACCTCATCCACTTGCGGGGGCGGAGTGGTGGTCGCGGAGGCGTTTTGGGTCGTATTTGGTGGTGTTGTAGTAGTAGAAGTAGTAGTGGTGGTGGTGGTGGTGATGATGGTGGTGGTCGTGGTGGTGGCTTGGGCGCCGGGCTCGTGAGGGTGTGAGTGGGTGCTATTCAGGGACGCGTCCCTTTCGCGTTCCATCGCAAGCTTGTAGACCTTGTTCCTTAGGGTGCTCCGCGGTATCCCGTAGATCACGGCTGCCCGCCTCGTCCCGAGCTTCCCACTCTGTATGTCCCGCAGCGCCGCTTGCAGCTCCTCCTCGGTGTAGGCCCTCCGGCCACCCCCGGCACCCACCACGGGGACACCACCGATCCCTGTCGCGGCCGCCGCTGCCGCTGCCACGGCAGCCACCGGACCGGTCATACGCGGTTTCGCCCGATAACAAGAGCTAAAAAAACACACCGGATCAATGATACCTTAGACATACGTGTGTACCCTGTTACACGGGCTTGAACACTCGTCATTAATCGAATCGCGAAAATACACCCCGGCTTTTGTACCCCAATTCGCTAATGAATCCTCACTTCATTTAGTCTACCTAATTTACCGTAAACGTCCCGACGCTGCCGGGGTGTTTGTAAATTCCGATCCGTGTCCGATAATTGCGCGATCATCGTAACGAAGTTCGGTTATCGGGTGGGCACATACTTTTCGTGTACACGTTGACGCGTACGTGTACGTATGTACGCGACGTGTACATATATCTCACGTAGACCGCAGCGTGGCTCACGTGTATGGGTATGTACGGTGGTAGCTGGAGCCACGTGGCCGGCGTGGAACGCGCACGTGTTGTGCACGAGAAGCGAATCGATTCAACAGAGTGTCTCGTTAACACTTTGATCTCCGGCGTAGCTTCGCGTATCTATATACCGCAACCCGGTACGGACGCGTTAGAACCGACGGGGGAGGGCGAAACGAAATTGGACAGCGCGCGAAACTTCCCTATCCGGGCATTACGCAATTAAACCCAGCGCTCGTGTTTCACGGGCTTCTTATCCCTCGCACCCTACGCGGCTATTAGAACGCCCAAGTGTCCCAATATTCGTATCGACCACCCGAGAAACCACTTAACGATTAATAAGTAAATTCGTTTCCCCTTTCTCTCGGTTATCGTTAAAGAAATTTCGATTCGCGGAATCATCGTGACGCAACCGAGCGACAGATAGCAATCGGGACCGGTGCAATTCGTCGCGTGATAAGATTAATCTCGGGAATTCGTCGTAAAAGAAACGTCTGACTCGCGAAACGTGGGCCTCTCCCCTCCCCCCGGTGACGAGTTCGTCGACCGTCAAACTGATAAAACCGTATCGCCGCCGGCTTCGCTTCGGTTTTTATTTCGCGCGATACCTGCTGCCCTAACAATTAACCTCGTTATCATGTTACAATTTGCTAATCGTCGCATGCCGATGAACCATTTTAACGGGCCGCGGTTAACGAGATCCGCTGAGAAATTCATAGATAACGGCGCGCCGAATACGGACCCCCCCGCTCGATAAAGAGGCTCACGCGAATTTTCCACGCGGCCGAAATTACTCCGTCGCCCCGTCCGGTTGATCGTCCGCGCTTCTAATTTCGACTTCGACGACTCGCGGTTTCGGGCTATCTTATCGTTAATTACGTTAGCGCGCGTGCGCCAGCGCGAACGCTGTGCCCCGTTTTCTCTCCGCGTTCCGATCTTCCTCGCGGCGACGCGCGCCGCCGAGGTACTCCCGTCGCCGGGCGTTGTGTCAGGAGGTGCAGATTACGGTGTACTAATAATAGACGACGATAAAAATTTGACGCGCAAAATGTTCCGTAAGGGGAAAACAGCGAAAACACCGGGGGCAACGCACGCTTAGCGACTTTTACTCCTCGCCTCCTCGTCTTTTCTTTCTCGCGCGTCGCAACGATATTTATTTTACGCCCGGGGAACGATACCGAGTCGCTCGCG
>SHCU01000037.1:311596-325356 GCA_004307685.1 Ceratina australensis
ATAAAATAAAAAAATAAAAAAAACCAAACACGTTTAACCGTGGAACGATGATGTTCTTCTATGATTTTTTGTTTGTTCCTTCCTGTTAAAAACCATTCGATCAATCGCGCGAGTCACCGCGAGGCGTCGCGAGTCGAACGCAAATGAGAGACACAGACGGCTACTTATGATTGATCGACTGACTCTCACACGGAAACAAAGGATAAGAAAGAGAAGAATAGGAGCGAGCGAAGCGAACGAAATCTACCCACGCCAGAGAAGGATGATGGTTGTGTCACACACGTACCTGAGAAGTTTTCGGTTTAGCCGAGAGGTCGAGTGGTTGGTCGGCCGGCGTCGCGCTGTCCTGGTGGGGTTGAACGCCGACGAGAGGAGCCTCCCTCGACGGCAGACACCACTGGGGCAACAAGGTGGGGTAGGTGCCGGTGAGGGCCGCGGCGACCATCGAGGCCGCCATCGGGTCGACCTGGACCGCGGACATCGGTGACTCGGCCGACCGCGAGCTGCTGCTACTGTCGCTCGGCGGGCTCTGCAGGACGCGACATCGAGAAGAGAAGTGTTACGGCCATGGCCAGGTGTTTCTCTCGTCATTGGTCGGACACGATGGGGAACGCACACGCAAAAGGAGGCTTGATTACCACCACCGGCGTGGGAGGATAGAAGAAACGGAATCGACGGAAAAAGGAAGCGGCGGCGGCGGCGGCGTCGAAATCGAATCCCTCGATCGAATTCGCGGGCCCTCGCTAGGGCTCGTGAAACTTTTATAAGGGCGACGCGCGCCTCGTCAAAGCGATCAAAGCCGCGTAACGCGAAGGCGAGAAGTATGTGTATGTATGTGCTGCTCTCGCGCGAGATAAATCAAAAATTGAACGTGCGACACGGACCGATATCGTGTCTGCGGGATATCCGGGCGGTACAGGCCGGCTCTCTCTCTGATCCCGGGAGAAGTGACGCGAACGGATTCCGTATCACGGACACGGAATTTTCTATTCGCCGGATTGATAACGGACACTTTAATTCGCGTCGGCTCGTTCAACTTTCACGAGTCTATATTCTTCCGGTGCCGGGATATTTCGAAAAGTCAGCCTGTACCGCTCCTGCTCCCGTGTCGCACACGCGATGTCCCTTCCGCGCGATTAATTATGCGCTCTGAGGATATCTCGCGTACGGCGTAACGCGTTTTCCTTTCGTCCGTCGCATCACGGCCGGGACATCCGAGTCACGGTGACCAGTCGGATCGTATCGAGATTTTAATTGCTCGCGGCCGATTCGTCACCGTGACGCGATCGCGCGAGAATCGTACTGATGCGTATAATGTATGTTCCCTGACATGTACACGTGTGCACGTATATATGTGTACTGTACGCGTCATCCGTTTTATGAGATAGGGACGGGTACTTACGAGGGGTGGTCGATCATCGTGCGGTAGCTTGCCGTCCAGGCAGAAGTAACACTTGTCCAACGGCTTCCAGTCTTCCGGCGGTGGACTGGTACGTCGGCTACCGATAAGAAACGGCGCCACCGTGTTCCTCCCGCTAGCGTCAACCTCCCGGCACGGCAGCACCGTCGTCGACCTGGTCCCGTCCGCTGCGTCCAACGGTCCCGGTATCGTCGGCCCGCCTCCAGAACTCGGGACTTCTTGCAACTCTTCCTCCTTCTTCACTCTCAGCAACCCTTGCGTCACCGGTGTCCGCTCGGACGCGACTTCTTCCGTTCGTTCCTGCAACGCACGTTCCTACAGTCGTACGATCCATCAATGTATCATATACATAATAATTGATACCTTATAATATACGTATATTTAATAATAATTATATGCATGTTTAAGCGTTCGAGTCCCAAGCAGCGCGATCGCGCTGTTGAGATTTTATGTCGAGAAAACCCAGCACATTTCGAATGATGTCGACAAATGACGATGCGTTACCGATTTCGAAGGATTCATCGATGTAACATAAACAAAGCGCTATCGCGCTGCTTGGGTCTTTTCATACTCATTTAGAAAAAGCGCGGTTGCGCTGTCTGGGATTCTTCGACAGTGTTTTTTCAATACCTCCTGTGACTCAAACGGTTAATAATTGATAACCATCTTATATGTATTGTTACATACAGTTCTTGCTTGTGTGAGCTTCCCTAGAGGAACGAAATCCAAGCGAAACAATAAATTTGTGTCCGAATTTTTCAATGCTCCATGTAGGATGAATGCTTTCGGATCTTTGCGTGATTTTGACGTTTCAAAATGCAAACGATTTTAACCTGCATATCTTGGATTTCGTCATCCTAGAGAACATTTACATAAACAAGAGCTAGACCACGATTCGCAGTCCCAATTCGTGCAACGTACCTTGGTCCCTTCCATGTCGGTAGCGTTGGTACGATCTCGAGTTCCCCGATCCTTCTCGATTCTGAGAGGACTCACGGGCCTGTCGACGACGTCCTCGTCGAGCTTCAGCCGTTTCTCCGCCTCGGTCTGCCTCCCCTCCTCCTCCTCCTCGTTCTCTTCGTCCTCCTCGGTGGCATCGCCGTCGTTCTGGCGCCGTTTGCGTCGCCGCCTGGTCGTCGGGATCGTGGTGGTGCCCGTGGTCATCGTCGCCGTGCTGCTCGAACCTGTCGTCGTCGTCGTCGTCGTCGTCCCCGTGGTCGTCTCCGTCGACGTATCCTTCGACGTGTCCTCTCGGCCGACGCCGTTCGCGAATTCCTCCTCGGCGGCCTCGACCTTGATCTCGTCCGGTTTCAGCCGACGCTCCTCCTGCTGCCGGTGATCTTGCCCGGGTTGCAGCTGTAGGTGATGGTGATTCTGCAGGTGATGCCTCTGCAGCGTCTCCTGCTTGACCGGGCCGGGGGCGGTTGTTGTTGTCGCGGTCGCCGTCGTGCTCGCCGTCGTGACACCCGGCGGCACCGTCGTCGTTGTCGTCGTTATCGTTGTGGGTAACGAGGTGGACGCCGCCGGGTGGATCGCGCGCGGCCCAATTTGTTCCAGGTTCCCGGGCACCGGGTCGCAGGACGACGAGAACGCCGGGTATAATCGGTGGTGGGGCTGCGCCGTCAGTGATTCGCTGCTGCGAGTACCGCTGTACAGGGTGTCCTGGTATTGCTTCCATTTCCTACGGCCCATCAACTCCTCCGCTACCCGTTCCAGACCTACGACACCACCGCGACTACATCAAACGATGATGACCGCCGTTGGCACGCTAGCCCCCTCGGTCAAACCACCCCTCGAATTCACATCGTTTCGCAAGAATCTGATCGGCCGCGTGTATTGTAAAACTAGCGATAAGCTAGATCTCAGATTCGGACCGAGCGTATCACCGTGATGATTAATAAAACGAGCAACGATAAGCGGATTGCGTCAAAGGGGAAAAGGCGAGTGAGAAGCGTGGAAAATGGGAGTTTCTCGTGCAAGTACGAAGATCCGTCAACCGCGATAACCGTCGGCTTGCGGCATCCACGAAAATCGCACGCTCGAGAAACCGACCGGCCGGCCGGACGCCGCGGTTTTTTCTTTTTCCGAAGGACACGGGCAACACGAATGTTGCAACCGGAGGAAAATTACGGCATCGCCGAAACGCAACCTTCGGTACATTTAGTTAATCTGATCTTAAGGGTTTTTTAATACGCGTCTACTGACCGATATTAATTTCCAATATAAATACTCGACGGAAATATCCGGTTGCAACGTAAATTCGAATCGTGTTTATTCGAACGATCGATCTGATGCTCTTTCAAACCGTGAACGAAGTAAAAAAAATAAGGTTTTTGCAAACGATCCTCGAAACGTTTCAACGGCGTATTTAGAAATCCGGTCGGCCCGCGATTCATCGGGCTCGCCCGGAGTCCTACTTCGAGCGCGTCAATTGATTCTAAACAGACACCCGGTACGACGGCACGCGTCCCGCAAATGCACCATAACTGTCACGCCATTTGGTCGTCGCGTGTGCCACGGGCACACGCCGACCGATTCGCGTATACGTAAATACTCGGTCGCGGTCGCGTGTGTGGGTGGAATTCGCGTGCGCGAGAAGATCGAGCCGCTGCCGCAACCGCTCGCCGAGGCGATTTTTCATGGCTGCCGCCTTTATTTCTCGCCGAATTGATTTTGTCGTACGGCCAGCGCCGATTAACCCTTCTTCGAATCGCGAAGGCCGTTCAGATCTCTCCCCCTCCCCCCGTCAGCAATCACAAACCTACGGATCTGTGTCGATGCGAATATTTCACGAACTCGAGTAGAGCTATTATCTCCTGGCGATTGATGATTTATAAGATCCAGGAAACGACTATAATTATTATATATCATAGCTTTGATACAATTTTCCTCAACGATTCCTAGCAAAAATTTCACGCAACCGGGAATCCCGAACTCCGGCAACGGCGCACCGTTTCCGGTGTCCGATTGTGTTCACCGATGAGTAGAAAAATTGGAATGTCCGGTAAATTAGAAAAGAAGCGAAAACGCGCGTACGTATAGTTTCGTCGGGCATCGATCGGCCTAGGTTGCGTTTAACAACGCGGTGGGGCTGTAAAAGGAGAACGCCGCGCGGCGCAATGAAAAACATCTGAATAAATTATTATTGTTTGTCGAACGTTTCGAACGGATAGCGACGCCTCCCCATCGGAGGAGGCGGATAGTCCTTGTTTCGTCTCCCAGCGTTCGGTGTATTAGTGGCCATTATTTAAACGCTCTAGTTCTCCACGCAGCTTATCAAATACAGGTATATAATGCCAGTTTGCGGAAACGCGAACTGGATCTGCGCCGCTCGAACGTATATGCACGTACGTACGTACGTACGTCTACCCGCTTACTTGCTCGCACACGTCCAAGCGGCGTCCGCGTGCACGCGCTGCTGTCAGAAAAACGTATGACAAGTATTACGGTCAGGGCTGAGTTTATACAGGCGGACTCTGAAATAGAACGTATCACTTTTTGAACGTTACGGCTGCTTTCGTACGGCGTGCTCCATTCAGAATCGTTCGCGGAACGTCTAATAATTATTGCACAATAGTTTATATACCGAAACAGCGGTTGGCAGTTAGTTCGTCCCGGTAATCGCGCGAGATACGATTAGAATAAACACCGATCCGGTAACTACTCAGGGAGATATAATTTATCGATGTGTATACAGTTAATTAACGTTTGTGCCAAATATTGCGACGGAGATAGCCGACGGAGAAAATTGCATACGGTTAAACATTTTTTTTTATTGGCTTCCCGGTTACGACGGGAGGAATACTAATGAACCTGAACAATCGAGTATCTCGCACGTGTAGCTATAAGTGGGCGTTACGAAAATAATTACACCGCTTCGGGTGACTAATTTTGATCGATTCCCGTCGCGTTGACGTCGCGAGTCGGGGAACTATGACCGGGTATTTTCCGCAAATTTCGCCGCTAGAACAAACCGTGACTAACTGATCCCGGGTTTTAATAATGCATCGATAAGAGGAACCGCGAACCTCGTTGCACAAGCGATCGCAATCCTAATCTGCTGAAAAATTATCGAGATTGAAGCCTCGAACTTCTTCGTAATCGAGAGGCTCGCCGAGACAACCGCGGACGATTATTATATTACGAATCATCATCTCGCGGGAACGTGCTGCCGCCCAAGGCCGCCGCGGGTGACTCATGAGAAAAAATCTGTACGAAGTATAAGGCGATCGTTGCACGAAATTCTTTTTCTTCTCGCCGGAGTTAAATTTAGCCTCGTTTCCCGGTGACGTCAAACGGCAACTCATCTAAGTACGAACAAAAGAGACTTAACGGCGAACAACGAAAAAGATATCAAGAGTCCCTCGCGGAGAGACGAGAGACCGTACGGTGCGAAACGAGTGATGATTCTTCGTTTGACCGTCCGCTACACNTGATGATTCTTCGTTCGACCGTTCCGCTACACCTGATTTACAGCTTCGGACAATTATTCTGAAACCCACTATCGCTTATGCGTGAGTTCCTAGCGGGACAATATTCACAAGTAGCAAGAAATCTGTTGGCTTATGTTTCGGCATATGACGATGCTGCCAATGCTTAACCCTTTCGCTACGGCAGTTCGGTCCGCCTTAGCAATATATACATATATAAATAAGCAATATATATAATAAAGCAATATAATAAATATTTATATATAATAAAGTACATAATAAAGCAATATTTATATATAAATACTCTTGAATGGGACCTCCCGACGAAAGAGATTTATGTAGATTAACCTATTAGGCGCGATGAGCCGCTATAGTGGTTTTCGCGGATCATCTTTCTGAACGACGCGCCACTATAGTGTCTTAAAGTATGCATATGATTAAATTATAATTTTTTTTAAACTATGTGTGTCATATTTTTAAGAAAAATGATAACTTAATCATCGAGGACTTAATTCGAATGTACTCGCGTAGAAAACAGCATTGTCCGTCACACATTGCAATACTGTTATCGTTTACGCACAACTGGGGTTTAACTCTGTCGTACAGAAAAACAGCCTCGTGCAAAATTCAGCCGTGCCTGAGAGGCTGAAATATATATTAATTTATATTTATATCATTTACATTAATTTATTATATTATTCTTATTATGTTTATGTATAATAATTGTTATATTTACATTATTATCGTAATTATTTATATTAATGTACGTCGGACATATCCGGCGATCAGAGCGAAAGGGTTAAGCCTGGAGCATTGAGACCTAAACGAATAGATTTCTTACTACTTGTGAATATTGTCTCGCTAGGGAACTCGCGCAGCAGTGGGTTCAGAATGATTGTCCGAAGTTGTACCTGTATAAATCTTCGTAAACGCTCGCGGCATAATTAACCGAAAAACAGGTCAGACGTTCGATCGTCGGAAACGGAGGAAATCCGAACGTACTTTCGACGGTGAACGCCGGTTAAGATTCTCGTCTTGCTCGAAAGGTCTGATTAACTCTCGCCTATCGACCGCAGCATCGTCGACCTTGCGTGTAATCAATGGCCAAACGCAGGGAATATAATCCGAGCGGGGAAGGTAGTAATCGCGGTTTTTCCTTTCGCCGAGAAGTTCTCCGGTTCGAGTGGGCGGCCGAGGAACGCGCGGGCACCCCGGATTTCCAACTGAATGAACGGCAGAGCCGAACGGTTGAACGCAGAGCGGCGAACGGTACAGCCACGGGGCCGGGAGCTAACCGAGCGAAGAAACAGAAACAACCTCTCTCTCGCGAAGAGAGACGCTCTCGGCCAATGACGCAAATCGCATCGAACCGAAAAACGATGAATTTCCATCCCGTCTGTGTCCGCGGCAGACTTTTCTCAAGTGAAATACGCCTACGCCGCGGTGCTTTCGTTCCGGACAATTTTCGCGATTAATATCGAACGCGACGGATGAAACGGACGTCCGCGCGTTTCGGCGTGGAAGAGAAAAGAAAAATGTAACCCGCTGCGTTATGTAATTCATTACTTGACATTTTCCCGAGGCCTGATCGAACGGACGGCCGGAGGGGTGGGGGAAACGGAGGGGGGATATTCGCGGTGAGCAAAGTTCGAGTCCTTGATCGATTCCAGAAGTAATTAGACGGGTGGCGCGCCTTTAGGATGAAATTCCAGGCGAGAGGTGCCGAACCAATCTTATCTCGCGTGCCATTTAAGAAGAGGAAGAAGTAGGGCAGATGACCACGCCCGGGATTAAGCCAATCGTGACGCAGACTTCGCACCCGGGAACCTTCTTCTCCGCCGTATAAAACGATTATCCCCCCCACCCCCCCTCGCGACGCCAGTTTTTCACGATTAAACGTTCGCAAAAATTTCGCTCGGTTTTAACACAGCTACCGGAGACGCTACCGTGAAATAAAATCACGATTTACTGCCGCGTCGAAAAATCTCAACGCGAATCTTCGGGAGGGATGATCGAGCCAGAGAGGAAAACGAATTTTTGTTTCGGTAAAAAATGGAATCCGTTGGTCCCGGAAGCGATCGGTCGTTGCCTTGATAAATGGGAAATCAAAATGAGGGAAGATCGGAGAACGAAGGATAGAGAGAGAGAGAAAGAGAGAGAGAGGATCTACTTTCGACGGGCGTCCTCCGAGCGAACCGAGGATATAGCGGCACCATTCTTCAATTCTAAATCGAATGGCCTCGGGGCCCCATCCGACCAATCGCTGCGCCGCAATTTTAGAATCGAGCGCGCGCGCTATATTTTTCCCCTCCGACGGCTGACGGTCCTGCGTCTCGGTTTGCCTATCGTTCCCTTGGTCCCGTCGCTAATCGTCGGCCCGTTTCGACCAATGGCAATCCGGTTTAGACGAGAGTAGAAGGTTAGAAAATGGGTGGCCGGGCATGGTGGGGCCCCGCAGCTGGCTCTCACGAGCGACGCACAAGGCTATCCTTTGTCCGAAACTTGGCTCGGCGATTCGACCGAGCCGCGGCCTAAGAAGCCTGCGCCCGGTACGATAATAACGAAATAATTGCGATAACGACCCCCGCGCCTGGGAAACTCGTCGAGGTCGGCTCTTTTGCGAAATTTCGTGACTCGTCCGCGGCCGAAAAGAGAACGGACTATCTGTTTGTCTACAGCGGCGGAAACCAGCAACTCCTCGATATAACCGTCGATGGTATTAAATTAGAAAGCCGACGAACGATTCGGAAGATATGTATAAAACTGACCGTCGTACCGTGAACACAAACAGGCGCGACGACGCGGTTTACGATTCAACGCGATCGTCCGTCGATACAGGTTAATTGCGAACGATTAAAATAGCGTCTCCAGTAGGTAAGAAACCTATGTAGCTATGTAACCGGTTAAAAATAAAATTCCCCAGGTCGCCTACTCGAGAGTTATCAGCGCCGGCTTTGTTACACGATCGCACGAGATTCCCATTCACCGGCGAGAGATCGGTTAACTTCTATACGTGTAGACGCGGCGCGCCGGTTTTCGTTGCGAGCAAAGGACGGAGAGTAGCGGAGATGGATGTCGAAATACGCGGAGCGTTACTTGTCTCTCAACAAGGCATGGAACCCAGCCGTGCCTCATTAAGATCTCGAAACGATGCTTGCCAAAGATAGAGACACCGTGAAGGTTATTTGTTAATCTCTCCCGGAGATATTGACGCCCGAACAAAATTCTCGCGATCCGATTTACTCGCTGAAACCTTGCCCCCGAGAAACCGATCGAACGACGTCGAACAATTTAGCGACAATTAAAACGGCCCTTAGAAGTACACGTGATTTTTGTTGACCCTCGCAGAATTTCTCGGAGGCACGCAGGTTTTATCGAAGTGGGAAAAGGAGTATTCGATCGGCCGTTGCGAAAATGCAAAATCGGACGGAACAGGAAACCCGGGCCGGCGAAGGCTGTTACAAAAGGCACGGAAGGCGAGCAAACAATGCGCGAAGAAAGGCGCGCACACACCCTTTTCAGCGCAACGCTCCGACTCTTGCGAGCGAGGCACACGTGAAACCCGAAAGGTACCAGCTGCCCCCAAAAATTTTCTGGTCCCTCTCGCTCTTCGCTGCCCTCCTTAGCCAGTCACCCCGTGTGTGCACGTACACGTAACCCAACCGCTAGGCACAGCCAGTCGGCGACGTATTATCGGGCCGACTGGCTGCTTCTCTTTTTCTTCGACAATGTTCGTCAAGGTGTGCACGCGTCGGTACGTACACAGATCTACGTGAGAATATGTACGAACGTGGGCTGACCTCGCGGACCATTCTTCTTCGCTCGCTCCTTCTCTCTTCGCATCTCTTTCTCTCTCTCTCTCTCTCTCTGTCTTTCACGTTCTTTTCCCTCTCTCGAGCTCTCCTCTTCCTTCGCACCGACCTCCTCCTCGCTCTCCACGTTTTACCACTCACTCTTTCTCGACGATTCTCCACTGGTATAATGACCTCGGGAATCACTGCTCGGGTCGAACTAATGGAGCGATATCGTGCAATGAAATAATATACTGGAACAATGCGAAATTACAGCTACGCTCCGCTGGCTGCGCTCGCTACCACGAATCGTGGAGATTTCAGGATTCGCAATTTTTCTTTTTTCCACCGCGGTGAAACAAGGCCGAAACGAAGATTCCCTTAAGGGAGTAACCCCGTCGGTGATGCAAATAAGTTTGACATTTTGGTGACAGCTAAATTGAAATGCACGGAAGCTGTAATTTTTCCCAGCTTCACGAGTCAGAAATTAATGATTGAAAATAACATTTGATCTCACGGAAATCATTTTTTGTATGATATAAAAAGATTGTGAAATTTTTGATACACTGAAAGGTCACAGAATTTGAACCAGAGATTTAATTTACCTGTCATCGAGATATCTGAAATCTCGTAATTTGCTTAAACTTTTTAACGACCTATTAAAATTACGAATCGTATCGCACGATATTTCTCTATAGTCTTTGAAGTTCAGAAAAAATTGTACCTAATAGCAAGTTTCAGATGACGGTGTAAACAAGTTTCATTCACGGCTTAAAGTGTTAACGTCGAACGCTGGCGTACTCGCGCGAAGTAGAAAGCCAAAATCCTGGCTGGTATAATCAAAGGCTCGGCGAACTTACAACGTTTCAGCTTAGCTAAGCGACGCTGGAGCGAGGCAATCGGATACGAGACGTACCGCACGCTCGTCTTGCGACCCATTTATCGTTTCTATGCTGTCTAACGTTACCCGCAGGACGTGTTGCGCGTCCTCTCGTGTGGGCTAACGTTAAATTCGCGATAAAGAAACGGCATTGGACGAATCGCCGGAAGCGCGAAGGACGCTGCCAGGTTCACGTTCCTCTATCACGGCCTTAACATCCTTTTCCCGTAATTATTTACGATAATAAATACCGCCACTGATTAAGCTAACTGCGCGTGTTACGAAAATCTACTGTTTTAAAAAAAGTAATTTATGTATTGTACCGCTACAAAATTTTTCCATTTGTTTTAAGCTCGTTATCGAGTAAGATAACTTCGTAAAATGAGTATCGATGGAAACGTTCGGTGAAATGAAAAATGGAATGCAGAATTCTCTATCCGCTACTAGTTTAGGCGACTACTTTGGAGGATGTGAAAAAAGTTGTAGAATTTCTTTCCCCCCGTCGGTTTCGATATGAATTTATCAGAATGCGCAAACGGAACCGGTGTTTTCGACTCGACGTTGGGAAATGGCTGCAAGCAAACGGACCGGGGCTAGAAAGGAATATCATCGTGACGTGTGTTTAGACACGGGTTGCGTCCGACGAAAGGTACATACGATACGCAAGGCGAGGAGAGAACGTGGAAACAGAGATGACAATAGGGCCGGAATAAACTGATAAGAACTGTCGGAAAAAATACGGTGAAGCTTGTTCGGCGGAGCCCTACTTTCCGGATATTAAATCGACTAATTCGCGATGATAAAAATATTTAAGTAGAACAGATATTAATCGTACATACATATGAGCCATTTACTTTCGAAGTGACCCAAGTCCATTTTACAGAAAAATTAAGCTACCTATTTTAATACTTACATCTCTACATTATTTTAATAATTATCTTTATATTAGTTGGAATTATACGGTACATTTGAGCAGTACGACATACCCATACGTAATATGTATATTTTTAATTTCATTAAAATATTTAACAATAATCCTACCAACAGAATTTGCACACTAATATACTATATTAATATTCTTCACATTTGAATGCTGTTTAATATTGGGATTTGTCTTTAGCATCATTTCAAATCGGAGTAACAATTTTAACAGTATAATAAAATCATATCTCTTTCATCTTTATTCTTCACAGAGGAACTTAAATGGGCTAATGTTTACCATACGTGGTAGGTTTAGTGTTAGCATAAATCGACTTAGGCTACTTTCAAAATAAACGGCTCGTAATATGCTCGAACAGTCGCGAGAGCAAGATAAAGAACGTAGTAGTTGACAGATAATTCTAAAATGGATGGGGGAACAATGAAACAGTTCGAAGGAGACAGAGAATCGCGTAGCGGATAAATACCCGCGTGTTTCGATGGTAAAGCTTCGCTTTGTGCCCGGCGATGAAATTCGATGGCCGATCCGAAAAAGAACAGATTAAAATGCAACAGATCACCGCCGCGATCCGTCATCGGATTAACGTTCCCGAGTTTTTCACCGCCGGTTCTCTGTATAACGTTGCACCGTGCACAAACGATACTCTAACGGGCCGGTTTCGCAAATCGTGCCGTTTAACGGGAAACCTATGAATTTATTGTCTGCACCGTCCGAATAAACCGTGTGTCGCGATTCGTTTGGAACAACCGACTGAGAGAGTCATACCGCGTTCGCGAAACAGGACTCGGAGTACAGCTTAATGTCTGCGGTGTGATCTTCGCTTCGAAGTATTATACCGCAGTAGATGCAGCGTGATTCTGGGATTAGGCTGGCGGAGCATCGTCTGACTAGGCGTGCTGGATCTACTTTCGACGTTCGAGCAGCGGTATTAAATAATACGCGTGTATGACGAATAACCGGCGTTGGCAAAACGGTAGAAAGAAAATTGTATCGCGGAAGAGATAATTTATCAAGTACAAAGGGGGAACAGAATTACCGGTGTACGATATGAATTTTACAACTAAAACCGACTGCTCGCTCGCGAGCGACACGCGTTATACTTTACAAGGAGAATGATCATTAATATCGTTCATTGATATTAATTTCTGTCAAGCTTGATAATTATCTGACGGGGCATGTGATCATTTAATGGATTATTATGCGCTTCCATCTGAGTATTAACTCGTTTTATCGCGTTTTAAAAAACAGCTCTCGACACGGTTCGTTGGTAATTTTCCAAATTGTTTACACGCGATGCTCAGGGCTGGGGGCGGTCTCATTTACACATCCGGCGAAAAATGTTTCATAAAATATTAATGTCAACGCGCAAAAGTTTACGCTTTACACCCCGATATTGGCTGTAATAAAATACTCGCTCCCACTTGGGATTAAAAATTAACGAACACCATTTCCCGAGAACGCGTCGATATTCACCCGTGAAAACGTTAACGAACGAGGGTTTAGAATCGGCGTTTTAAAACGTTCAACGCGTCGGTGTTACGGAAATTAGGGAAACGCGAACCAGACGATGAATACCTGGCGCGCACACCGGTTGCAAATAGAGGCACCGACGTCGAGAACAAGTAAGATCCGCGTCGAACATCGAGTCGTTTGACGGCGAGTGACATTCCGCGCGGTAACCACAAAGTCATCCCTACCTCCCGCTCTCGAGCCGTGGTTCGTTAGATCGTGCCCTCGAGTATACTAATGCCGCTTTGAAGTTTCCATCCTTTCTTTTTTTCGGAAGCCGTTCTCGGAGGTATCGTCGCGTCGAAACGCGAGAGACAAAAAGGGAAGGTGCCGCGTCATTTTCGTCAATTTAACTTCGGTGCTCCCTTTCCCATCCCGCCACGGAGGATCGCTCGGCATTTCGCCCGCCCCCCCTCCGTCGCGAATCAAACCCCCTTCGCGCCCTCGTCTCCCACCCCATCGTCTCGACCCGCGTCTCACCCCCGCTCCTTCGGCGTGGCAACTCGGTTCGCCTCGTCGAAGCGAGGTCAATCGACGGAGAGGGCTGAAGACGATCCCCACCGTTCCTCGCGAGCTTCTCCCTACCACGGCTACTCAATATCGTTTCATTACGCACCCTGCTCCGCCATACCCATCCTCCGACCCTCTTCCGCCACCCTCGCTGCGCCTGCACCCGTCGCCGTTGCACCCAACCCCCATCTTCCTCCACCTCTATCCCTTACTCCTCCTCCTCCGTCGCCTCCTTCTTCGCCGATGTTCTCCTCCTTCGCCTTCGCCTTCCACCCCCGTT
>SHCU01000037.1:337234-352632 GCA_004307685.1 Ceratina australensis
ATTTAATCCACCGGACAAAAACGCGACGGTCCGCGCGTATTAAAAGTTCTCCGGTGCCCGCGTGTCAACAGGATAATCTCAATTTTCGACTTGGTGAAAACGAGTTTCACCGAGGGTAAAAAAATCTGTTCAGTGAATACGCGGGGCAATGGAGAGAGAAAGTGGATGAACGAACAGAATGAAAACGTTGTAAAACAAAACGTTCCGGCGGACGCAATTTCCAGCCAGGGATTCCCGCGCTGCGCGAAATGCAATAAAAATCGTTTCGCTTGATCCGTGTGACTCGCGCGGCACGCGTTACCCGAGAAAACTCGAAAACCCCCGTGACTGCTCGCGTTTTACCCGCACCCGGTTTTAAATACGCGCGTTGCTCGAAAGCCTGCCGTAGCGAGGATTTGTCGTCGAATCTACCGGCTGCGCGTCGTTAAAGAAGTGCATCGGGAAATTCGTACACCCGGGGCCCAGGTTAAACGATCAACGATTAAACTCGAGGAACCGATTAAATTATCGCGCCTCTATTTCACGTCCGGCCGATCGTTAATGAGCTATATAGCGATCTAATTTTCTGCCACTTCCATACGTCATCGGATGAGCCGGCTCAATTTGCTTTGTTTGCCCGGGGTTGATCCTTATACCGGCCGCCGAATGAGGTCAACGCATCGGTATACCGGATTTCGGTCTAAATCTGTATCACGTTCGCGGCAATTCGAATCACATTATGCCACTGTTCGCCCCGCGTATTTCGTCGACTATTTCCATCGTGTAATCCCCTCGCGCGAGGAGGACGAGAAATGACCCGCGGTACGGAGGGTCGGTAACGTAACATATTCCGTTTAAGGGAGTATCCTCAGTAATAGAAGTAAAAATGAGAATCGTTTGACGTTTTGATGACGGCTAAATTGTAGTGCACCCGGGGCTGTGGCTTAAATTTTTTTACCACTGCAGAGCTCTCGAAAATTTTTTCACTTCGCGATGTTTTTACAAAAAGTGCACCCGCCCGTAAGATCGTATGTTATTTTCAATCATTAATTTCTCGCTTTTCAAGCTATGAAAGGTCAACAAATTTGAACCGGTGCCTCGGTGCATTTTAATTTAGCTGTCATCAAAATATCAAACGATTCCTATTTTTACTTGTATTAATCGGAAGCGTAGCTGGTTCGCCTATGAACGCGTCAGGGTCGACTCTTATATTAGATCGCGGAGGACTTCCGGAATCGAGCATCGATTCGCACGCGTTAAGTGTACACTATAAGAATACAGGGAAACGTGTTGGAATAATCTTGACCCTATCAAGTTAAATATGAGACTCGCGAGACAATTTCTCGTCTCTCTACGTCTGTTTGTCCGTAGCTTTTATCAATGTTACTCAATCTCGCTTCCCTTTGATGCGACCAATAACCTCGAGGAAGAGACGCGCATCGCGTACCTTCTGAACAAGAGAAAGAGACAGAGGGAGAGACAAGGGGGTAGCGAAAAATCGTCGGAAAATCTAGCCCGACGGGAATGCCTCCGGCGAACGCAATTGAAATTAATTTAGCCGGTCGGCCCTTCGCCGCGGAGGGGCGGTGGGTAGATGAAAATTCGTGGCAGACGCGACGGAGAAGGACAGGGTAGGCGCGTGTAAGTACGCGTACGCGCGCGAGGGGGGTAGTAGAACGCGACGGTCGGTCGTACGGCTCGGTTTCTCGCCGGGCGGCCCCGCAGTGTGCGACGAAGACGAAGATGTATGTGCGTTGCACGGATTGCGAAAGAGTGGTTAGAGAGGAGAAGAGGAGGGCTGCTTCGTGCTTGGCCAGAAAAAAACTCTCTCGCGGACGCCGCCGGGGCGTCGTACGCGCGGCTCTCTTTCTCGACCTCATCCGAGCCCGCTATCGTTTCGTTCGGTCTCCTCTCCCTTTTTTCTTCCCCCTCGCACCTCGCAGCGGCACCCAGCCCCCCGCCGGCCGTCCTCGGCGTACACATATGCCGACACTTCCCATGCGTGTACACTACTCCTCCTCCTCCTCCTCTCCTCTTCCTTTCTTTCCTTCGCACCCCCGCCAACCGCGGCTTTTTCGTCTCCGTTTCCTCGGTCTCGCTCGCACAACCCCGTCGCTCTTCCGCGCACGCTCGAGTGTACGACGAAACGCATCAAAGAATCCATCAAATTAAAAACGCAATTATAAAAAAGCGTCGTCGCCTCTTTGTCGAAAAGCAAGCCTGCCGGAGCGACCGACCCTCCACAGGCCCGCTTCTTCCACCCTCGCCGAACCTCTCTCCTCTCTACCCTCCCTCCCGTGTTTCCCTCGCTTGTACGCGGCGCGTACAAACCCGCGACGGCACAGCCCGGTATATCAGTCGTCGTCCCTGCCTGCTGGATGTGTCGCGCGCGGTGTTCGAGGAGGCCCCTTCCCCCTCGGTCACCTTCGCCACGTATGCACGTACGTACGTACGTACGTCTGGTACGTTCCTACCCCGAAAAAAAAAAATCCTATCGATCCCGCGGCGAGACCGGCGTGTGTACCGCCCGCGTCTACCTCCCTCGCGTTCCGCGGTACACACGATCTCAATTATAAAACGCTTCGAAACATGGCCCCCTTTTCGTCTCTCCCGGCAAGCCGACGCGTAAAGACGACGGCTGGCTGGTATGAAAAGCGCGCGCCGCGCCGGTGAGAGAGTCGTTGCACCCGCGCGCGACACGTTGCAGTTCCACCGGCTACACGGTCTCGCTCGTGGGTGGACCCTCCGGCGGCGGATCGCGCCTCACGGTTCACGCTTACTTTCGTCCGTTCCCCTTTTTATCACCGTTCGCGTTTTTTTTTTTCGGTAAATAAAAATGCGTATGCGGCGCGTTCGAAAGTGGGTCGAAGCACGCGTCGAAATTGTTGAAGCACGAGGTATAATCTGTATGCACGATAGGCTGGTGAATTATTATTATTATTATTGTACGAGGTAAGAACGACTAGCTAGGGCATGGAAGTACGGCAGATGGTTGCTTTCGTATTCGCGGCTTTCTTCCGACAAACACCGGGCTCGGGAGACGGGAACTTTTGAAAAAATAATATTTTCATGAGACGCTCGAGGATAAGCGCGGCGAGAGTAAGAGCTTATACCGCGAACCGGGGTGGCAAATTTTTAAAGAGATCGAGGCCGATTCCACCTATAGCTCCATACATACGTACGTGGCCGTGCCGTCGATACGAGTTAAGGATGAAACGTATACGAGCCCGTCGCCTGTGCGCGCGCGTCCACGTACGTGTGGATAAAAAAAAAAGAAAAGTTGATCGGCGGGACGTAGAGCCTCGGCGGCATCGAGCGCCAGAGGATCGTATACGCGATATTCAACGGAGCTGGCAATTAATCGAGGGAGCGAGAGACCGCTCGGACGTAGGAAAAAGCGGATAAGTCTCGGTCTCTCGAAGTGCGCGACGAATCGCGAGGACAGGGGTGGTGGCAGAGTTCCGATACCCTTCTTCTCCCCCAACGGCTACGTTTTTTTTTTCTACTCGTACTACTACTACTACCAGCAGCAGCAGCAGCAGCAGCGTCCGGCTATCGATCGGATATTCAAAAAATTTCAGAAACGAGAGAAGATAGGTAGCCCGGAGAGCCTGGGCAAAGGCTGGCCGAAGGACGAAAGATGGACGAGAAAGAGAAAAAACCGGGGTTGGAAAAGAAAACGGGGATGAGACCGTGGGTGAGAGCGGGACGGAGAGGCGCTCCCCGGGTACGGAGGGACGAGGAGCGAGAAGTGGGGGAGGGCGCGGGCAAGGGATGAGTTGTCGCGAGCGGACACCCCCGGGGTTAACGGGTGGGGAGGGGGGTTAACTAACGCGCGCTACTCCCAAAGACGCGCGGGCTCCTCTCCTTTTTGTTTCCACGAGAGCCTTTTTCTTGTTGCCTCTCCCCTACGCTCTCCCACCTGCGGAATCCGCGGGTTCTCGTACACCGGCCTTTGGCCGCTCCGGTCCTCTCTCCCTTTTCTCGCTCCCTACCCTCGGACCCCGGTACACTCGGCCACCCTCTCTCGCGTCCACCTAAAATACGAGTTCGATATTACCTTTCACCCGGCTACGACTACTCCGTACCTCCGGGCACGCTCTTCGATCCGGAACCGGCCCGACCATTACCGATCCCCCGCGCAATTTAATTACTAGCATTTTATTAAAAGTATCGACAGCAGCCGTCTTGTATACGACTTTGCAAATTAATGTTCCGGACCGCCGCCGCCGCCGCCGCCACTGCCACCACCACCGCCGCGAACTCTTCCTCGGTTCCGCTTTTGCCAATATCGAGAGGAACCGTGCCCGGGAAAGCTCGACAAAAAACCTTGAAATTAATATTTCCTCCATTGCTTCGTCGAAAGGCGAAAGGGCGTTGACCCTTCCTACGGGCTGAGCCGGCTACGCGTACACGTAGGAAATACGCGAACCTATACGCGACCGATACTACGAGCAATGACAATGCCGTTATACCCGGAATCTATACAGCCGGTGTCAAAAGTGGCTACCTTATCGAGCGACACAATACATCGCGCGAGATATCTTACGCCGGCGTTAAATAAAAACCCTGTGATCTCTCGAGATGGAAGGTAGGTTGTTTACCCGTGTGGGTTGATTCCGCGAGACGTCGGTTGATCGATGCGACGCGCGAATCGGGAATGTGCAATCGTAACGCGACACGGCGAACGGTGATACGAAATTCCGTTTGGTAAAATCTCATCACTTTTGATTCCCGCTGTATTATGTCCGCGCGCGCGTTTCTCCCTTCGATTTGCAATTTTTCCGACGGATCCCCTTAGCCGTAGAGTGCCGAGGGGGTAAATAGAAAAAGAGAATATAATAAATAGAAACGCGCAACCCGTGTCTGGTTCGGAGTCGAGACGGGGTTGGCGGCGATGATGTATACGGGATATCTGGACACAAAATCGACAAAACTAGGCGGCGCGCGAGCGGATGAAACGTCAGGTGCAAGACGGGGCCAATAAAATCGAGGCGAATGTAATTGACTGGTAAATAAAAGGCGCGAGACGCGTGAATCAATATACTACTACTACTGCTACCGCTACTACTACTACTACTACCACTGGCTCTCTGCCTAGCTACCTACCTACCTAGCTGACTGGCCGCGCGAATAGAGAAACAAAAATTGAAATACACGCGCTTTGAAAATCAAACCCCGGCGCGGTGTGACGAGAGGTCTTGATGCGACGCATCGGCTCCGATCTAAATTGCTCGGCACTGCCACGATACATGACGTTTATTAATTATAGGAAGTGGGATTTAGTTGAAGGGGAAGGGGTGCTCTGTGTGTGCTGTGCCAGGTCCGGCTCCTCTCTTTCCCTATCTTTCTCTCGCTCGCTCTTCGAACAACTTGTTGACTCCCCGGCCACGCTGCTGCTGCTGCTGTCCGTTGTATGTACCGCGTCACGCTTGCAATCGGATGCGAACACCCGAGAGTTCCACTCGTATCGAATTCGTCGTGTACTTTCTTACAGGACAGCTTTTCGGCAGGAGGATCCGGCCGAACGATTAATCGTTTGCACCCCGAGTCGTCACCCGGACGGCAAACAATTCGTGAACTCCTGAACGCTCGTATCTCGGCTCGTTTCTTAAAACGTTTTTACGTATCAATTATCGAGGAAGATACCGAGTCTCGTTGCGCGTCAACCGGTCGGAGACAAACGCGGTCGTTGACACGCGTTTCTTTTCACCGAATAGCTGGCAACGATAAGAAGCTTATTGTTGAATTTCGCCGCGAAGACAAAGCCTGCCTCGTGGCGAAATATAATAACTTAGTAGTATCTCCCTACGCCGGCTTCATAAACACTGTATCAACGAGGGAGCATCATCCGAAGATGCTCCCCCTGCGATATCGTCGTTCACGGCCGAAGGCATCGAATAGGCAAGAGAAATAGAAGGGAAAAAAGTAATGAGAAAAATAGAGAGAAAGAGAGCACTCCGGAAAATCCTACGGTTCGACGATACTTTCTTCCCTCGCGAGATCCGATTTTTGGAAGTGCACTCTGTCTCTAATCTCCTTCGACGTAATCCGATCCCGATCTCGAAACTCCTCGAAGCGCATGACAATTTCGCCTCCTCCGTGATTCGCATTATTTGCTGAATTAAACGGATGAATCAATTGGACTGAATTACTCGAATCTGCAGGCCGGTTAAAAACGACCGAATATCTGAGTTTACCGCGCGGCAGGGTTAACGATTTCAGACGTACCTAAGATTCAGATTAATCGCATTTTCGACGACACCGTCCGATCGGGTTGGCCGTCATGAACGGACGACGCTCTAGTGACTGTCCTAGCGTCGGCCGTGCGGAATGTTAGAAATTGATGCGATAGCACGGTGCCGAGAGAGACGAGGAATAACAGGAGAGCGAGCGAGAGAGGGATAGACAATAGTCGGCATTGGTTAGCACCGAAATGTCAGCTGACAGGTTTCGTGCGGTTACGTAAACTTATATAGCGATGTAGATAGTCGAACTGGAATGGGGACGTTCCCGACGTCGTCGTCGTCGTCGTCGTCTCGACGTCCGACGAAATGCACTTGCGTGCATTACTGCTCGACGCAAAAACATTGCGTTCTCGTAACCCTTCTCTCCTGCAGACACGCACACACACGCACGCATACACAGTCTCTCTCTCTCTCTTCTTTTTCACCATCTTTCGCGTTACTCCGTTCCACCGGCAGCCTCGGCTGCATACACATGTACACGCACGCATGCGGGCACACAACCGTGAACACACGCGCAGCGTTGCACCGCGATGCACATAGTACATAGCGTGTACACGATTCCGGGCAGCCAGGAATGTGACACAACGAGCCTATCGGCGACGATCACGGTGTCGAGCCGAGTTACCAACAACGATACCGGTATCGCTTCGAACGGGTGATAGTTCCACGACGTATCGCAATTTCGTTCCGGTGGCGAAAACGAGCCCGAAACGCGGCTCGCGCTTGACAGCCATTCACCGATCGGCAAGTGCGCGACGAAATGCGGCCACTTCGTTGCAATCGTAATTAAGACAACGAATCGAGACGTTGAAAAAATTGCGAGACTCGTACGAAATAATTCGTATTTTAATAGGAATTTTCAACTAGTTCTATTTTTTTTCTATCGAACCTACGAGGTACGCGTAAACACAGAGAGAAATTAATTGATCGCGACGCGTCGTCGCGTTCGCAGAATTTCGAGCGCGACGCGACGAGCGCCGAGTCAAGGTGGAAGGAAGGCTTAGGCCTCCAAAGAATCGATAAAAAAGCAGCTGCGACGTGGAGCACCGGCGTATGCACGTACGTACTTACTGTATGCACTCCGCTGTACGTACGTACATATATGGCGGTTTGCGAGCGGTATCGTGCGAAGGAAAATATGAGGGCGGCGGCGTTGTTTAGCCTTCGCCTCCCGTCACCGGATAAGCGGAGCCTATTAATCGGCTTCTCCTCGCGAAACTTAATTTCGTCCCTAGATATATATTTTCCTACCCGGCCTCGGAGCCACGATATCAGACGCTCCCGTGATCACCGCGGGAATCTTGCCGATTTTTCCTTTCGCAATTACGGGTAACAGTAATCTATTTGATGCAAACTGCTGATTCACTGTCGCACAACTGCTGACAACTGGTTTACATTTCGCAGTTACATAATTATGAAAAAATCGAGCAAAGCGGAACGACTTGCCGCCCGCTCGCTCGCAAATAGCTACGCGGACGAATCGACGAATCTGTCGGTTACTCGTATAACAATCGCTCTCCTCGCGAGTTTATCCTGCAAATAGAGCCGCTCGGTTCGAGTACGATAATAAAACGTCGATTATTGCTATCGATGGCGGTGACGTTTCAGTTGAACAAGGGAGGGACAAAAAAAAAATATCACATTCGCTTTTTCCATCCCCCGGTTGCCCCTTACACCGGCGCGTATCGTCGAATCACCGAACTCGGAGACGACGCGGCTCCGAAACATACAAGTTTTCAGGGAAGTAATGGATTCCGCTAATGAGTTTTATCACGGCTATCGACTTCGCCTCTGTATCGACGTACCTCCTGCAAACAAATTGCAGCTTCCAGGGGACGTTTAATTATAGAATTACTGTTATCGTTATTAGGTATTATCATTCAACGCGCGAGCGCGCGTCTCTAACCTATATAACGATGGAAATTCTTCGAGGTCGAAAGGATGCTGGATTTTGTCAACGATCGATGATCGCGCGAAACGTTTTGGCAAACGCGCGCGCATCGATCGAGCGAATCGCTCGCTCGTTCCTCCGTCGTTGCCGCGGAGTTTACTTGATAATATTTCGGTGTTCTATTATTAAGCGCGTGTCAATGGCAGCTGCGATAATTAGTAAACGCTGCTTTACGGCTGACGAACGTCCGTTGCACTCGGAGCTTATGGAACGGTTACCATGCTCCGTATAATCTGTAATAGGAAAAGCTACTTCCCAGGACCGGGGGATTACTACGGAGTAAGTTACACGGTGAGCGCCGATCGCGTTCCTCGATTAAAATCTCTTTTTTTCGGAAAAGAAATGCCGTTCGCAACGGAGAGCCACCGGGTTCGGTATTAACGACACCAGCGCGCAGAAGCGTGTAATTTAATGCTGTAACGATTAATTCGACCACGGCGACGACGTCGATCTCGGTTCGTTCGAAATCACTTTGCGTGGCTGCCCGATGACGTAAGAGCGAGCCAAGCAAGCAAGCAGAAAAAAAAAGAATCGAGCGAAATTGGTGAAACAGTTCTAGCCTTAACAGCGTTATACTACTACGTCTCAGTCCCGACACTTGCGTCACTGATGATAAGATCTTAATAAGCGCCACGAATATAAGCCGTAGCGCACGGAAAATGATATTTCTCGCGTCTTCGCTCCGCAGTTTTTTTTTACCATCCTTTCGCGAGACCCGACGTCAAACGCGACGGTTATTAGAGACGATCGTGCAACTATTTTTACGATGGTTCGCGGGAATCCTTGAAATTGAAACGACCGGCTGACCCCGTGCCTGAGAATCTTGCCTGAATCGTGAATTTCTGGCGGAAAAAAGGAATTCGCCCCCCGGGTACGGTTCGAACCGAGCGGGTAAATGAAACGGTTGTTGAAAGCGCGCGGCTTCGAATCGTATTTACGAGTATACCCATTCGAATAGTTAACAGTTTGTGAATGCCTCGGAAGGTGGGAAAGGGAGTTAGGGGACGAGGCACCGGTAAGAACGTCGTCGGTCGATCGTTTACTCTGCAAACCGACGGCCCGCAGCAACGGTGCGCGAGTTAATCTCAACGTAGACGTCGTCGTATCCTCGAACGCGATCAGTAGCACGGTCGCTTATTGGCCTGATTCTCGCCATTATCAATATTAATAGAGACTTGGCCCATTAGCCAGTTCTAAAGAGCGGCACCGGTAACCCTGGAGTCCGTTGCACAAATACTTTTTCTTTTTTTCAATCCGACCAGATCTTTGCCATCGAGAGCACGTGAGAGGATGACAAATTTATGAATCAACCGTTCAGGGACAATTGAATCATCCGATTCAGGCGAAGAAGTGATTTTTACGTACCGAATTAATAATTTGTAATTCTTCGAGATAAAACTTCTCGCTGCGAGGCGTAGGCTAATCCGACGGTATGTCGCGTGTATCTTAGGGAACGACTAAGGAATCGCACGTGGGTATTCGAGTATTTGTAAGCGACAACGACGTCACGCTCGTTCGGGCTCGATTATTCGTCATGGTCGATAAAGCATCGCGCGAATTCCATCATTCGTGAAACGTTCGCCGAGTCTGCCCGTTATCTCGCGATGAAAAACTTTTCGAGTGTTATACCTGGGATTTTTGCGACCGAGGTACCGTAGAAGATTTTCACGGGGGATACTCGCGGATCTTTTGTCAGCCTCTATGCCTATCGGAAGCATGCACGTATGCGTGTACTTGAGTGAAAGGACGACGTACAGCGTATGAGTCATCCACATCTCATTAATCTAGAGACAAACTCTGTCGACGGTTGTCCGTCTGTCCAGGTTTAGAAATGATCGATCCTGTTCGTTTACTAATTAATCGATGGCAGCCGGGCTACGCGGACAGAGACAACGCGAATACCACATTTTAACATTTCCTATTGCTAATTTTTCTCACGCCGAATTCCGGTTTTCGAAACGTTACGTTTCAGATAAATTCGAATTCTTTGTTTCAAACTAGAACCGAGGTACGAAACTATGTTCTCACGGTATACTAAACTCTGTGTACGCAATTAATAATCGCGGAAAATCCACGACCGATGGGTCGCCATTCGATGACCAGACCTGTTTTGCATCTCGCGTGTAACTAATCGCTAATCCATACGTTTCCACGGCTAATTAACATTTCGTATACCCGATATGACCTGCGTGTGTAGTAACGCGCGTACGTGCGACGTAGAAACAACTCGAAAGAAGACTTTCAGTCGAGGACACCGCCTCCTAGCCAGGAACACGTGAAGTTACGCAACCTCTAAATCAGCGGTCACTTTTTTCTAATTCCGCGTCGCGCGTCACAAGGACCGCGAGTCCAACTGAAATCCTTCGTTTGCATAATTGAATATTTCACGTGTTATTTTCATTGACGCTCAGTCGGCTTAGTTCGCGACGTCCCGAAGTTTACCCGGTGACCTGTCTCGGTGTGACAGACAAGTCCACGGCAAACGAAACGAGCCCTCTCGCGACTTATACCCCCGCCCGTTCCGGGACGAAGTTCCGACGCGGCGAAACTCGGCCTAGAAAACGGCCAGTTGGCGTATGAATCCTTTAAGCGAGTCGGCGTCGCGCCTCGCCCGATTCATAACTCCCTCCGGCAAATTTTACGCGACGCCGCGTCATGTTTTCAGTTAAATCGATAACGCCTAGCTACTTAGTATTACGTACCGAGCGCGCAAACCTGTGCTGTGCACAGGTTTCCACGGTTGATCCACTTCGGGTACGAAAAAACGCTGGTCAGTAAGACGGTTTCAGATGGTAACAGAGTAGATACCTCGGTATCGTCTTCGAGTCATTACGTAAGCCCCAACGTGCTGACCCTTAAAACGTATCGTTGATACGTATCGCGCGGTCTGTTTCCTCTCTCTCACTCTCTCTCGTTTTTATTTTCATTTAGAACTCGAGTAAAGCTCGTTACGAAATTCGAGACTCGATTTTCAATGGAAACGCGTCTCCTCGCCGAGAGCTTGTTTATTTAATTATATAATAACGGTCGATGAAAAATCAGTGCCATTATGATACGGGAGGAGCTAATCGTGTTTTGCACTTCCAAAAATATCATTCGATTAGTCTTATAATCAACTATGTATGTTATGACTTTTCACTCTGATAAACGATGTTTCCATAACTTCGAAAAGCGTTCTCGCATTTTTCACGATATAATGAAAACAACGTTAAACAAAAAAACAGATATTAACAGATGGATCGTGTTTACCCTGTGTTTATTAGATCGCCGATTTTTACGGGGAAACAAACGCGTACGTAGTGTCAATAATGATTTAACGACTCGGAATTCCGTTTTCATCGTAGGAGGACCCGCGGAAGTAATTCGCACACGGACGGCTCGTTGCTGAATCGAGAAATTCGAATTTCCATTTGTCGCCGGCACGTGACCGTACGAAGAAAAATTCTCGGGGACCAAGTTCGACACATGCAGACGTTACGTAAGTCTAAATCTGCCGGCCATTTTGCCAACACGCGCGGGCGACCGAGGCTGAACATTGGTGGATATGTGCGTGAGCCCCTCCGTCGCGTCTGACGACTATCGTCTCTCTCTCTGCTGCTGCTACTGCTGCTACTGCTGCACAGACCGGAGACTGGATCCAGGCATTTTGAATGTCATCGCAGTTAACCGGCGCATCATCGCCTTGGCCGTTTCCACTGACGCGAGAACTCGCCTATTTCGATTCGGCGTCGCGACGTCTCGCTGAGACGCGGCAGCGTTCGGGACCATTTTCATCCGGTCCGAAAATCGAACGCGAGGGATCACATAGATTCGAAGAACTACTTGGAACTAACGGAACTAACTAATCTGAACGATCCGGTGCCCTCGAATCGGTAAAATATAACGAGGACCAGTCGTAACAACGATTAAAAAAAGAGATGGTCGGATGTGCGTGCCGGGTGGTTCTCTTTGTTTCGCCGATTGAAGAAACTTTTGCGCAACCCGAATTCTTTCGTCAGCGTCTCAAGTGCTCGGGCGAGAGGAATTCGCAGCTACACGGAGGAAGAGAAGGGGGTCGAGGGAGGGGAAGAGAGAGAGAGGAAACAATGAGGAATAATTCCTACGCGGCGTGGCCGGGGTGGTGTAGCGGGAGTAAAAGGGCCGTCGCGTCGAGGAGAGAGAAAGAATTTTGAAAATATTCGTGGAAGCGGAGTTTTCAAGTTGTCACAATGGCGCAACCTGTTGCACGCCGGGCTTAGAAACTAAAGGTTTGCGTTTAAACGTAACGGACATACTTCGTTTGCCCTCCACCCCCGATTTTCTCCTCCTCGTTTCTTTTTTTCCTTTTCATTGCACCGACAGTGTCCACGGTCGGATTTTCGCGAACGCGAATAGAAGGGGGAGGAACACGAGCCGCCGTCACCCATAATATTTTCGGAATAAAGAATCGGATTTCTTTCTGGCCGGCTAGGCTCGGCGTAAAAACAAATTACGCGGGCGCGCCGTTGGACGATGAATATATTCAAGCATTTCCGCTTGTTTTTCCGTTACCGCTGGCGCGCGCGGAAAATTATAAACAATTTCTCGAAATTACGGAGGGACCGGGGACGGGTCTCGCGTGTATCGGGGAATACTTACACGTTTTACAGGATATCGCGATTCCATTGTTGGAATTAAATGGCCGGGTAGTATCGCGGTTTTCCCGGCGAATTTATGTGACGAAGCGTAACAGAATTAACTGTGGCGCGGGGCAAATTGGTTGTGTTAATTTTTCACGTGCATTTTCACGACCGTGCCGGGCGCGCAACGCTGCTCCGCGGCCCGTACCGTGCCGCGGCTCGGCTGCTGGCCAGCCAACGGTATTGTTCCAGCGGGAAGTTTTCCGCGGGATGCAAATATTCGAAAGGGCACTTCAGGCGTACATTTTGTTTTCACGAAACATTAAAATGAAAAAGGTCCATTACGATTCGTTCGAATTTAATTATCGTTATTTCAAACGGGCCACCGGCGCGCGCGCGCGACCGTGTTTATTTTACATAAAAATGCCCGGGCCACGGGATTTTATACCGCGGCACCCGTAAAATTCTGTCACATTTAATATCTTTATTCGTACGCGCGGGTATAGTGTACACACGCGCGGGGCTCGGCTGCGAAATGGCACGCGAGAACGAACGACGGACGAGTCGATAGCGGTCGTCTCTGTCTCTATCTATCGGTCTGGTTCATTTTCCCTCGCGCGATTCCCGTCCGCGTCGCAGAATACTGGACATGCGACGTTATCGATCAACCTCGCACTGAATCATCGTTTTGCAGTAATTATTTTCACGACACGGTTTATCGCCTTTTACTTTGGCAATTGAACACCGAGCACCAAGCCATCCCCCACTGGATTTTTTAATTTTTTTTTAATATTTTCCTCCGCGAACAAATTATCTCGATAATCGCTACCCACTTGCCATCATCTTTTACTTCGACGCGGGAGAAATATCACGCGAACCTGCCACGTACGATACCGCTTCGCTCGAGCGCACCGTCGACTTCCTACCGAAAATTCGAAGACGGTCTTTTTAATTCGAAGGAAAAATCGACGTCGCACGGCTCTCGTCTAGCCGGCTGGCTAAGGACTTTGACACGCTATGCCTGTCGTTCTAAATCGAGGTCAAACCGAATTTTCTAGTTTAACCTACTAAATAAGGCAAATTTCTGCTTTCTAAAGCAAGACGCTCTCCGCGCGGCGCGCCGCGCGCACCGGTTAGATCGTAACTTCACCGTGAACTACCGGGGATCTCGAAATTAGTCCCGGGGACGACGTTCAGGGATTTCCAAACGACCAAACCGCGGCGAGGTGTATCCATCTAACCATGTACGTGCAAACTGTAAACCCCGGCGTCTATTTGCGCTTAGAATACGCCGTTCGATATTGATTTTTCCTCTCGGCAAACTCGCGGATTAAATAATCGTTTTTCGACAATTTTTCGGCCACCGTTTTCCCGTCGGTAAAATTATCCAGGTCCGATTGATTCGGAATTTCATTCGGCAAGGATTAGAGATGAGAAAAACCGCGGCCGGGATAGGCTGGATTCCCTGGTGGTATTCAGGACGCAGATGGGTTCATTTCGCGATTTAAAAACCGTACCCCCCGCGCGTGTGTCCATGTAGCCTGGAGTGTCAACACGCGTAGAGAATTTCATATTGGTTATTATCATACGAATATAGCAGGCCTAGGATTACATGAATAATTGTCACGTACACACCGGGCCGGCGCGATATGTAAATCCGTCATTATTTGATACAGTTGCGACAATCGTTTGCGGCCGCCGCTGGCTGGGTGACACCACGCTGCCGGCACCCGGCGATGGCTCGCCTTTTGTACACTCTTCGACGTGACCCGTCTACGATTATTAATATATCGATCGAGCCGATTCTTCGCGCGGCGGCAGCGGCGACGTTGCGAAATCGTTTTTGCGAAATTCGTTTGCTTTTCGTTTGCGACGAGCGCGTATTGTTAAATAACCGGGGCCAGGGTCTGATATCGTTTCCTGTATTACCAATTCATGGCTGTCGTCGATTTAACGCGAAAACAGTCGCCAATGTATTAATAGATTTTCGGCGAATAGGCTCCGCGTACTTAATAACCCTCCGCACTCGAGGGGTGACTTAACATCAGTTCATTGAATTCGTTCGTTGATTGAATTAAACTTAATTATTATAAAATTCATATATATATGCATTAATTTAAAAAAATTAATACTAATCTTAACGCGTTAATTCGCGATTATTAATCGAATATTTTTGGAAAAATTGTCGGAGTACAAAGGGTGAATTCCGGTTTAATGTAGGCGAAAATTCGAGCTTATGCAAACATGAAGGAGAACATGAATTTGCCCTCCCCACGTTCGACGATTGTTGTAACGTCACTGGGTTTCGTCAATCGAGTGATTAGTTTGTATCAGTTGAACTCGATTCAAAATCGTACGGTGGAAAGAGGAAGGAAGAATTCCGATGACCGTGGCGACACGCGCGGTTCCGTTGATATTACCAGGCATGTTATATACACGGCTGTTATTTATTTGCCGCGTTGAATTCATCAATTTCTTCACGTCCAATCGACGCCGCGTTCCGTGACGAACGGCCGAAAGTCGAATCGCGGCTCCTATGAAATCGACTATGAGTAAAGGCCGAAACCGGGAATCAACCGGACGTACCTTCCGTCGTCTCGCAAGGTCAGGTGAAAACAGATC
>SHCU01000037.1:354188-369085 GCA_004307685.1 Ceratina australensis
AAAGGAAAAAAAAAAAAAACACGGTACGAGATAAGGAAATCCACCGGTTAAAGCAGGTATGTACGTGAGCACGTCGACGTGAACTTGAATTCTATTTATTCCTTGTATTAGCCGTGTTTGCTCGTAACGCCGACCGAGTCTCTCCCCCGGCTAGCGTTAATTTCACTAAGTTATCGCGTCAATAAGTGTCTCACTTTTAAAAACGGTCGGCGTCGTTTCCGGTCGAAAGGATTTATCGAGTGGCCGCGCGGCTTCTTTTATTATCGTCGGACTTCGAGGCTAAGAATGAATCGGTTACGAGCTGAATCACGTTCGAGCCATGCGTGATTTTTCAACGGGACGAGAGAATCACGGAGCCGGGGCGTTATCTATCAGGCGACGATTCCCGCGGACGGAAATTCGGCCGAAGGACGGAAAGGAGACCATGTAACGGAAACCCTGCGCGTTGCGATATCAACTGTGACCGTCGTTTTTACCAACATCCGTCCTCTTCTAATTCTAATTGACGAGCCGACAATCGGCGAGCATTTTTCATCATCCGGGGAGTAATTAGATTTTCAGGCGAAACGATTTCCGCGAAATATATGTAATTAATTGATAAGAGATGTCAAGTAGATCGATTAAACTTGCGGCACGGTGTTAGGCGGAACGATACCGATTAATAATTCGTACGTAGATTTTTAACGAACTGGGAAATGAGTCTCGCGTCGCACCCACGACTTTCGCGTTTCGGTTGCCCTTGGATGTTGAAAATGCAAGCGGTACCGGTCGTTACGTGTTCCGGAGCGACAGGTTCCCCTGCGAAACACGTGACGCGTTGCGTACGCTTTCGCAATCGTTCACCGGTAGGTATATACACGTCCCCTGTACCAAGTACGAGGCGATTATTTAGCTTGCGAATTAGGGAGATCGCGTCGTTCGCTAAACTCAATGACAGAGCGTCAAGCAACTCCGGTGTATATCTCGAAACGCGCGGAGCGCACTGTTCCGGGTAGGGTGAATAAAATTTGGTTGATTCGAGTCAAGGTACACTCGAGCACGGTGTTCCGGTGCGGAGAGAGTGCGTGTACGAAGCGGCAGGGTCGGAAACGCGGAAAATAGACGATTTCCTTGGCGTTTCGGAGTTCCTGCGGGACGGTTGGCAACCCAGACGTCGAAACCGGAGGAACCCCAGAGGGAGGAAACGTAACGGACGCGACATAAGACCGGGTGAACGTAACGAGGTCACTCGTTACGCGAGAGGGAAGACTCGGCGAGGTAGACGAGCCGCCGATAAGAGGCTATCGGTCTCGGAGAGCGATATCGTTGGAATCTGGTGCGACCGAGTAGAATCATCCCTCGGAACGACGCGAAAATTGTCACACGCGAAGAATTTGACGAGCGACGAAGAGGACGTGGGAAGAAAAATTCCGAGCCAAGAGGTAGAGAGGAGGAGGAGGAGGATTCGGCGTGGCTGGTCGAAGAGCGAGCACAGTCTTTTCGGCCATTTTGGTGTCTAAGAAGCTCTCTAGTCCGTCTTGTGGCCTGTCGATCTCCCTCCCTTCGACCTCTCCTCCCCGACAACTTCGTCCCTATCTATCTCTCTCGCTCGCTCTCTCACGCACCTAGAATCGCATACGATGACACGTGCACACGCTCGCTCACGATGCAGGTACCTACACACATACACACGCGCGCACACGCGAGGGCACTCCTCTTTCCGTCTCTATCTTTCCCCCTGATTCTTTTCCTCCTACCCTCCTGGCCCCTTTGCTCCTTCTTTCTTTCTCCCTCTTCGCCGATCCATCTATCTCCCTCTTTCTCTCTCCCTCTCTCCCTTTCTCCGAGTCTTTCTTCCTCGCTCGCCGTAGGTGTTTCGCTCGGTCTTGCTCGCGAGCCCTCCCTCTCCTCTCGGCCCCCCTTCCTTTCTTCTTCCCTCTCGGCGTGTCTCGCGCGCGCGACCGCCGCCACGCATACACACGCGGCGAACGTTCTCGCGCGCACGAGACGCGCGCTCTCTCTCTCTCTCTCTCGCACTCGCGGGTTAAAAACGCGTAGGACTCGCGTGTCCCCGCGGATTCTCCGCGGAAACAAGGGCACGACGACGCGGTCAAGAATAATCATCGCCGGTACTCACTCTCGCGACGGTAAAGACACACCGGGTCGCAGCACACTCCCTTCTTCGCCCGCTTCGGTGCCTCAGAGTGGTTGGTAGCGGCTCGCCACTCTCGTGCCGAGCCGGTAGCCGCGCTCCAACGGCATCATCCTCGACATTCTTCGTGCTCGTTCCGTTGTTCACGTGTCCCCCCGTGCGATTCACGATCCAAGACTCGTAGCCGCGTAGTTACGGTCTCACGGGCACCGAGGAAAACAGCGCGAAACGAGCGAGGCGACGGCGAACGCGAGACGACGCGGCGACCGCGAAAACGAAACGACGGCCGCGAACCGACGAGAGACAAGGTCTCCGCTGCTCTCCCGTCCGTTTAGACTGACGGACGTACCACGCGTACGAAAAAGGAGATCGAGCGCGAACTAACGAAATGGAATCGACGGTTGCACACCGAACTCTCCTGCAGTTGCACCGTGACTCCCCTCCACCGTTTTCCTTCCACGCTAGGAGCCTGTTGCTCTCCACCGTTCGATCCTTCTGATCCTCTCGAGAGCGCCGCCTGTCTCTCTCGCTCTTTACGTCTGTCTCTCTCTCTCTCTCTCTATCTACGTTCTCACTCGCTACCTCCTCCCTGTTTCCTCCGTTTTACCTTTACCCCTTTTCGTCTTCCGTTTCCTTCGCGACGTGCACCTAGGATTCGGGAGGATCCGAGTGACGGGAAATCGTAGCCGAACCGCGCGATTCCCACCGACGGACCCGCGTTTTCCACCGAACAACGACGTACCGTACGATCACTGCCACCAAACCGCGACAACGCCGGCTCGCCTTCTCTTCTCGTTTCTCCTTACGATCCTCCTTTGTTTTCCCTTCTTTCTAGGTCAGTCTCTCTGTCCTTGCACTCTGTCCGTCGATCCCGATCGGATCGTCGGATCGATCTTCACTCGGCGGCGGTTCCGATTTCGAACGGAACGGAACCGTATCGGCTCTCACGGCGGCACGGTAAAAACCGGAGAGGAGAACGACTCGCAGGATGTTCACGCGCGGAGGGCGTGAGTTACGAACTCGCGTGCACAACGACGATCATCAACAACAGCAGCAGCAGCAGCCACGACGACGTAACACGGATTACTCTCCTTTCGGCGTGTACACAAAATCTTTACCCGAGTCGAATCGCGGACGCGAGCGTATCCCCCGTCGCTTCCCACACTGTCCCAAAGTAACGCTTTACCCCCGCGGCAATTACTTCTCATTCGCGCACAAAAGAAATCACCATTTTTTTTCTCTTCTTCTTCTCCGTTTTCTTCCGCGTTTCTTTTTATACTTTGTTTTCCCTCCGCGTTAATTTTCTTTTTTTTTTTCTTTCCCGTCACTGCCCCCCGTCGCGGGTTTCTCTTTCTATCTTTCTCTCTCGCTCTCTCGCTTGTTTCCACGGGCTGACGACAGGCGAGAGGGAGACGAAGCGACACACGCACACGCACCACTTGGCCAGGCCTCGACGTTTGATCCGGCTCCGGATATGCGACGTTCGACGAGTTGCATTGGGTCGCGCTGCGCTCCCGTAACTGCATCCGCGTCGGACGGTGCGGCTTGCGCGCTAGGAGCGCCGCCATCCAACCAACCCCACCATCTTCGTCCCACCACCGCCACCACCACCAGCACCACCCGCCGCCCGACGACACACCACCACTGTTCCTCTCCTCGCCCGCCGACGCTACTACTACTACTACTACTACTACTATCACCACTACCACCGCCGGACTCCCGGCACCAGTACACTTTACACTTAGCGTTTAAGTACGTACCAACACGCGTCGCACACCTTTCTCTACTCGCAAACACCACCACCGCGATCATTCTCGTTCTCATTGTCGTCGTCCTCCTAGCCTACACGTATACGCGCGACGCGACTAACACCGCTCCGCTTTCTCTCTACTTACTCGACCAACACCGCCGCTCGGATCATTCTCGTTCTCGCTGTCGTCGTTTCTAGTAGTAGCAGTCATCGTCGTCGTCTACGCGTATACCGAGTCCTGGATGTAACCAACGCGCGCCGCCTGTCTTCCTCTAACCCGCTGATACCAATACCAACACGGTAGACGTTCGCTCGCTCTCCTTTTCTACCCGCGGCAGTCATCGTCGGTCCTCTTTGTCCACGCAACACACCGACGCCGGGTTACCAATACCGACGCAACGATCATTCTCGGTGCCCGTCTGACCAACCAACACACCCGCGTCTTTTTCTACTTCGCGAACAACCACGGGCTCCGGGCATCGGTGGTGGTAGTGATCATCGTCGTCCTTTTCGTACGCGTTTCGTCCCCCTACCTCCCTCCCTCCCTGCCTCGCGTACCCCGCTGAAAAAAACCAACACCACCGTCTGGTAACAGTCATCGTCTACCGTCTGACCGACCAACACACGAGGACTTTCTCTACTTGAAAACACCACCACCGACGCCACCGCCGTCGACCCACTCGTCGTCGCGTCGTGTCGACGCTTACCACGACCACGACCACTACCATCACCATTAGCTCCGTCACTGGCACCGTGTCGAGCCACGACACGCGCACCGTTCCTCTTTCTAACGAGCAAGAGCCCCGCCGCCGTCATCGACGTCGGCCGTCGTCGTCATCGCGGTCGTCATCCGCGCTAACCGGCCGGCGATATTTCAAACATCTGGGTCGTTTCTTTTTTTTTCCTCTTTCGTCGTTTATTGATGCATTATTGACGAGCGAATTCGACGTTTGTAAAAGTAATTTATCGGCTCACGTTTTATCGCGCGAAGCGATAAAGCGAGATAAACGAACGTTTGTCTCGATGAAGTTTTCAGAAACGGTATCTCTGATTTTTTCTAACGACGAGATTTGATTGAACGGTGGGAGAAACGTCGTCTGGGAAAAATTGAAGGTACGACGGTTGATTTAGGGGCAACGTGTTGCGTTACCCGAAGACATCGACTACTATCTTTAGAGCGGGCGGCCGCTTGCTCGTTTCGTCGCTGCGCGATTCTCTCTCGCTCCCCGGAAACCTGTTCCACTCTCGGCATTGCTTTGTCTTACGTTCATAGATCGACTTTAATGCATTCTTACATGCGAGTTCTATCGATTTCCCAGACCGCGCTCTTTCCCGACTTTTCTTCGCGGAACGCGATCCTTCTAGAATCCAATTTAAGAGCGCCTCGTCGTTCCCGGAACGCGACCCGTCTGATTTAACCAACTCGGTTTCCCGAAACCCGGCTCGCCTAAGAAAGAAAAAAAAAAAAAAGAAATCCCCTCCCAGGCGCCGCGCGAGTCGCTGGAAAAAGTGTTCAGGAATCAGAGTTGGAAGTATTTCCGTTTTACGTCTCTGAAAGCAAATTGATCGTGCCGTCAATTAAGGCGACGTCCAGTTTTTCTACGAACCTCGACGCGGTTGAATTTCGTTTCTATCTGCGCGTCAGCCAGCGTGCATAGAGGCACGACGTTTGGTAACCCGCCTGAACCCCGTCCCGCGCCGCGCGTTGCACCGTGGCCATGACACTTTTAATAGGAGACAATTTGATGCAGTTGCTGCTGCGATTTGAAATTTAAAAGCTAATCGCCATGGCGCGGAGCCACCGCGAGCCGAATCGCGTTCGCCACGCTTCGCCCAAGATCGATGGACAATAAATGTGCCGCTAACGAGTCGAGATCCCGACCTTGGCAGTAGCGGTTTAACACTAGATTGCCCAAGGAAGTCATTTTGACTGCATTTAGTTTCGATTAGAAAAATGAAATTATCTATATGTATAATGATACAATTTCTTAGAAAATTTGTTTATTGTTAACACTTACTAATACCCTGTTTTATAACTGTAAATAATATAAGGAAATATTAAAAATTGATTTTAAATAAATTTCTTTACACGTCAGTTATTCTTTCACAATGAAGTCATCTTGACTGCTTTCGGACAGTATAGGTATATACTAAGTTTCAGTCTTTCTAGTGTTAAAAAAATGTTGGCAGGCTCGAACGATTTTACAATTGTCTCGTTGCATCGCGTAGGGAAAGTGCACAGGGATCTACGCGTACATGAAAATTGTATCGCGATCCCGTAAAGAGATAATCGCGCGCGCATAACTGAAAACCGTCCCGTATTAGGGCATCCAACAGCAGCGGGCTTTGTAATTCGCGTTGGACCCGCGGGAACGTCTATTAATTTATTAACTGCAAATACGCGCACCGTTTCCCGCGCTGCAGTCACGGTATCGTAAAATCTTGTTAAATTGACCGTGAAGTTCCCAGTAATGGGTGCACCTACGATAAACGCGATTATAACTTTTATCTAGCCGCGCTTTTAATCCTTCCCGTTTCTTCCTTCCTTCTTCTTCTTCCACCGTCGTGCACCACGCGTAATTGGCGAAGAGGCCTCCCGCGTACGTACGTACGCACCCGTTTGCATATCGTACGCGCGCGCTAACCCCGTGAGCTAGACGCGGTTCGCGCACTTATTCAATTCCTTGGAAACGAGGTCGCGTTGAATAACCGACGGCTCGCGCTCACCGCGGGTTATTCTCGTAATTTCATGAATGAACATTTTACCGGACTAGCCAGGGTCCACCCGCGAATTGTTCGCCGTTATCGGTAAACTGGGGGAGGCTCGGAGGTGACCGGAGTCCTATCTGCGTATCTATTTATTGGCCTATCTTATCTTTTTCGCGCACCGTTTTCAAACTTTGCGCAAGACGGCCAGCGATATCGGGTAGACGCGAGGGGCGGCCGGCGATAGAAGGGGATGGACCTTGAGGTTAACAGTTTAGAAATTCGTTAGATAATCCTTGGGGCACGGCGTTGCGGCTCGGGTTTCAAGATGGCTGTCGAAAGTGTCTGATTAGATACGGACGCGGTGCGCGTCGACGCCTCGCGGCCGAACAGATGACGATGGCCAACCACGGACGAGTTACGCAATCCTAGCGAAATTGATGTGTCTCTTCTTCCTAGCCTGCACGCGTGCATGCGGCTGAAACCGTGAGGAACTTAGAGGCCACGCTATTTGACCGTGCCGACGTAGTCGTTAAACCGTACCGATGACGCTCGATTTTTCGCGTCGACGTTATCGATCACCGAAAAACAATTCGACTATGAAACGTTCTTATTAACACGTTCCGTGCCACGGCAATTTTTTGTGGATTTTCATTCAGACCGCGTGAGACGTGTATGACCCACATTTTAAAGACTAAAAGAACTCAGTACATTAGACAACGAATCAATAAACTTAATTTTTAAGGAATTATTTTAACAAACACAAGGTCGAACGTTTTTGAGAATTCCAAATGGCCTGAACGGAAAATGCAGCGGGGGTCGTGTACGCCCCACACGGCATGAAACGTGTTAACACTAGATTAGCCAAAGAAATAATTTTTACCGCTTTTTAGTTTCAACCACAAAAGAATTATGTATACAACGATAAAGTTTCTTAGAATTCTTTTTTTTTCATTGTTAATATTTCCTAACAATCTGTTTTATAACTGTAAATGTAAGAAAATATTAACAATTAATTTTAAATAAATTTCTTTACACATTAGTCATTCTTTCACGATGAAGTCATTCCGACTGCTTTTGTCTCTCTAGCGTTAATGTTACTCCGCAATCTATGTCTCTAAAAAAAAATGCATTATCACCGGAAACATCTGCTATTGATATCATCAGAAATCTGGTGTAATCTACAGTTTGTATTTGGACAAAGAAATTACGCAGTTCGACAGTAACTAACGTTATTGTTGCCGGTGTAAAAATTCATTGCCGGACGGTTAATGCCGCGGGACCGATTCCATGTATACTTGACATTAAATTGTATCTGCCGGCCTTCTAAGCAGCTCGGTTGATGCAGGCATCCAGCCTTTCTCTTTCCGAGCCAATGCCTGCGCCACGTACCGAAAAATCAACGCCTACCCACAGGCGAAACGATCTTCTCACGTTCGAAACGTTTCTCTGCTCCCCTCGGTCTTCCGAATAAAAATAATACATCAGGAGTAGACTGACGATGGGCAAAGTGAAAATTGCATCCGCGACGTATTCGCGGTAACGTTAATCGCGGAAAACCCGACGGACGATAGTCGGTCTAGTTCAAAGAGTATACGAGGAGTAATTCATGAGTTCCCGACCGAGAGAGATATAACGGGGTCTGTGTGTCGTGTTTGTGCGTGAGTTCCTCATCGCTCTGCTCGGAGCAGCGAGCGAGTCAGGCCTGTCGGATACAGAGAGCCCCGGCGGTGTGTGCGTGTATGCGTGTGTTCATTGCTCGTACGTCGATGCCACGTGACGTCTAAATTCAGTCGGCCATTTTGGAGCATGATTCATTTGTTTAGAACGGGTCGGATAGGAGTAGGAGGCGGAGCAACGCGCACACCAAATCTTCGTCCACGTTCGAACTTTCGACGATCCCGTGTCCCTTGCTTCGGGCGCCGCGTCAGCTAGCGTGGCACGCCGGTAATAACGATTATCGTGGTAGAAATTATATCGCGATTGAATTGTAAATCGCTTGTTACCTGTCCTTAATTAAATGCTCCTTCGCGATGTTTACCCGCCAATTCGATCGGTTATCATAATCGTAAATCGCGATTTAAATAGAGCGTTCTCTTCTAACGCGAATTAAACGTGTAACCGCGTATCAGGATTTATCATTCTTATTCATGAGGGGGACACCGGTAAAACCTCTCAAGGCCCGTATAAGATGACCGCGTAGAAGAGAAACAGGATGGTACAAGGCCCGGCACCGAAATCGCGTTTCTTTATCTCCGATTGACCCTCGAGCGTGATCACCGGGAGGAAGAGGAGGAGGACTCGTCTCGCGACAAGGTTGCCAGCCGCACGCTTACTTACGTTGTCCCCATCGAAAAGGTGCATGAATTATTTATCGGACCGCGGATAAAACCGGGAGGAAGGGCGAACGCATCGGGGACGTTGACGATCTTATCGTAATCGAGACGAATTCCAATTCTACTATTTATTTCATCGTCTCCCGGTTAAATCGATCGATAAGACGGGATTATCAAACGAATAACCGGTGAAAGCGAGCGCGCGTCAATTGCCAAAAACTCTGAAGCCGTGGAGCTGGCTCGGTTCACGGATGGACCCAAGGTCAGTGGCAGTGGGTCAGTCGGACCAATCGCCGAGCGGGAGGCGAAGGTCGCCGCCGAATTCGAAGCGCACTCGAGAGGGGCGATAGCGAATCTCGGAGTAGCGATGGCCTCAACGTCGTCTCGAGTTACGCGCTTCGAACGCGAATAGATTTTTACAAAAACTCAGTACGTTACGTAAAGCATCGATTATTCAAATCGGATAATCAATTAACAAATCATTTCTTCGATGCGCAACTGGTCTTACAAAAAGCAAATTCTATTCAATTTTAAATTGACTTGTACGGGGAATAAAAAATTCGCCGGTGCTACGAGAGATNATCATTTCTTCGATGCGCAACTGGTCTTACAAAAAGCAAATTCTATTCAATTTTAGATTGACTCGTACGAGGAATGCAAAACGGCGGTGCTACGAGAGATAATCAAATAACAAATCATTTCTTCGATATACCTGTCTCACAAAAATCAAATTAACATTTATTCAATTTTAAATTGACTTGTACGGGGAATAAAAAATTCGGCGATGCTCGGAGTCGGAAAGATTTGCAGCCGGCTGGATAGAAGCGTGACGTTGCATCGGCGCGGTTGATTCCGGTGTCGAGAGAGCCGGTGCAAGAAAGAGAACGGATAGCGAGCAGAGAGCCGGTACCCGAGCCGAGCCGGCCTTGACCGTATCTGCACTCATCGCCGCGTTTCGCGCTCCACGCTCGACGTCACGCGTCACGTTGACGACGACTTTAAATCCCGTCGCAGGGAAAACGATTTTCCCGGCCGGCGGAACACCCGAAGAGGGCGTCGCCGGGGAGGGGTGAACCTCGTAAATTACGTTTCGTAAATTACAAATGCCCAGGCGCGACGGGGTATTAATTCAATTAGAAACAGAGGCTTCGCGGCGCGTTTAAACGTCGCCGGGATCCAATCGCACGGACGTCGGCCCGTGCCCCCATTAACTTTGCCTCGCCAGCTGAAATTTCCGCGCCACCAATTACTTAAATTAATTTCGGCCGATAATTGTATCGATTATACGCGCATTACGTTGTAACGTTTCGTTCGTTTTATTAGCCAGGAGATATCTGGCGAGCTGGTTACGTGTTTATCGGGACGCTCGCGAACTTTTCCCTGTGTGCATCGACATATAAATATCTGGTGCAAGGTACACGGTAGGTAGGTAGGTAGGTACGCGCGCCGGCACACACAAACACACACACACACACACGGAGAGAGAGACAAGCGCGCGAGTGTGTATGAACGCCGCGCCGGTAACGAACCGATGTTTACCCGTAAGTAGTATCGTAGCCGCTGTGTAATTGCTATTACGTAAAGTACTCCCGCGCGGATAACCGGCGATCGCGAGCGAATCATCGCCTTTCTCCGGTTAGCCACGGATAGCTAACTCTCCCCGTTCCTAGTGTCCCGACGATGCACCTCGTTACTCACCGCGTTCAATGTCAAAATAAAAAGCAACCGAGTGTCATTGTGATTTATCAAAAAAAAAAAGAAAACTGTGTTCGATATTCGCTGACTGTCGGATCGAATCGTTTCGAGGATCGTGAGACCGTTGCGAGGAGCTTGGGAAACGGTGGTGAATCCCGGCCGCGATTTGCAAGGAATGCGAGTGGTTAAGGTTCACAGTAATTCCTCGTTGCAAGGGCGAAGGAGATCCGTACGCTCGTAAGGCTACGTTTGGATAGATAATTTATCGGACAAGCTGCTCGGTTAAAATTTTCCAGTAAATTTCTCGATGAAAATTTCAATGAAAACAATTTCTCTCCGCTCATTTCGTTGTAGCATTATTTACAGCTGTCAGTAGAGTTCTTTTTTCCGGGTTTGCGGTGTTGGAAATTCGGATTTCAACCGGCTCGTGGTCGGAATACGAAAAGCTGCGGGAAAACCGGTGTTCCTCTCTCGCCAGCCTCGCACCCTCTCACCGGCAATATTTTGGCGGTACCTAGTAGTACCTACTTGTTGCGCGAGGAACAAGTCGCGTAGTACATATGTACAGCCACGGTATCTACATGCACGTAGAACCGCGCTCGGGTCGACACCGGTTCGCTGTTGGCACAGGTACAAAACGGAGTCAACGACCGGTGCTCGTCGAAATTATTTCGTCGATTCTTCGGAAACGGAACGGCGGGCTCTGGCCCGTCGCGAGCGACGATCATCATCTGGATATCGTTTTACCCGTGACACGCGAGCGCGGGCACTGTGCCGTTTTAATTGACGTTTAATCGAGTAACACGTTCAATCGTCGGGTTTGTCTCGGTTAAAAGACTCGGTTAACCGCATTTCGTCGTTATTAACGGCTAATTTCCCGAAAATTATCGAGGAGCGCGGCCTTCGACGCGCTTAATTCACCGGAAATCCAATGCAACGCGAACCCGATTTTAGCTTTGACCGGTTTGCGCCGAGCGATTTTATTCCCCCCTGCCGATTTTAGTTACCTCCACTCCCGTGTAATCCTCTATCGCTCTCCATACCACCGGCACCCCGGCCGCCGTTGTAATCGCACGCCTTTGCGCTAATCGACCTAACGATAATTTCGTTTGAATGTTTTCGATAACCGCGGTAGTCGATGCGGTTTGAATCATGGCCGATGTTTAATCGATTTATCGGTAATCCGGCACGCGCGCATATACACGCTCGCGGTACGGCACGGTGGACGGTTATAGAAACACCGAGCAGGCGATGTAATTTCTGCGTGCCCGCGGCTGGATCGAATATTGTATCGAGTACGCCGTATTAACCGTGCCACAGATCCCATAGACCCGTTCCATCTCGAATTAAAACGATTTTAATCGGCGAGAATCGTTCGAATCTTATCGCGCTTTTACCCGTTGGCATGCACGAAATTTTCGCCGGCGCGCTGCAAACTGTTGCGCGCCGCGACATTGGACGATCGACGGTACATAGAACCGGCGGTACATAAGAGAGAAAGAGGTTCCATGTATATACGTACATAACCCGTTCCGGGGGTGGGTTCAGGCGGTAGTCAACGGACTACCCCCACTTTGTCCGACTTGGAAATTTTTGGGGGTAGGTAACTGACTGCGCTTTAAGCCCGGCTCCGGTGCCGTCGCGTCGCGTCAGCTGCCGACCTATATACGCGCACACTCTCTCTCTCTTTCTCGTTCCCGTTTATGTATGCATCGCGTATATACGTACGTACATACCGACGTATGTACTAATACCTGCTGCCGGGATGCATCCACTAGCGTAGCCGACGGCGTCGATATAAACGCGGTTTACTACTACTTGTTGCTCTAGTCCCAGAAACCGAAAGTGCACACACTCTCCCTCTCTCTTTCCCTCTGTCTGCCCGAATTATGGAGCAGCGACTCTCAACTTTTCGGCGCTCGCTACCGTCGAACCCCGTCGTCGCGTGTCCCACGGCGTTCCGCTCTACTTACACCCGGGCGAATCTTTCAACCCCTCGAGTCCCAGAAGCATGACAGTCTCTCTCTCTCTCGCTATATAATATATTTAATTAAAAACGACTTCTATACATAACATTCCTATACATTTCTACGAACGTCTTTCGGTCCTTACGTCGGATGCATCTGATATGCATGCAGACACCCAGACGCCTGCGAATCGTCGCCGGTGCATTCGGGCTGCATCCACGTTAGTGTTTGCTCGGAACACGGTGTGCTCGGTGTTCACGCATACAAGCGATCGGAAGCGGCGGCAGCAGGAACGGGCGAAACGACGCGTCCCGTACGTTGCATGTGGTAGCGCGCGCATGGATGCGCACAAATGGCTCGACCGGCTGCTGCGTCGGTGTGCGGTACGCGTGCATGTGCACGCGGGAGCCGGCTGCGCCGGCTTGCATCGCTGCTGCGAAACGCGATGTGGAACACGCTCGCTCTCGATGGGTCACTCTCACTCTCTCGGCCGAGAGGGAAATTTGGCAGCTGTTTTAAACCCGGCTAACTGGCAAAACTACCGAGCGACCTCCTCCCCCTCCTCCCTTTGCGCCCTGGTCCTTCTTCCTTTCATCCCCTCCTCACGCTGTCTCTCTCACCGCCGTTCTCTCCCTCACACACTTTCCTCTATTTCCTTCGCTTTTACCGTCGAACACCGTGCGAACCGAGCCAGCCGGTTTCTTTTTTTTTTTTGAGAATCGACGGAACATCGTTGAAATAATTTTCGAGCCTCGTCCCGTTTTAATGGTATGCTACGGGCGTACGCAAACTGCGACCGCAAGAAGTTGCACGGCTCGAGGAGTCGTAACGAAAAACAGGCTGTGTTCGGCGGCGGATGTGTCGCGCACGATTATTCGTGGCAGGCGTGCATACGAGGGCGCTTGCATTCGCGGGGATTGTGTGTGTGCGTGCGTGAATCGCGCGATGCATACCCCGTGCACGCAGACACGACAGACCGCTGGCTTCCTTCTTTCCTCTCCCCGGTTCGTCTCTCTCGCTCGCAACGCCGCCGCGATCCGACTCGTACCGAACGTGTAGCTTTTTTACCACACTGACCTGGGTTAACTCGGCGTGCAGTGCCGAATAATAAAACCGGCGAAACCGCATTGACCCCTCCTCCCTCCCTCTCCCACCTCCCTGTGGTGCGCGCATGCAAAAACCGTGCACTCGACTGTGTGTTGGTCACGCAGACGCTCGCGCGAAATCCTCCCCTCCTCGCTCTCCCTGGCCAAATATAAACCCGTGCATCTCCGGTGTGTGTCTGTGCGCGTAGAATGCACCGAGTGGCACACAAACGATTCGGTCCCGAGGGCAGGGCCACGGTCACCCGAAAATACGGGCCGCTCTCACTCTCGTTTCACCGTTCGCCTCGTTCTTCCTCCTCCTCCTCCTCTCTTTCGTCCTACCCTCGCGTCTCGTTTTATCCTTTTTGGATTTTACCTACCTACCTCCTCATCCTCTTCTTCGCCCGTTTGCCTCGCTGCCTTTCAATGGCCCGCGCTCTCTGTACATTTGCGGCGTGCGTCATCTCTCGCTACATCTGCCTCGCAGAAGGTTCTAAACCTTCGGCAGGGGCGTTCGAGAAAATATGATTTGACAACCGTCATTGCGTTAAACCTTTTTTTATGACGTACAGGCAGTAACGACTACGTGCGTTCGATTACCTGCGTTACAAACGGAACGTTACGAGATTGTACGAATTTCGTGTCTGCTTGAACCTGCCTCCTTGAGATTAACGCGCCTCGCTTATCCAACCAGCCGTTTTCCTCGGGCTTCGTGGAAGGATTTTCTTTGTTTTCCCTTAATACAGTCCCGGGACAATGCAAAGGGGCAACAAAGGATTCTCAAAAAATCACTCTCGCCTGGACATTTGCGTGGTCTGCCGTCTGTACCCCACGGAGTAGCGTATAGCTTCGGACAATTATTAGAACCTACTACTGCTTATGTGTGATTTCCCTAGCGGGACAATATTCACAAGTAGTAAAAAGTCTATTGGTTTATGTTTTAATGCTCCGACATATGATGATGCTACCAATGCTTAACACTTTATTGACCGTTAGTCTATTCATCGGCTTTTCGATTGCCAACGCTTATCGACCGCTAGCCTATTAATCGGTTTCTTGCTATCGAATTATTAAATTATGAACAAATTGAATTACTATTACCTTGAATACATTTTATGTATGTTAGTTCATAAGCTCCTTTATTATATAAAATAAATGAGAAATAAAGTATAAATGTTAATAACATTACATTCCTTTGAACAAAAGGAATAAGCAGAAAGAATTATG
>SHCU01000037.1:371061-390671 GCA_004307685.1 Ceratina australensis
CGTTCGAAAAAGTTGCAAGGTACTCACCGTGTTGTGTGCACAGCTGCAGGCGAGAACAGTGTCGCGTAGAAAAATTCCACTGGTACCCCGCCGAAAATCGTCCGCGAATGTTCGCCGGATCACGATGAAAATAATCCCTGTTGGTTCGACGTCCGTTTTGTAAACAACCGGGTGACAAGTCGTCGGCTGAGATTCGCTCCTACGCGAGTTGTTTTCGTCGCCCCGATTCGCAGAAATCGATTGTTTTCAATGCAAAGGTTGATTTATGCCGCTGATACCCTTTATCGGGAATGCGTTTTTCTCGCCTCGACACTGTTACCGCGTACCGTGTTATTGGTTGAAACCCGGTTATTCACTCGGTTAACATTCGAAAACAAGCCGCGCTCACGATTCCGTTAATCTCCCTGTGGCGAGATTTCGGCGAAATTCGCGAGCTCTCGTTCGAGCCAGGATGTTCGCGTTTAGGTATCGCGGAGAGACTGCTGCACTCGGTACGGCAGTTTTAAGTATCGCGTGATAAACGATAAGAACTAGTTTAAAAAGGGTTATCTGCTGGTATCCCGATAATTCTTCACTGCGCTCGGTATCGCGGCTCTTCGCAGGAAAGATGCGCCCGTGGCACCCCGCGAGGATTATATAAGTTCCCCTTATCACGGGAAAGAACGCGAGCGGACGATAGAGAAAGTATTTGCACGCTCGAGTTCCGAGAGGTCGAATAATTCGGGATCAGAGGGATGAAAGAAGAAAAAACACAGAAAAGCGTTTCCTCCGAGTCAGCTCCGTGGATCGTCAGCGTCTAGACGCGTCCCGCGATCTTAAACGTTACACAAACAGACACACACGCGCACAGGCACAATCGACGGTGAACACTGAAGTGGCCGGCGCGAGCTTTAGCCTTACCGGTGGTATCAACCGGTCTACCGAAACGAAATAGGGCTGTTTCCGGGGAACGCGCGACGACGAAAACTACGCGTCGCGTCGAGACCCCGAGTCTCTCTCGGTTTTAAGTGCCGCGCCGGCTTTGCTCGAACTTGTCTCTCCGTTTCGCTGACTCGGACACGTTGTTCAGTACTGGCCGGCTGCACGTTCCGTGCATCCAGATAACACCCGTCGATTCACTAACCTACCTCACTCCTCCGCTCGGTTACAGGGTGCTCCAAATTCGGCTCCCTGCTGCTCCCACCGGCGCGGCGCGCGCGTTACACACGCGATTCGAATACGCATATTATTAAATAAATACGTTTCGCTACCGGCGATTTGCACACGCGACGCGACATGTGCGCGCGTTCGCACCAACCTGTTCGACGGCTCGCGAAATAATGCTCGGTTTCGTACGCCGGATAGGTTAGTCGCGTGATTCGACCCGCGAAGGTTAACGAAAAGCGAAATTCACGAGGTGACCTACTGCCGCGGCGACACGGTAGAGGAGGAGGGGGGACGTTTGTTAATCGAATTAAACGGCGCGTTAATCATTGTTCCCGGGCGTTATCGCGGCCGGGTGTCGTAACGCGGATTTCGCTAATCGTCGCCGCGGCAGACAGGCTGGCCCGATCTTTTTTACCTGGCTTCCTCGCCCTCCTCTCGTCTCGTTTCGTTTCGTCTTACTCTCACGGATCCACGCGCCGCCGCCGTCGGTTGCATTATCATACACAGTCGCGCAGCGTAGATCTCGTTGTTTGTTCTCGACCGTTTATCGATAACGATATTATTTCGGCGAGGCCGATCGGGCCGCCGTGAAACGCGACTTTTATTCGCCGCTGCATTCCCGCGTGTCAATGACACGCTGAAAAACACGTCGGTGTCCCCGATCAATTGACAGTTTTAATTTTACTCGTGACTTTATCAAGGCTATCACGTATTATTATAATGATCGCGATGTAAAAAGAGATACGAAAATAGCCGAGGNTTGGATCCTGTTTCAAAATGAAAACAATTTTAACCTACATATAACGCTAAACGTACGCATTTTTCTATACCTAACTTTACCATACGAGGGTCATTTGACCCTTCATAAAATAAACGTTGATTTCTCGTAAAAAAATCGTAATTTATTAAAGGAAATAATTTTCCAATAAGAATATAAAGCAAGAAATTGAATAATCAGATAATATAAGAATTTACAGAAAGTCGAATGACCAACAGAAATAACAATAAACGCACGAATTGAAGTAAATTTTCAAAAAGGGTCATTTGACGCCGATTGGCACGTTTAGCGATAAATATCTTGGATTCTGTCATCCTAGAGAGAACTCAAGCAATCAAGAACTAGCGACGATTCCTTGTCCCTGTACATAGCAATCGAAGCGAGATCGAGTAAAAATGTCATTCCTTCGTCTACGAAGTTTCAAATCAGGCCGGACATTCTTCTCCCCTTCGTTTCGAAACGCGTAGGGGCCGTAACCCTCCTCGATCTCGGATCGATCGATCGATCCTTACACTCTCTCGACCGCGGACCTACGCTCGCGTGACTCGCCTCGGAACGAATCGCGGTAGCACCGACAGGCTTGTACTGTTTTATTCGCGACGGATCTCGTTACGTTCGACCGGCCGTGGAATCACGCTCGCGTCGCGAAAATTTTCGCGATCGATCCGAGGAACGATCAGCTGTTCGCCGACGCGCTAAGTGGAACTTCAGCCTCCTTACCATTATTTCTTGTTTTCGCTCGGGCGTTACAACGAGGGAACTGGTTTGCCTGCGAATAAACCTCCCACGCGTTCCTCCTATCCGTTACTTCATCGGCCGGAGAACCGCTTTCGCGTTCACTTCGCCCGAGACAATATCGCCGGTAATAACTGATGTAACGGGAAAATCGCGGTGAATTAAGATTGCACGCGATCCGACCGTTCGTACAGATAAATAAATCGACCGTATATATTCCGCGTCGATACTAAAACGCGCGTTTGAATTTGACAGTGATTTTTGAACGTCGAAGAGAACTCGTTCTTCCGGGCGATACAACCCAGATAATGTCCCTCTTCTGTGCAGCCAGAAGCTTCGTCTCTCGCGATACGCGCATACCTCTACCTACGCGCGTATCGCGATTATTATTTTTTCTTTTTTCGCAACGGTGACGCAACTCGAAAATTCCTTAATTTTTATACACCTGCGGACACCGCGGCTAATTTTGTAATCGGTTGAATAATAAAATCGAAACGACGCGGACGAGTCGTGTTACCGTAGAAGCGGGCGGCCGGTGATACCTGTTTATCGTTTCGCGCGTACACTCGAACACCTCGCTTCATTGTTTTGACGCGTTCGAATCGATCGGGGAAAAAAAAAAGAAGAAATGCACACCGATATTTATTAACACCCCGTATATCTGCGACGATCGTCTAGACGTCGCAGTTCTGTTTGTTCTCGAGAGGGTCCCCGATCGCGCCTTAAATTCAAGCTTTATCTCGTCGTCGCTCTCTCGGCTTTCCCCCCACCAACCCCCTCCCTCGCCTGCGGTCTCTTTCTCTTTCCGTATCCCCTTTCTCTGTCACTCTCACCCGGGTCCCCGTCGAATGTCGCGCATGAATCGACCGATAGCAGCTGGCCTCGCTCACACGTCTAAACGGGGTAAACGAACTCTTTGTACCGTTGAGTGGGGCACCGAATTGCGAGCCCAAAGTGCATCCGACGATAACGCGGCCCGATATTACGCTCGTTTCGCAGTTACGCACCGCCGCCGGTTCCTTCGCACTGACCTAGCCCTTCGCCCAACCGTTCGCGCGAACACAATTTTGTCCACGTGGGAAACCGATTCGAATTAACAGCCGACGAGATACAATGAACCGGTCGATCAAATGATCGCGAGTAGAACGCGATTGATGTCTTGCATCGCGTCAGTCGTCTCATCGATTCTAATCGCGGTAAAACCGATCGATCGGACGAATAGCCGCGAAGGACCTAGCACTTCGCCCAATCGTTCGCGTGAACACAATTTTGTCCACGTGGGAAACCGATTCGAATTAACACTTTACCGACCGGTAGCGTTTCGAGAATCCTATGCCATTCTCACCGGCCACTCAGCCGCAGATCACCAACACTGTCCTTTTCATTCATCTTTAAGGGCTAAATTTCAGAGAAAAGCAACGATTATCTGAATACAGAATTCGAAATGCTTGCTACTTGTCAGTCTAACTTAACCGAATCTAACGGAAAAAACAAAAATCGATTGATCGACGGTAAAGTATTAACAGCCGACGAAATACAATGAACCGGTCGATTAAATGATAGAACGCGATTGATTTCTTGCATCGCGTCAGTCGTCTCATAGGTTCTAATCGCGGTAAAACCGATCGATCGGACGAATATCCGCGACCAGTTTACGAGAGGAGAGACTGCCGGTCAACTTTCGAAGAAATTTCGCTCGCGTATTTCCAGGTCGATCGGCGGCGGCGCGATCGAATCGAGGTTCGACTCTCGAATAGAAGAGGAATCCAGATAGCCGGGAATCCGAGTGCGATAAGTAATGGGGCATCGTGTGACACCTTAACCTGGATGACCGGTATGCGCGCGCTGAAAACTCGCACTCGCCGGATTAGCCGATCGACGCGAATCGGCGAGATTCTAGCGCGCGAGAAGGTTTCATCCGCGGCGGGACGACGACGGTAGCCGACCGGATGTCTGAGCAGCAGCAGCAGCCTCTTTTCAAAGGTGCCGATCGACCTCCCGATGCGTCGAGAAATCGACGCGGGCAAGAAAACCAAGCCGGATGATCCGCGACTAGAATCTTAACAATACCTGTACGCGGGAACGGACAGTAGAATGTCCCGTCCACGGTCAGACGCGTCAGCATCCTGAACCACTGTCCTCGCGTATTCAATGATTACTTGTATTCGTTTGTTTTATCTGACTTATTAATTATTTAGGGAAATAATTAATATGTAGTTTAATAATCTATTAACCCTTTGCACACGAGAGGTGACTCTCAGTCACCATCTGTTCTATAAAATAATTGTTGTATAAGTAAATAATTACTGCTTCAGTATGTTATTGATTGAACTAAACTTAGTTATTATAAAATTCATGTATACATTATTTGAAAAAATGTCGAAAGGAAAAGATTATTGATAATTTCAATATATTAATTTGCATGTAAGAAATTCACGAAATATTTGTGGAAAAATTCTTCGAGTGCAAAGGGATGAAATTGATTGAATTAATAACCCTTTGACCTACACGTCATCTCCCGATTCTTCAGGCCATATTAAACAGAAAGGTTTGTCTTGCATGTTTGGCCCAAAATTCTTACAGCGAATGAGACTCGTGGTTATAGGCCAAAGGGTTAATGCTAACTCTTGACGAAACTATTTAAAAAGAAAAACTATTACATGGGAGTGGTGTATTTCTTCTTATACTCGTTTCACCTGTGCATTTGTTTACAGACCATATTAAACCGAAAGGTTTGTCTATGTTTGGCCCAAAATTCTTACCACGAGTGAGACTCGTGGTCATAGGCCAAAGTGTTAATGCTAACTCTTGATGAAACTATTTAAAAAAAAAGAAAATCTATCACATGGGAGTGGTAGCTTTCTTCTTATAGTCGTTTTACCCGTGCATTTGTTTCTCCATTTCGGAGATTCGAGAGGGGACATAGTTTTAGAGCGAACGTTCCGACGAAAATCTCGACTTTTACGGTTTCAACGATAATAACAAGGGGAACCGCGAACGAATCAGCGAAAAGTGCAACGGGAACAAAGAATAGATTCTCGGCGCGGCGCGGTGTCTCGCGGATAGCCTCGGAGAAGAAGATAGCCCCGTTATCGCGGTAAAGGGTCCGTCGAAAAATCCCCGTAGGATCATATCCATTGCGAGGCGGTTTTCTCGCGGCGCGACGCGACGGTTCGGTTGTGGATAGACGAGGAGGAGGAGGAGGAGGAGGAGGTCCTCTGCCATCTCACGATACGATGGCGACGCCGGTCTCTCCGATTCCCGCAATAGCGAGATAACCGGAATACAGGTTTCTGCGGATAGAGTTGTGCCGTGACGACGACGACGACGACGACGACGACGACGACGACGAAACGGAATGGTAGGGGGTATACCGGTAGAGATGCTAATGTCGGCCTTGTGCCACATACCCGTGGCTCCTGGTGCCCGTCCACACGCACGTTCACCTACACCGGTTAACTCCGCGAGCGAGTATCGACGAGCGAGAGCGCGCTGCTACCTCTCTCCCTCTCTCCGTCTCGCGCGTACGACGCGCTTCGATCTACCTGCCGATCGGACCGGTACGCACCGAAACGCATCGCCGGCTCTCTCCTTTCGTCGATCAACCCCTTATCACCGAAGCGTCTGGGAAAGATCTCATGGAAATATTCAGCGACAATGCCATTTTCTAATGGTACTGTTTCCTCAAGGTAAATAGAAGCGAACACATTTGCATCGTTACGTGCGATTTATCTGCTCGCTATCACCGCGCATAGATCATCGGTCTGCTGGGAAAACGTGTGAAACGAATGACTCAATGTAACAGATACAAACATTCCCCGTTACTTATATCACTTTATGAAAGGGTGAACCTCGACGAGCGTCGTTCTAATTATTATCGAGAATTGAAAATTTCCGAAGATCGCCTATGCCCGTGCGCGTGTGTCACTCGTTGAGAAGAAAGAGATCGAGGCGGATGTATCGGCGAGCATTTTTTCTCGGTTCGTCATCCGATCGAAAAACCTTGGATTACGTAAACGATAGGTGTTCGAAGGGGAGGTGGCTCGGGTACGAGAAAAATCGTCGTCGCGTTCGTCGTGGCTGTAACGCGCACAGGCCTCGAACCGGCTAGCAGCAGGCCTGCCCGGGCTGGGTTCGCCGCGACGCGTTATCGCCAGCGCCGATCGCAATTTCATCGCGGGCAAGAAAGAAGGTTAGGCCAGGCCTCCTCGGGTACTACGCGTACTCGGGTTAAGCCGCGACGTGTGTATCGCGCGAAAATCGCGTGAAAAACTAGCTGTCCTAGAAACGAACTGGCCAGTCAGTGGCACAAACCATTCCTGACGTGTAGCCCGCGCGCACGCCACAGAGCTCGAGCTCCTTCGCTCAGATCAACGACCATTTTCCGCCGGTGTTTTTTTTTTTTTCAAATTAACCCTTTGACTTACAATGACGTCTGGGAGGTGTCATTCACTTGAAGTCAAATTCGTACGAATTCCGTTTTATTTGTAAGGTAAAGGGTTAATGGTAAGGTTTATCCGTGAATGAGTTACTTCAATGAGGTTTGAACCATATAACTTAGAAATAAAACGGAATTCGTACGAATTTGATTTAAAGCGAATGACACCTCCCAGGCGTCATTGTAAGTCAAAGGGTTAAACCCTGCAACGAATTACGATCTGCTCGAAGATACCGTACGTAATTCGAGGCTATTCGCATACGCCCGTGAGCGAATGAATATACATTATCGATAAATAGCCTTGTTTATCGTAACTCCGTGTCAAACGGCATAGGTTATTTATATACAAATATATATGCATACGAACATACGAATAGGCGAATAAACTATTATTAGCGAGGAGACTATTGCGAGCGCTGCTCGTTCTCTTATACTTTTTTCCCTCGGCCGTGTTAACGCGAAAGTGGCCGTCCGTCGGGCCGGAGCGAGAAGCCGCGGAAAACAACCTTTGGAACGGCTGAGATTTTCCATACGATCCTACGTGTCCTAGCTGTACCAATCTTCGCGGCAATCGCGTTACGAAATGCCCTTCACGGGCCTCCGTCCGCATCCAATTTCTCGAGGCGCTTCGTGACACCGTGACTTCGCTCGACCTAGTCTCGCTGAACAATTTGAAGCGATCTTCGAGCCGAACCGATCTTACGCAAACGCAAGCGGTTTTATCCGGGGGGGATAGGGACGGTGGTATTTAATATATCCCCGGTTCGAAAAGAATTTTTCCTCGAACGAATCTGTTGCACGGGTCTCGCGTTAAACGTAAATCGTACGGCTCGTTATTCTCGCCGGCGGCTATGAATTTTCCCGAGACGCTGCTGTTAACGCGAATCGATTACGCGGCGACGACGTTTCCAATCGAACGCGTCGTAGTCCTCCCTTGCGTAACAGGTAATTTTAGGAACGCGGCTCCTCTCTATCCCCGACGTACATTTTCACGTCGCTTCCGCGGACGCCGTGGTTGCGTAACTTGTTTTGCCGTGAAATTTTACCGCGCACCGTTTAAAAGAAAAATCTAAGTACGCGCACGAGGTATCGGGTTACCGTCGCCGGGATCGTCGACTGCGCCCCGTTGCCTTCGCGCGCAGCCGGTCATCCTTAAGAAAATTCTCGAGACGAAACACGCTGTCGGGTATCGCGGAAATAATTTCAGTTACAGATCCCCGAGGCCGCGTCGCGGAAGCTGCGCGTAATCCGAACAAAGCGGCGCGGCCTTCGATCTCGGCGGAGATCGATGGCTTTCCCTGAGATCAAAATCCGAGGATGTTCCCAACGCGTCGCGGATTTATAACAGTTAGCCGTGCGGGACGATTAATGCTCCCCGTTAACCGACGTCACTGCGTTAAGACATAGCGCGTCGGGAAACCGGCCAGGGACGAGACCAATTCGTGGCTACGAGTCCGACGAAAATCATTGACTAACAAATATCGTCGGACAGAAGCGAGACGCGAATCAATTCGATTTCGATAAGGGTATACCTGAGGTCTGCAAGCGTTAGACCAAAGCTCGACAGATTTATCACGCGGATGGCTGCGGATCGCGCGGCCACCGGTTCAGCGCGAGTAATAATCTTCGAGTGTTCTCTAATGCAAGTTGGAACCGGGCGGCCTCCAACAGCCTGAATTCGCCTCTCCCGTCCCCCCGCTTGCCCCCGGCGTGTGTGTATTCGCGTGTACGCGTCCCCCGGTCCCTCACGGGATCCCCTTCCTTCGTACAGGAGAGGAGGGACCGGCCATCTTGCTTAGACCGCGCGGCATGTGCACGCTGCCGAATGCCCGCCATGCTAACGCGACAAAGAAACTTCTAACTCGAGTTGTCGTGGGTACTCGCTGCTGCCGGTGTACCGGAGGAGCCACGCTCTGTACGTATCTCTGCCGCGCTCGCCGTTTCCATCGGAGCGCGCCCGTTCCTCCTTTCTTCGCCCGTTCGCTCGCTCGCTCGTTCCTTCCTTTCGTTCGTTCCTCCGGCACTCCGCCGAGAAAGACGTCGACCACTTCAAGGACGACGATCGCGCCGATCGATCAAGCCGCTGGATCGCTGCGGTAAGACCGAACCGCATCTCTCTCTCTCTCTCTCTCGCCTTCCTCTCCTACTACCGTGTAGCCTCTCCTTCCTTCCTCCTCCGGTCGTTTCCACCTCGCGTCCTGCTCTCTTTCGATCGCGACTCGCGATCGAGCAGCACCCTCCCTCCCTCCCCGCCTCTGGGTGCCGCGGAATCTTTGAAACCCCGCTGCGCGTAACCGTTCGCGGGGACCGCGAAGGCTTTTCTAATTTGCTCGTCAGAGCGCGAGAATCATCGATCTAAGTTAATTAGACTGCGCGCAGGTTCGATTCCGAGAGAGGACAGCTTCCTCCTCCTCCTGCTATCGGCGATGGAATAAAAAAAGTAGGAGATATGCTTATTACAAGACGGTATCCCTCGCCGCGGTGAACGCATGAAAGTTTTATATAATTACAGCCTGCGCGATGAACCTGCTGCTGCTCGTCACGCGTTAATTAATAATGGATCGTCATCATGTTCGATGACAGTGCGAGAACGAGCGAATTGCCGTTTGAGCGTTTCGAAATTCAGGCTAATATACGACTAGTCGAATCGAATTTTTCTTGTCGTCGAACGAGGCGTATCGATGATGCGCGAGTATCGCGTCACCTTGAATTTCACAGGCTTTTTATTTGATTCGATTAAAATCGAGGATTTATTTGGAAGCCCGATTCGGCGTCGGGTTCGAAGGAGGCTCGAGGCCGGCGCTAAATCGTCCGAATTGAAGCGCGTGCACGCGACAGGAGGGACAGAATGAAACGGAATCGGACAGAAACGGAAGAGAAACGTGCGCGGCGTCCGATATAACAACGAAACGATCGACGAGCGCGATTGTTGTTGGTTCACGCGGCCGGGTAGGCGGCGGTGGTAGTAGGTAGGTATATCAGGAAAATAGGCAGCCTGGCTGGCTACTTTCGGTGCCGCGCGGGAGAGGAGGAGGCGCGGTAACAAAGGCGGCTGCTGCTGGCCGGCACCGGGGATCGACGGAAACTCGACGCGTGTCCCCTTTATTTTTAATCTTTGCTTTAAATCACTGAGCCGCGCGCACCTCGCGACACGCGTCGATGCTGTATTCGCAAATATCGATTCTGAAAAGCGCCGAACAATGCCGCTTATTTTCTGTTTTCAATGCCCATTGTGTCCGACCCGTTGCCGGACAGCAACCGCGTTCTCTCTCGCTCGCTCCTACCCTCTTTCTCTAACCATTCTCCCGCTCTGTCTCTCTCGCTCTACCCCGGTTCCCCGAACCCACCCTCTCTCTTTCTCCCAACGGTGTCCTCGCTCCGATCGGGAGTCACTTTGAATTTTTTATCCGCGACGATCCTCTTCAAACGCTAATCCCTTTTTCCAGAAACCAATCCTTGAACGCGTCGACCTGATCAATCCCCGTTTCCAAATGTCTCGCGCTCGTAAATCGTGCCGCGAGCCACGATAAGATTAGAAGAAAGCTGTGAACTAATAAATGCTTGTAACGCCTTTATCGATTTTATGCGTCGCGAGCGAAACCGGGAGATCGAGACGAAGTACGTTTACCTACGCGAAATGGTTGATAACGGCGTTGTTCGGAAAATTCGTAACCGCAGGATCGCGTTGTCGAGCCGCGAACGAACAAACGCTTACGTCGTATTACGAAACCGATTACAGTAACCAGACGATGTTAAAAGCGACGTTGTTTGTACCTCCGTTCCTTTCAACGAAATTGTATTATAAAATGGAAACGGCGAATTGTTTTCGATCGGATTAATTCGTTGTTTTTCGACGATCGAACCCCCCCTCGCGTCTTTGAATAACTGGTTTACAACCGACGGAATGTCCAGTTCGTTTCGCCCGCCGGTTAATTGATTTCGTCGCGCGTGCGGTATCGAATTTTCGTTCGGGATATAAAACAAAAAAAAACAGAAGAAAGATTCGCGTTACGTGGAATATCGGGAGCACGCGTTTCGTTCAAGTGTCGTTGGCCGGCCTTTGCGGTGCGCGCGTGTACGCTGTATCGCGTGCAATTTACATGCGAATGCGTGCCACCGCTTACGTTATCCGCCGCGTTTACAAATAACCGCGAACCGGCCCCGTTTCCACAAGTCGCGGACGAAACTTTTGTGTTTTCACGCGCCGCCGGATCACCGCTCGTTTCGGAATTTCACGCCGCCGTGATGACGCAACTCCCTTCTGAATTATTGGTTATAGATATTGAAATTCGTGACACCGAACAGCGGCAACGCGTCCCGGTTAAACGGCTCAACCAGTTCAGTGGCCAATTTCTCGATTTATCTCTGTGCGGCACAGGATTTCAGATCGAAAATACACCCATGGTGCAAAGGAATTTTATCGGGTTTTAAATAAAACAAAATCGGTATATTTTGATTAACACTAGATCGCCCAAGGAAGTTATTTTGACTGCATTTAATTTCGATTAGCAAAATGAAATTATCTATATGTATAATGATACAAATTCTTAGAAAATTTTTTTATTGTTAACATTTACTAATACTCTGTTTTCTAACTGTAAATAATATAAGGAAATATTAAAAATTAATTTTAAATAAATTTCTTTACACATTAGTTATTCTTTCACAATGAAGTTATTTTGACTGCTTTTGGACAGTATAGGTATATACTAAGTTTCAGTCTTTCTAGTGTTAATAAAAGTACAAAATCACGTAAAAACATAACGAAATAGTAATAGTTAATGTTGCCAATACAAGGAATACATTTGTAACATTGTTTGAAGAGACTACCAACTGTTTTACGTAAATAAGGTGAAATATAAACCTATGCAAATGCAGCTATTGCAAGATTTCGAGGTAGGACTAGAAATGTCCTACCATGCCATGAAATACATCAAACAGGTGGGACGCTCTTAATCCCACCGTGCTCCAAAGAGTTAAATAGCTCAACCAGTCGGACCGTTTCAGTGGACAATTTTTCAATTTAAATCAGATTTAACCGATAAAAATTTCCACTGTAGTTTTACAAATATTATATCCTAATTTTGGCAAGGAACGAAGATAACAATATAACTGTAGGTATGTATTAAAATTCGTGACACCGAATAGCAGCAACACGTCCCGGTTAAACGGCTCAACCGGTCGGACTGTTTCAGTAGCCAATTTCTCCATTTAAATCAGATTTTAACCGATAAAAAATTCCACTGCAGTTTTACAAATATTATATCTTAATTTTGGCAAAGAACGAAGATAACAATATAACTGTAGGTACGTATTAAAATTCGTGACACCGAATAGCAGCAGCACGTCCCGGTAAAACGGCTCAACCGGTCGGACTGTTTCAGTAGCCAATTTCTCGATTTAAATCAGATTTAACCGATAAAAATTTCCACTGCATTTTAACAAATATTATGTCCTAATTTCGGCGAGGGACGAAGATAACAATATAAACTATAGGTACATATTGAAATTCGTGACACCGAATAGCAGCAACACGTCTCGGTAAAACGGCTCAACAGGTNACCGATAAAAATTTCCACTGTAGTTTTACAAATATTATATCCTAATTTTGGCAAGAAACGAAGATAACAATATAACTGTAGGTATGTATTAACATTCGTGACACCGAATAGCAGCAACACGTCCCGGTTAATAATTAATAAAACGGCTCAACCGGTCGGACTGTTTCAGTAGCCAATTTCTCGATTTAAATCAGATTTTAACCGATAAAAAATTCCACGGTTTTACAAATATTATATCCTAATTTCGGCGAGGGACGAAGATAACAATATAAACTGTAGGTACATATTGAAATTCGTGGCACCGAATAGCAGCAACACGTCTCGGTAAAACGGCTCAACCGGTCGGACCGCTTCAGTGGCCAATTTCTCGATTTAAATCAGATTTTAACCGATAAAAAATTCCACGGTTTTACAAATATTATATCCTAATTTCGGCGAGGGACGAAGATAACAATATAAACTGTAGGTACATATTGAAATTCGTGACACCGAATAGCAGCAACACGTCTCGGTTAAACGGGTCAACCGGTCGGACCGCTTCAGTGGCCAATTTCTCGATTGAAATCAGATTTTAACCGATAAAAAATTCCACGGTTTTACAAATATTATATCCTAATTTCGGCGAGGAGCGAAGATAACGATATGAACGGTAGACACGGTGCGGCGCGGCTCGAGGTTGAAAGAGGCAGAGGTGTATCGTCCTATCGCGAGGTTGCAATTTGCCAATGCACGCGGAGAGGCGAAGTGAAAGTGCAGAGCGTGCAGCGCTCTCGGTGTCTTGGAAGCCGGGGAGCGCAGAACCTTCTGACCTTGTCCCAAATACTACGACTGACTGGCTCTGTTCGTATACCTGGACGACGACAACGAGCCCCGCGGCCGTGTGTAAGTACGTAACGCGGCTGGTACTTACACCGAACGCTGTAACTGCTCCGTTCGGTTCGTGCAACCTCACCTCCTCCTCCTCCTCCCGGTGCGGTTCTGCGTGCGACGCAGGCCCTCTGCTCTTTGTCTCGGGTCGCTTGCTGCGCCTCGTTCACTTCCTGTCAGGAGAACCCGCCGCTCTTTTTCTCGGCTCCTTGGCCACGCGATTTTCGACCGCAGCCGAATAAGCGAATTGTGGCGAAAAAAAAAAAACAACAAAAATGTCTTCGCGTTTTGCGCAACCGATAAATATTTTACGCGACTGTAAGCGAGAGAATGACTCGATATCGGCTAATAATAAACCCGGCGAAATAGCCGATCGTAAATACGATGAATATGCGGGAAAAAAAAATCTGCGGTGGCATGAAAATTTGAGCGTTCACCTCGCAGGGCGGATACCGAGGCCGGTGGATCGCGATTCGTCGCGTCGAACGTGAGCTGCAGAAGGAAAACGAGGAAGAGGCTGGCATGATGGCTGCGCGAGATCGATGGATTCAATTTTTTTTTTTACGACTCCCGGGCGCGAGGCGGTCATGAAATTTTAACGGGTTCCACGGAACGACGACGGCGACGACGGCGGCGGCGTCCTCCTCCTCGGATTCCTCCCCGAGGATTCGAATCGGGCGAGGATCACGTCCGTTTATTATAGATCCGTGTTGCGATGCATGCGATTCGCACGTAGGATACGGTTACGTCGTCGAACGAGCACGACGATTCCTTTTCGTCAGGATTGCTTTATGTCCCAGAAATACGGCCGGAAGGAAAAGCTTTCTTCGCGACGATTCCAACGGATATGCAGCGGCGACGGTTCGAATATATTCGAAAGTATTCGGTAAAGAGAAACGGGGCCGTTTTACCCGGCGGTAATACGAAATCAGTGATTCGTTCGGTTTTACGGTTGCCTTTTATACCGATCGTTTCGATACGCGCCGTGATTAAATAACTCCATCTCGTTTTCCATTATTAACATTAAAAAATTGTATAATCGGGCAGTCCCGAGTCTCGAGGCGAATTCGTAGTGGACGCGCCGCGGAACGTCCTTGCCTCGATGCGTATCGTGAATATGCAAATCGCGCTCGCAGCTGGGTATCGAAATGCGGGCGCATGCCGTCGATTCAGTTATAGTTAACCCTTTTCCACGCTCCGACTGCAGGCATCCGCGTTGTAAAAATTTCAGTCAACATACGCGTACACCCTCGTCTGTAATTTCGCGTGAGAAAAAAAAATAGAATCTTCTATAGCCAGCGATATAAATAAGTAGATCCGCGGGCAATTTATGCCGGATCGAAGGGGCTCAGGTTCGAATCGCATCGCCCGGGCAACGGAATGCTCCCGTTTAAAATAGGTCCGACGGCTCGGACGAAGAATACGGTGAAGGCAATTAACCGCGACGGTGTGCCGATCTTTGTCTCCTCTCGCAATCTCGGCGCAATTAAATCGGATATTTCAGCCGGTGCCGTTTATCGCGATTCCACGAAAAACGTTCGACGACCGGTTGGCCGTAGTAAAAACCGGGCCCTAAGGTTCCCCCCTACCCCTCCTCGTGTCGATCGTTTTTCACGGTGGATCCTCCCCACCCGGTTCGGCTCCGTCTCGTACCACCCTGGCTAACCTCCTCGAGCGGCTTCATCTTCTTCTTCTTCTTCTTCTTCTTCTTCCTTTCTCTTATCCTTCCCTTCCGCCACCGCGTATATACTTATCGATCGTTCGAATCCTTGCGCCCGATATCGCCGCGACGTAATCGAAAACAAAACCGGTTTTCGTATATACATATATTATTATCCAGCGCGGCGTTGCAAATCACTCCGTGTGTCGAAACGATCCAGGATGCCCATTAGGTTAAAACGCCGCTACTCGCACGCGGGATCCTCGGTTATTATCGTCATCCCTTCGTTGCCGCGAGAGTCGTCTAAATTCATTTCTACCCGATTAACCCCTCGCGAGGTCTCGTCGATAACGATCGACTTAAGAGACTTTTCGACGCTTCCCCCGCGTAGGTAATTTCTCAATTTTTGTTTTTCAAACGCGCCGGAAGGATGAACAGGACTTTTTGCTCGTTAAGTGGGCATCTCGATTAAAACCGAGGAGCGGGCGGGAGCTGGGACGGTAAGCCGGAGCGCAATTGCGAATCGCCGTTTCCGTCCCTTTCGCCGTGGCTCCGCGGGCCGGGCCATTCCTAGAAGTCATTAAATCCCGTCGATTGAAGGAAAATTCGTTTCGCCCTGTTGTATCATCGAAAAAGCGTCGCTTTGAGATTGAGCCCGAGCTTTCAGCTCGTCGTCGTCGTCTTATAAAAGATAATCGTATCTCGCATTGACGGTTGCATGCGTGCATACATTGTAAGTAGGCGCACAAGAACCCGGCAGAGGAGAGACGCGCGATGACTTTTCATCTCGAGCAGGGATTGAGTCCCGCTTACTACAGGCCTCTGTGAAAAATAATAGCCCGTCGAGTGCGTCTCCTCGAGTGGTTCCGATTTAATTGCGAAAAGACGAGCCGAAGGATGCTTCGCTTTTCCTCGACACCGTCGCGAATGGGTAACGTTGATACGACGGTTATTCCCGTTTCCTTTTCACGTACCTCGTAAGAAACTCTCGGCTACTTCGACGACGATTTTATTCGCGCGCGAATCGAGTATAAAAAAAATAAAAAGAAACCGGCGAGTAAAGGGTTGTTCGGATCGAAGGACCGAATTCTCGCCGGAGGGCATAGTCGATTTCCTGAAGCGGCCAAGAGCGAGAGAGAGAGAGAGACAGACAGAGAGGTCCGAGGCTGAGTTGCGTGCCGGCCGCGATGCCGATTTGCATGTCGCTCGAGGTATCTCTCCTCCGTTCGTAATGAATAATAGATTAACGGCCGCTTATTAGGCGGCCCGGCTCGACGTAGCACCGAGGCCTTCGCGAGACCGTCAAATGTTCGTACGTTCTAAAATGGCCGCCCCGAAGGCCAGGCCAGGTTTTTACGACGACCGGTTTAGAAACCGACTAGGCAGCGGCGGCGCGCGCGCTTCCCGCGCTGCTGCTGCTCTTTGCCTGTCGCTCCGTTCCTCGTCCACTGCCAGAAACCAATCACGATCGCCTATCGGGAATCGACGCTACACCGGCGCCGTCCAATCCAAGCTGGCTCGTCATCGTCGCTCGACTTTGACTTTCTTCATTTTTTTTTTTTTCGGTTTCTCTTCCGCTTCCGGCCGATTTTCACGCGAGATCCTCACGCGTCGTACGCACGACGTATTCGTCGCGGAGATGACACCACCAGATACGTTTCATTCGATTCGTACATAATTACCGGTGTTTGTTTTATTTTTGAGTTCACCTTTTACCGGGCAGGAAATTGCGTAACGACGCAGGTTTTTTGCGGTGTCGCGGCCGGTCTGTCGATCGCTCTCAAGATCGGACGAGTTTCTTTTCCCGCGAATTGAAAGCGGTTCATCGCATTTTCCAGCCCACTGCCCGATATTTCTTTTTTCGCGCCGGACGACGGAATTAAAACGAGATCGAGGGTCACGCCGCCGGATTTCCTCGCCTCGATTACGCCAGCCAATATTCCTCGGTCTTGAATATTTTCTTCGTTCATTACCGAGCGACTAAAAATCCGTGTTAATCGCCGCGCGTCGTTCAGGCCGGGAGAAGCGTGCGTGCAGCGAGGCCCCGGTGGCATCGTTCGGTGAGCGAACAACAACAATCGCAGCACCTTTTTGTTCTAAGCTTCGACATCATCATCATCGTCGTCGTCGTCGTCGTCGTCGGTTACAATTTCACAATAAGTAGCAGGAACAAAGGTCTGCCGTTACCGCGTCCCTCGAACCAGACAATACCGGCCCGCGCGGATAATGAATCGTAATCGCGATCGACTGTTCCGCGACGCGAATTAGGCGAAGCCTGGCTCGTCTCTCGCTCGTGCTTAGAATACGATCGTCGCCGAGCGCGAGCGTGTACATATAACGAGCCGCGAATAATGCGACAAGCCGTATCGTTACACGCTCGGCGAACAACAACTGGATGCGCGGATACCGGTGGCCTTTGCACCTGCCCGCGCGTTCGATTTTACCGGTTAACCGCCCGCGCGAATCCCGAAATTGTAACGACGCGTCTCAGACAAATTCGCGAAACGGTCGAAGTTACTCGATCGCGCGAGAGCCACGAGACGAGATCGCGAGATGATTTATTACGACGAATGCTAAGTGACAATGATGCTTGGAAATATAAATAGAAACGTGAAACGCGTTTTATGCGTACCTCGACGTAAATCATTTGCACATGCACAAATAGGTCTGCAAGAAATCGTACGAAGTAGAAGGAAGAAAAAAAGAGACGTTCCGCTCAATGAGATGCGTATCCGATTACATTATCAAGATTGTTTATCCGAGCACCGTTATCGCGAGATATTAATCGGTCGACTCTGCGACTCCTATGTATATTTAATATCGGTGCTCATCAAAAACGTTTCCGATTTTCCCGGGACGAGTCAGCAGCCGCGGTTCTTACGCAGCTGAAATAGCATAATTAGCCATTTAGCCGAAGTAGAGCCGCGGGAAACGCGAAACAATGTCGGTGCTCGTTCAGAATAATTATTTCCATACGGCAAGCCGCTGTCAATCTTAAATTGTAATTCGAATCCAACGCCGGTGGAGATAATAACGGCGAACGATTCGTCTCGGATTCGCGTGTGCCGCCACCGCCGCTGCGAACGCACCTCGAGGGGGAGCCGGTCTGATCGCGACCCAAAATCAACGGATCCCCCGTTCGCGGTGCAGCTACATCTAAGCGAGTTCCGCTCGTACGAACGAGCGTAGGGAAAAAGAGAAAAATACGAAATTAATTTCCGCCCCGTAGGAATTATTCATCGTATTACGGGAACGCGAGCGTTGAATTCTAACTAGTCTCGCTCCTCGCTCTACGCGTCCACAGGTACACGCATACGTATACCTGTGCGCGTATGCGCGGTGTATATCTTTTTATAAAATCTTATTTGTCTCGCGAAGGTATTTCTCTCTCCCGGCTTGTTGCACGTCGTTTGTCTCTGGATTCAGCTCGACGAGCAACCAACTAGCGCGTTGTCCTTGTAGATTCTAATGCTAAATCCGTCTCTCCGAGCCTCTCTCTATCTTTCGTGCAACCGATTGGAATGCATTACCAATGGTTTTAAGAACCTTGAGAGCCACCGGCCACCGTTTGAAAGTAAGCTGAACAATTTCTTACCCCGCCGCCACCTCGCCGAGCAGCTCCCCACTCGGGATAATTGCTCTTTGCGCGTATTACGGTCAAAGTTCGACTTATCCCCGCCGATCCGCGTCCCCGGCCGTCGGCTAAAAATCCAATTCGGTTTTCGGCGAATTCCGAAAATTTCCCGACGCCCTTCGCTGACAATAGTTTCGCAACGCGCGTCTATCACTATCGAATGTTAAATCGGTGAAACGATATCGTCGCCGCGATTAGATATCCATCGGAGGGGCGGCGGTGGAAAAAATCCGGCGAATACTGGGCTCGGTAGATTTAATATCTACGCCCGATTATGTACGAGCAAACACGCACGATTAGGTGGACTTCCGCGATGTCGAAGGTCGTCGGTACGTGGCCGCATGGAAACGGATACAAGTAGGTTTCTAGGCGGCGAATCTTACCAAACCGATCTCGCCGCTGCCAAGTAGGACTCGTTCCCTAGCCTGGCTGCCTGCCTTTCGTTCGATACAAAAACCCATTACAGCGAATTCGCGCGATTTCGTCGAATCGCCGCCGCCGCCGACGGTTAGCTCGGCTGCTTGATATAAGGACACGGGGGGAGCCGCGCGATGGAGTGGCGCGACCTTAAGTCGCGTTCACGGAGCCACTCCCGAGCGGCGTGGAAGAGAGGAGAAAAAAAAAGCAGTTTACGGGACAGATTTAATTCAGGGCTACGCCGATCCGTTATCCGATAGCTGTTCTTGAATCGGTTTTGTGCAAGCCGTCAGCTGAGCCTTAATCATTTTCCTATTTATTCAATCCGGCTATCGCCAATCGTGACATGAAATATTTATAATAAAACGATCGAA
>SHCU01000037.1:400755-418609 GCA_004307685.1 Ceratina australensis
CCATACTGTGCATACTGTCCTGTGCAGCATATGCAGAAACAAGACAGGAGTTTAACAAATTCTAGGAGTCGTGACGTCATAGCAGGAGTTAGTGCCACCTCCTTCCTATAAAAAAAACGTCAGCTTTATATCAGAAGAATACAAATGACGTTAAAAGCCATATAAAAAATTATTCCCCAATTTTATACTAAGTAATTATAATCCATATTGTATGTTACTAATACCACCAAAAAATTGTACCTGTTTCCATGCTAACGAGACGTCGTTCTAAAGGGGACCGTCGGGAAACGATTACCGCCATATCGAATGAAATGTACTTCGCTAGTCTATTAAATCGTTTCGACAACGAGATGCCGAGGTAGAAATCAGAATTCGCAATGAAACAAACTGGGACAGCAGCGGTAACGCGGTACGAATCGAAGTTGGGCAAATCGGAACGTGGGCTCGGGCCGCGCGTGGGCCACGGCTGCGATCGTTCCCGATCGACCCTTTCGAGTGGCGAGCCGACATTCCTCGCGATCGACCGTAAAAATCCACGTCGAAGGCTAAATCTCGACTGGCACGGCTCGTCGTCGTGCTCGTGCTCACCGAAGGAGAAAGGTCTCTCTATCGCGGATAATCCAACGGATTCTTTACCGGCGGCCTCATCCCGCGGCATTCCGCGGTATAATTATTAATTATCAGTCGAACCTAAGGAAACTGATACGGCCACCCGAAATCTAGAATACCGATCTCTCGTTCGAATATCCGAGGAGCGGAATTCGTATCGAAATTTTTCTCGACGCAAACGTTCGTTATAGGAAATCGCGGGCCAATAACGGGGCCACGTTTACGGCTGCGAATCACGGCGTAAAATTGGCTCGCACGGGCGTAGAATGGGTTGGGTTAGCCGCGAGTAAGCAGCGAAAATTAGAAAAGGCGTCGCGAGGTAGGAGCGGCGATTCGTAATCGTCGGTTTTAAACGCGGATAATGTAATCGACACTGAAAGAGTCGGCCGGTCGTAACTTCTGACAGCCGGTGAATGGAAACGTGAATGGAAACAGCTTGGCGTCGTCGTCGTCGTCGTCGTCGTGCGATCGGCACGAAAGTAAGAGGCGTTCATTCGCTCGCGAGGCAATCAGAACCAAAAGTCAAAGGATAGATCGCGGATAGATCTTTCAAGGTAGCGCGAGAACGGCCGATGAAATCGCCTCCGTTCAACCGGCACCTCCTCCATTTCGTTTGTTTCTCGCACCCCAACCCCCCCTCGCCGCCCCCCGTCCCTCGATTAACGGTTCCTTAAGGCAATTACCGGCCGATTAGAATGGTAAATAAAGCGCGAATTAATTGCTTTCGAGGAGGAAAAAAAGGAAAAATAATCGCGAGGGCAACGGTAATCCATTTGTAATATATTCATGCGTAACAGTATACTCGTTATCTCTCAAGTGGAACGGCACCGAGTCGAACTTCGAGTTTTCTGCAAAACGTGGGATAGTTTTCTTTTCCTCGATCCAAGGCGAAATCTAAACTGCTAATTAGCCGAGATTAAAAACTCGACGCGTTCTCACTCGGTGAATTCTCGAGCGAAACGAACCGGCCGATCGGATCCGAAAACTGGGAAGGGGACGGGGGAGGGGAGGGGGGTTAAGTAAGGAGATCCCGAGAAAATGAATGGAAGGACGGGGGAGAGAAAGGAAAACACGGGGGAAGGGAAACGCGCGGCGCGGCGGAGTTGGAATATGTGTTTCTACGGTTGTACGTTGCGTCTAATGCTCAGACTCCCACGATCGGTTCATGGTCTCGGCTCGATGCAGATCGGCGCAACCAGTGTTTCCTAATATCTTCTGGCCTCTTTTGCGACACACCGGTGCCGCAGCCGATTCGAACCCCCGGCCGAAGCGTCGCGCATTTTAGATCACGAAAAACTCGGTCAATGCCTGTAGATAAAATATGTATCGGGTACGTAAAAAATAGAAACTAATCAGCTATTGAGAAACCGTAAACATTTGACCGACGTAATTTCGCAGTCAGAAGTTGGGAGACACTGGACACGGCTACCACCTCTTCCTCCTCCTCCTCTGCCTACGTGCAGCATTTTGCGTCGGGCATCGCGGTGAGTAAACCCGCGTAGAGGGGCACATGGTATACACGCGTGTAAACGCGCCCTTACGATCCCACGGCGGCTACTCGGCGGCGTGCTTCGGTGGCCTTGCCGCGTGAAAGGCACACGGAAACCGTCGCGTCCATCTTGTTACGTAAAGCCCAAGTTTTCGCGAGGCTCTCGGGAGGAAGGAAGCGGTAGCGGCGGCGTCGGGACGCCCGGGTGACGTCGAACGCGGCTTCGTTCCTCGCTCTAATTAACTCGCCGGTCCCTTCGAACGGTCTTGAGCTAAAACGTCCCGTAATTACCGGACACCGGGTAAAGAATTCGAACACGCTGCAAGCTCTCGAAGTGAGTCGAGGTGAATCGCATTTTTGCGATAGTTCAGCCTCTGTACACGCTCGGTTACCGGTGTTCGCCCGTTATTTATGAATGAATTAGCGTCACGCTATCTTCGCCGCGAGTACGCTGCCGATCGCTGTCAGCGAAACCGTTCCACGGTGATAGCGCGTTGATTAGGCAACGTTACCGAAATCTTAACTGGTGTTCATTCCTCTCGTACGAATCATACTAATTTTCATAAATTCCAGGTTCGATTAAAACAACGAGCTAACGTCCGAAACTAAGGATAGAAACGGGGCTGTAAAGGAGGAACGGATTACGACCACGGAGAGTAAAAATTGTATTCCTTTTTAGTTTCTTTATGAATGAATTAGCGTCACGCTATCTTCGCCGCGAATACGCTACCGATCGCTGTCAGCGAAACCGTTCCACGGTGATACCGCGTTGATTAGGCAACGTTATCGAAATCTTAACTGGTTTCATTCCTCTCGTACGAATCATACTAATTATCATAAATTCCAGGTTCGATGAAAACAACGAGCTAACGTCCGAAACTAAGAATAGAAACGGGTGAACGGATTGCGACGCGGGGAGTAAAATTTTATTCCTTTTTTGTTTCGCGACGCGGATTCTTGCGAAAATGGCTGAGTGGCCTGAAAAAATAAAGCGCGCCGATAAGCGCCGGTACCTGATAAAGTCGCCGGGGTTTATCGTGTTTGCCCGACGCGATAGCGATGCGCAAAAATGAGGTTGAAATTGCAAAACTGCAGCGGTGCGGCGCGCGGCGCGCCGCGTTTAGCGACAGGAGGGAGAGAGCGAGAGGGCGAGGTTGATAAATCGCGCAGAAGGGTCTCGTGGCAGAGAACGTAACGTAACGGGCTCTGCGGCAAGGGGCAGAAGGAGGGAACGAGCGAGACAAACGAGGAGAGAGAGAGAGAGAGAGAGAGAGAGAGAGCCGGCCGGTGCGTTCGATGCATCGTCGAGGGGGACCGCGTAATCTGAAAGGCTTATAAACCTGCATCCGGCGCAGCGATCGATAACGGGAGTTATCGGCGTTTCATACGAATCGCCGCGACTTCCTCCCTTTCTTTTCCACCTTCTCGCGCCCGCGCGCTATTTTTCCTCCTTACCTGGCTCCCTCTCCCCCCCGGCGGCCGTCGAAAGAGCGTCAGCCGCGGTGGAAAAGAAGAAAACGAAAACTCCCCGGCCCTCTCGATCTCCGGCGAGCCATCCAGCCTCCTCCGCCGCAACGCCGATTAAGGCTCTCTATTACCGTTTCGCAAAGGATCGCAAAAGGATCGCGAAAGCTCCGAGTAGGCGGGCGGCGACCGCGCTTTGTTCGCCTCGGCTCTCCGTTCCGCTCCGCGTTTCCGCGTCGCTCCGATATTGCGATCTTATACGCGAGGGTCCACAGATGAGCCTTTCTCTCTCTTTCTCTCCCGCCGTCTCTCTCCCTTATACCGTAAATATGCTTAATTCCACGCGAACGTAGACGACGGAGCAGCTCCGGCCCTTCCTGGCTGGCCAGGCCTCGGCCTTTTATTAATTGATCGAAATTAGAGCGAGCTTCTACTTACTCGGCCCGGCTTTCATTGACAGAGCCACTACCGACGTCGGTGCAATGACCGCTCGCTCGCTGATTCGACTTCAACCGATGACGCACCCGTTCGCCCGCTGTTGCAAGACGAAATTTTATTTCACGCCGTGACCGCTACGTGCCGGAAAATTCTGGACCGTCCGTAGGTTCAAAACTCGTCGCGATCTACTTGGAACGTTGCTTATAATTAATACACGAAATAAGAAGACTGACAAATGTTCGAGGTTATCGCAACGTAGAAGATTTCGACCGCTACGTGCCACAAAATTCTGGACTGTCAAAAACTCGTCGCTTGTACGACCTACTTGTAACGTTGCTGATATTTAATACACGAAATAAGAAGGCTGATAAACGTTCGAGCTTATCGCAACGTGGAAGGTTTGAAACTCTAGTTAGGCGAGTGCGTAAGCGAAAAATCGCGAGCGTATCCCGTGGCGGGAACTGTCCTGCTAATGACGCCCGGTAATCCACGCGTGGAAGGAGTCACGCGCGTTAAACTCGCGTAGCCGGGCATTCGATTTTACGACTGTTCCACTCCGCCGGTAGCGACAACTGTTACGCGGAAAGTTGCACCCCGGGAGAAGACTTTAAGGGGGATCTGAAACGGAGTTTCCGTCGCCCGTGTGTACGCTAATTGCGAGACACGCTATCAACTCGCGCCATATCACCTCTCCGTCGCGACTCCTCTGTTCCTTCCGAGTTCCGTGCGATCTTTGTTTCCGAACTGTTTCCCGGATCGTTCCGGGTTAGAAGTTTCACGAATCAACGAGACGAGCACGCGAGGCAGCTGCTCGAAAGTCGATTTCAACCTGCCGTTAAAAACGATGTAATTTATATTCGAGAGTAACCCGGTTACTCCAAGGCACAATTAAGATGTGTAAAAGGGTTGAGCACGATTCGACTGGCTGGCTCCGGTCGAATCGTCTCGGAACACTTGGCGCCTTGAACCGAGCCTTAACCTCGAGCCAGGTCGGCGATCCACCGAATGTTTGCCGAAGCGAAATGTTAATAAAACGAGAATCGAGGCCGCCGGTTAGCCCGGCGAAGGTCGTGGGCGGGCCTTCGTTTATTCGGTAGGTAGACAAGGCCCGGCCTCGAACCTCTGCCGTGAATCGCTGGGACCTTCGGCGTTATTTTTCGTGTCTGTCCCGCTGGATTTTTTGTTTTTTCGCCGAAACGTTTTCGGTTGGTCACCGAGAGACACCGGCAGCAACGGCAGCGAGCCGCAAGGACGTAGCCGCGGCGAGCGAGAGAAAATCATGCGCGAACGAAAAAGACGCGTGATTTTATCGGCGATTAAAGTGGCTAACGCGCGACAATAGGCGTCTTTAATTACGCGTTACGTAAAAGCGAGCGACGGTTCATCTCGCTTCACGCGTTGGCGTTTAAATAACGGTGTGCGCGTCGGCTTGGCTCCTTGATCGTCACACTGGAAATTATCCCAGCGGTAGGATCGATCCATCGAGCCGAGCGGACGCAGTATCAGGTGCCGAGAGCTTCCGCAGTTCCCTCTGTTAACATAGTTTCGATAAAACTGCCCGAATAAATACCGCAACGTTTGTATCGGTCGTCGAATTAACTGCAATATCCTCCGCTCGCCTCACTATTAACCAAAAATTAAACAAATCGTATCGTTCCTACGAGTCCGACGAAGTTCATATGTTTAACCCTTTCACTACTGCTGACGCCTATTGCCGTCCGACACATCTTGCCTTCCCGATACTGTTGACGCCTATGGGCGTCCGACGCATGTTGCCTTCCCGATACTGTTGACGCCAATTGGCGTTTAAATAAAATTTGGAAAAATTTCGCCGTACGAGTGAATTCGTACGGTACCGTACCAAAGTCTGCCGTGGTCAAAGGGTTAATCGGCTCGTTTCGCCAATGAAAATTGTGTCGAAACGCGTCAGTTCTGTACGCGTGGTTCTTATCGGGACGGCCGGTCTGTGAGAGCTCGTAATCATGGCTCGTAAATCGTTAATACCTAGAAACGGATATCATCGGAAGAGACATTATCCGCGAACAATGCCGAAAGTTAAGAGGTTTTCGCGGGAATTCGAGGCAGTAGCTATCCTATCTAGTCCTAGCGGTGGGTGGCCACCCTCTCATTGTCCCTGTATCGTCGATAAATCCGCGTATTCGCGGCGAAACGCGCATTGTTTGGGCAACGGGGCGTTCGCGTGCCGCGACACGCACACACACGTACGTACGTACACACCCTGTCGTCTAATCGTAAGCCGGGAGGAACGCGTGTTCGCTGCCGGATTAAGCGCGAGTAGTACACGGCCGCGAATTCACAAACGGACCACCACCCCGTTGGGCATCGGTTTCAGACAATGAGCGCGTCGTACTCGCGCGGGCTACTCTGCGGCATTAAGCGAGCGCGCAGTTTTACCTCTTCGGAGTGCAGCTTGAAATTAACTAAGTAACAATAGCCCAGTCGCCCTGATTTCTCTCTCCTCTTCACCTATTCGGTCCCATTCGCTAACCGGGCGCATTCTTGCGCCAAGAGCCCCCTTTTGTTTCTTCGAACCGTGATTTTTCCTGTCGCCCGTTGTAATTCGCGTAACGGGATTAAAAATTAACCACCGATTCGCTTGTAATCCGATCGTTTCCATACAGTTAAACAACGACCAGCTTTTGTGTCGGCGACGTTTAAACAATCGGGGGGAAACTAGCCCGCTGTCAGCCGACTCGCAATTCCCGAGCAATCTCGTTCGCCTCTATTGTGAACAATACTTGTTTAGCTCCTGAAATTTCGAGAAAGATTCAATTGGATTTTCCTCGTTGGATAATAATCGACGGTTAGACAGGCGGGAAACTTTTGGGTCGTAGTGTATGGCGGCAGGGTCAATGTCGTCGTCGATTTGACCAAGCATTTAACGCGGAGAGCACTGTTGAAACGATTTTTTAGCCGACGCGACGAGCCACGGATTTTCCCCGTACCCGAGCGAGAAACTAACGCGTTCCGCGCCTCTTCATTTCGGCTCTGGTTTTTCCTGTTTCGCCGCGTGTCACGGCCGAGGATGCGATTCACATTTTCATCGACGTCGCGCGACGCGTCGCAAATAAACGCCTTGAACGCGACACACGTGCGACATACGCGTTCTATTAATTGCGCCATCGCTTATCGGTCGTTGCGATTGATTTTCCCTGCCGGTTATCGCGCCGGACATTGTTTCGAAACCGATTCGTACCCCGAGATTACGGCCTCTCGTGCATCGCCTCGTTTCTCAAATCCCACTGAATTTATTTTCACATTTCCTTTATTAGATCCGGCGCAATTTGTATTCTAGACGCGAGACGTAACGCCGAGTACTCCTCTTCGGGAACACGATTGAAAATAATTTGTAAATGTAAATAATAGAGAAACGCGAGAAATCGCGGATGATAGTCGCATGGGAGATAGACGGCGAGGAGAAACAGAGAGAAGTGCCCGCGGCGGCGAGCGGTAATTGCCGCGATTAAAGCGCATCAGTTACAGTCGAAGTCGCGCGTCGACGCAGCGAACGGGCCGATCGTCTCGAAAACGAGCGTCGAGCCACCGCGGCATCTCCTAGGCACCGCCAGTTTCATCGGTATTATTTATTTGTCGCTGCCTACCCACTGTGCCAGTTACGCCTACGCTCGCAGCTCGCAACCTCGGCTCTTTCCAAATCGGATTCCGTCGCCTTTTCTTCTTCCTTTTATGCATCCTTGCCCATTAGACGATCCTTCGGGTTAATATCTAAAAACGAATTCGAGTACAGTGGTACAGATTCGGACAATTATTCTGAACCCACTACTGCTTATGTGTGAGAACAATATTCAAAAATAATAATANCGGGTTAATATCTAAAAACGAATTCGAGTACAGTGGTACAGATTCGGACAATTATTCTGAACCCACTACTGCTTATGTGTGAGAACAATATTTAAAAATAATAATAAATCTATCATTTTTTTGGCCTCATTTTTTTAGTGCTCGGTCTGGCATTAATGCTATTAGCTTCTGACATAATTTTGGCGTTTCAATTACTTTTGAATATTGTTCCGCTAGGGAACTCACACATAAGTAATAGTGGGTTCAGAATAATTGTCCGAATCTGTACCTCGACACGCGAGTTTAATTTGTTCCGTAACCTTCTGCGTATGTCAAATTGCTCGTATCTCAAAGCAGTTTTCCTCACTGAAATTAATTGAAATGCCATTAATCCGTGCAAGCTCCCAAAAAAACCACCTCAGTTGTTTTTGAATAAGAAAAATGTATTTACAAGAAGAAACATTTATTTGTAAATAACGAATATATATTCTGTAAAAACATAATAAAAGAAAACGTGAAGTCACCAATATGCGCCCCGCATTTTGAGGTCGTGTAGTGTGCGATTCCTCGAATCTCAAGTCTTGCTCTCATCTCAAAGCAAAATACCGCTCGCTCGGCGGCTCGAATCTTAAAACACTCTTATATATGTATTAAGGCACTTGTATATCGAGGTACCACTGTATAAAGATTAAATATTCTTTGCGAATGCTCGATGATTAAAAGCGAGTAGATCGTACGAAAATCGCGAATCTCGGCGTCCGGTCGATGCCGCGTTCGCTTCGGGTGGCCAAAGTGGCCGCCAACTCGGCGCAAGGTCGCGCAAATTGGCACCGACCATGAATCCATTCCGGGAATGTCGCCTCTCTCCATCGCCCGGTACACTTTCGACAAAGAGAGAATTCCTGCCTCCTCCCGAGGTCGCGGCGTTTAAATTGAATTACGGCCATGCTTAATAACCCCTAAAACTGGTTGCCGCCGATATAAAGCGAGTACCCCGATTCGTCGAGTTCGACAACTCGGTTAACGCGATAAAATTTGCGGCGAACGCGAACGAGGTGTTGATTGCTGTTCGCGGGAACAATTCCAATGGGGCTCGGTAAATACGTGGTAGCGAGCAGCGTGAGTTACCAATCGGTCGGAGCACTCGGTCGGATAATATGATTGACGCTATTCGCTTTCTTCGATCGTTCGTACATAAGAATGGGCAATTTTTGGGCCCCGATATCTCGCGGATCGAGCAACACGGTTCGCCGCCTAAATATAAAGACGGTCACCCTGGCTGAGAGGCGATATAAGGAGATTCTTGTACATAATCGAGTAGCCGTGGATAGTACGGATCGAAATCGGTCTCGGCAACCGGTCCTCTATCGGTTTTTACCGAGTCTCAATACCGAGGAGAGATTAGTAACGAGTGCCAGCCTCTGTGTTACAGCGCGGCAGGCAAAAGGAGCTTGAGGGAGCATGGGGCCGTAAAAGAGATCTCTGAAGTCCCACAGTATGACTGCTTCGATATGTATCGACCGACGTGTCATTTTTGCAAAGATTTTAGTATATCATTATCATTATGATTCAATTTTTGTATTCTGTAACTTGATAAAGAGTCAAATAAAAATTTGGTTAAACATATATTTGTTTAGTTCAATCACCTGTCCACTACTCCTAGAATGACCAACACCCATTCCTAATATCGAGAATTATATCTCGAAATAGTAGCCCTGTTCACCGTTAAATTAGTTGTATAAGTACGTTAAAATTCGGCTCTGAAAAATTCTTGGAATCGTGACGTCACACGGGGAGTTAGTGCTACCTCTTCGCACTTTATGTTATCCTAATACAAAGTCCAATTCTCGAGACAAATTTTTGCTTTCGGAAATTCTTGGAAGTGACGTCACACCAGGAGTTAGTGCTACCTCTTCGCACTTTATGTTATCCTAATACAAAAGTCCAATTTTCGAGAAAAATTTTTGCTTTCGGGAATTCTTGGAAATGACGTCACAGCAGGTGGCAGTGCCACTTCTTATCCTATTATGTTATCCTAATAAGAAGTCGAATTTTTGGCCGAAATTTTCTTGAAAATGATGAATTGTAAAATTTGTATTAGGATAACATAAAGTATGAAGAAGTTACACTAACTCCTGGTGTGACGTCATTTCCAAGAATTCTCGAAAAGGCAAAGTTTCGACACAATTTTTCGGGATTGTATTAGGATAACATAATAGGGTAAGAAGTGGCACTGCCACCTGCTGTAACGTCATTTCCAAGAATTGTCGAAAAGGCAAATTTTTCGGCACAATTTTTCGGGAATGTATTAGGAAAACATAATAGGGTAAGAAGTGGCACTGCCACCTGCTGTGACGTCATTTCCAAGAATTCTCGAAAGCAAAAATTTTGCTCGAAAATTAGATTTTGTATTAGGATAACATAAGAGCATAGGAGGTGGCACTAACTCCTGGTATGACTTTACTATTCCAAGAATTTCTATTCTATCTTGCTTCTACTTATACTAAATGAATGTGACATGGAAAAAGGACTGGACATGGGCAGTGTGCAGGGTAAGTAACAAGATGTTCCAGCTTTGTTTAAACTATATCTTTATTAATGCAATTGTAAACGCTACATAAGATCGTACAAAGAGTATCGTACTTAAATAATAGAACATGAACGCTCATATCACTTCCATATTGCTGGAGTTTTTGGAGATACTTGTTGCTGTTCGTTGAGAAGAACCAGAATGGTCCAGGGAGATGCGACAGAGATCAGCAAGAGAAAAAGAAAACATATTTTTAATTTGAAGCCTGTCTTTGCATTTCTCAAGCGTCTCAAGCTCGTCCGGCCAATGGCACATCGGCGCAACGATCGGCGGCGATAGCGAAACCGGGCACAGTCGATAAATCGACTATGAGCGAAACCCTGGGCTGAATCTACTGCCGTCGGTCGCGCTGTATTTGCTTTGCAAAAGTATCCTGTCCCGGAGCGAACAAAAGAGGCTTTTGTCCCGAACGCGAACCGGCCCATGCTCGGTAATTATCAACGGTCCTATTCATCGACTTCGTTTCGCGAGTCACTGATTCGTGACTCGCGCGCGCGATGCCACGCCAGCCGGGCCCTGTTTTTCACAGCGTGCATTTTTTCGCGACGCGCAATTTTACCGTCGAAAATTGAATCAATAAAGTCGAATCAAATTCTATTTCTTTTATCAGTGAATAAAGTAATCCTGGATCGAGTAGATCCGACGGGGATGGAACGGCCATGGGCAAACGGGCTTAATAACAAGACGCGTATACGCGCGGGGAACGATTGCGAAGAAAGGGACTGAAGGGGGCAATGCCGGGCAGCCGGGGAAGTGGGAAGGGAGGAGGACTCCATAAAGCAAGTCCCGACCTATCCTCCGTCCCCGTGGCTTGACTCGCATTCCCGCGGGCCGAAAATGCGAGGCCAGTCCCGTGCATCCAGTCCAGCTTCTCCTTTTCCTCGTCCGTTCCTCCGCTTCCTCCGGTTTACCGCGTTCCTTGCCCTCCTCCGGTTCGCGTTCGTCGAGCCCCGTAGTCGTTTCGCCGAGTCGTTTTTCGTTCGGGGTTTCGCCTGGGTTGGTTTCGTTCGCGGTTATGCCAGGCCAGAGTCGGCATATGCCCCGTTCACGGTGCATTGCACCGCGGCCACGAACCAGGCGAAAGAAAAGAATTGCGGTTTCTCTGCCTCGGCACCGATCCCTCCCCGCCGTCCATCGGGAACGTTCCATTCCGTTTCGGAGACAACGGGTCGTTAACGAATCGCAAATAGAGTTTAGGTGTTCGAAAAATTCTCGGGTAAAACGTTTCGAACCATGTAATGGAGGTAACGCGTAGTTAGGTTGAGAAACCGGTGAATTTCAAGTCGAATTCTCGGGCGAGGAGGATGGAACTCGAAGGGAGCGCACACCTGTGGCGTGTGCACGCGAACGAACTATAGCCACGGCGAATTCTTGGACAACTTTTGGCAGGCAGTGTACGGTGGGGCGGCGAGGAAAGGGGAGACGAGGTGCAGCGGCGTCGGTCGTTGGGTGAGGTCAGTGTCGAGCGTTCGCGAGTGGGCCCCTCCGCTCTGCCGTCCCCGACACGCCTGCACCCGTTGTGCACCCGTTGCACGCCTGCACGTACTCGCACACACGTATACGTTCGTTGGTCTGCGTGAGAGAGAGAGAGAGAGCACGCGCGCGCGCCCACTGGGCTATCGCATACCAATCGACCAAACCGTGTTTTCGTCCACTCGCTCAGACTCCAATTTCTCGTTCGTTCTTTTCATTCATGAAAATCTGGGTCGTGTGTCCAAGCAAACTCTCGTTCGCAACGATGAATTCCGCTAGACCGGCGCTATCCTGAAACGTGATATATTATTTAATTACCCTCGATCCATTTATCGTAACTAACATTAACGGAATACATTTCGAATCTCTAATCAGATATAATTTCCCCGGTTTCATCTCGTGAGAGGTATCTATCCGTTCCTCGAAACATGATGTATCACTTAATTACTCTCGATTAATCCATCAAAACTGAGAATTAATTTCGAGCCTTCGATCAGATATAATTTCCTCGGTTTCATCTCGTTGAAGGAGATCGATTTATTAAAATCGCTGCGAGTCGTTTCCACTTGACGCTACAAACAGACACTTGCCACGTTGAATCGTTCTCTTTACGCTCGGTTTTCCTTTCGCTTTTCCAACCGAATGAAATTTGGCACAGAGCGAGGCAGCAGCAGCAGCAGCAGCAGCTCGCTCCGTCGCGAGGAACGTGTGTCGTCCATGAGAAAGTGGCGCGACGCGTGTGTGCGTCCGCTCCCGGTTTCGCAGTGTGTTCGCCAGGAGAGGTGCATCGCCCTCCGTCGCTGCGTCAAGGCCAGCGAAAACGCTGGCTGGCTCGCTCGCACCGTTCCGTTCCTTCTCTTTCGGAGCGTTCCGCTCCTCCTCCTCCTCCGTTCTCCATCGCCGCGAATTTCTATCCGATTGACGGGGTATCGAATGAAACGTTTTTTTTTCATCTACGAATCACACCGATAAAACATTCCAACGTACTTCCTTATCGATGAGTCATCTGATCTCTGCGGGAATAAAGATAAGACGTGTAGCAACAAATTTTCGAAGATAGCGTCGGCGTAAGTTAACGGACGAAGACAATGAGCTCGTCGATTGAATTATCCAACCAGACCGAGGGGCTTCGTAAATCGTCCCGAGTTCGAACAGTTTTCCCCGTGACTTTTATTCGCCGCCCGGGAAGAAGAAGAAGAAGAAGAAGCGGCTGTTAGTCGATTACTGATTACCGGTAGCACGAGTAGCCGCCGGTTGGACAATGCCGCGGCTTGTCTCCTTCCTCCTCTCCTTATGTAGATCGTTACGGTAGCCGACCCAGTCTTTAACCGCATCCGAACGAGGCGAAAGGAACTCAAAGATCGCTATTCAACCCGAGGCAGGTGCACCGTGGAGGGACACTAATTATTGCCGAACGTTCGGGTAATGCGTGCTCGCAGCAGCTGTGCAGGTTGGTGCTCGCGCGGTTTTACGAACAATAAAGATGAGCCGTGGAACGTAATTAAGTAGCGATCAATCACAGAAGAAAATCCCCGGCTGAGAGTTTCTCAAGGATTCTAATTGGGAAGTAAATCGGCATCCGATCGCGTATATACTCGAAAAACGAGAAACGAGGGGAGATCCACGTGGTGAGGGGAAACGGGGACAAAGGAACGGTGGTAGAATAACAGACGAAGAAAAAGGGACGAGGCGGGGATGCTGAAAGCCGACTCTCTCGCAAGCGTGGGTACTACGGAATTATGCAACGGCTAACTTTTAGTAGGCCGTATAGTTACGCCACGGGATAGTCGCCGCGTTTATAGTTGCCTCCTTCTGCGTTTCGTTCGCGATCGACCCTACATATACCCGCGTACAGATACTAGCTAGCTAGATACACCGGCTGCGTATCCCTCGCGTTGCACTTCTCCACGTACCGTTTCGTTTTCGTGATGCGTACTACGGACAGGCCGGTCACATACAGGCCATTGACTACGTATTACGAGCTAATTGTAAAATAGTGTTTACAGTTCACGTTGCATCAGAAATGGCTACCGTATCCGTCCGTACGATTTGACGATCGATTTCACGTGGGTAAATGTCTGATTAATTTACAGAGAAAGATCTCGTCACGGGAGTCTGTGACCCGGTGAAAATAATAAAAATGTTCGGGAACGAGGTAAGGTCGCGGCTGGAAAAATAAAGCTGAAAGCTGTTACACGGTATCCGTATCTCGGCCCGAGGCTAATGTAACTGTCGTGTTCGTTCGCCAGATCCTGCCGTGGGGAAACCGTTAACCAGCCGGCGAGTTTATTCGGCGACTTCGAGTCTCCCGATTATAACTGAATCCACGGACACGCGCTCTCGGCCTCCTCCTCCTCCTCCGGCGACGCGTTGCACTTTCCTCCGAGGCGTAAGCGTAAACGCGTAATGCAACGCGTTACGCAACGATCGGCAGTTTACGAGGAGCCAGCTACCGCTGCCACGGTGCACCGTTTCCCGGTTATCGGGCTCTGTCCGTCACCGATTACGGCTCGATTATAGCGGTTACGGCCACTTAACGATGTCATCCTCGATAAGCGACCGCAACCTGCTATCTCTACGAGGAATTCGCTGCTCTCGAGGCTCTTCGTCCCTATCGGATTCCTTTTTCGACGGGTCACCGCCAGGCCCGACGTAATTTCGACAGGGTCAGAACAAGGTTGACAAAAGAATGGGACGATGAAGTCGGTTTCTCGATCGACAGAACTTTTGTCTCACGGCTAAACTGGGATTCGAGTGGCTGCCGAGGGGTTTCCTTTTGCCGTGTAGGTACACACGTACGTACGTATAGGTGCGCGCACGCGAGTGCGTGCAAACGAGAGACCCTAGCTCCTCGAAAAAGGTAGCCGGTAGGGGGGAGGGAACGGGAGCAGCCAGGACGAATGGAAAAGCCGCACGAGACGAAACGAAACGAGCAACAGCTACGCGCGCGAGCAACACCCCCGGCCTCGGCGGTATCGGCATGAATGAATAAACAGGGGCATAAACAGGCTGCTTAAAATTAGCTGTTGCGGAGCCGAGCGAATTGCATTTAAGATACTATCGACCGGTCAAAGTGTTATAGAGAGTAAGGTGGCAGCGATAGGGTCGCGCCGTACCAGCGGTAAGGTAGTAGTGAGAGTTGGTGGTCGTTGGTTCCGCGAACGCGGCGAGCCTGCATCGAGGATGCCCCTGACGCCTTCCCCTTCGAGCAGGGAAACGGACAGCTGTCCCAAGGCGTCATGGTCACCGACCCTCTTACCCTTCGAACGTTGTTGTTTTTCTTTTCTTTCTTTTTTGTCAGAACCATCGCGAGATCATAGCTCGGATAAATTCAACGGATTAACGAGACAAAAGACGTGGCCGGGTACGACGGGACCGGGACGCCCGGTTAAATAGAGGACGGAACGGTTGGAAATACGAAAACGAAGAAGAAAGCGGCCGTTCTCTCCGCGGTTTGAACGCGAGAGCGAACAGGTCGACGCGACATCGAGGGCACGGCCGTGACGTCGTCGCAAAGATCGGCCGGTATGGTACGGCCGCGACAAAAGATCGGCCGGGCGCTTATCAACCGAAACGTCGGGGCGAGCGGCGGCGGCGGCGCCGCGCGGAGAGAGGAATCGAGAGAGAGCCGCGGTGGATTTTTATTCGAGCGGCGTCGAGTGGCGTCGACGTCCGGCCGAAGCAACTATTTTAACGTCGGCCGCGTCGCTCGCGGTATACAATGTGTTGGAGGACCGGCTCGATCATCGCTTCGACCTCGCAATTTCGATCCGCGACGCGGGTCGTTGCACCGTCCTCGACGCTGCCGCTGCGGCAGCGTCGAAGACAGCCGGGCACGTACACACACACGCGTGTGCGTGAGTGCTAGAGCTCGCACAGCGCGCCGTCGGTGTGTGTACGTACGCGCAACGGGCCGCGGTGCAGAGACCCATACGTACCTCGGCGGCTCGCCTCGCTCTATATCGATGCACGGTATTATGCACATAGGCCACGCGTGCATCCCTTTGACGACCATAAGCCACGGTTAGGGGTGCCGCGCGGCAGCGGTGGAACGTAAAGTAGAGATGTGCACGCACACGCGTACAACTCCGCGGTTATATACACAGTGGCTCGAAAACAAGTCCGCCGATATTTTTCGAGTTTCTCTCTTTGTCGCGCGTGATTATCTCAGTGTACAGGAGGAGTTAAGGGTGTAAAAACGTTTCTTCAACGAACGAGTCGCTACGCTGAAGAGGTTCAGATGCTGTCGAACAACCATCGGCAAATAATATCTTTCGCTCGGGACTCGTAAATAGCCGCGTTATCATCGGGAGTATTATTAGCTGGGGCTTTTTTTTCGCGATCACCGTTTCGTCCCTTGGTCAACCCTCTTCCCGTTTCGTTTATCCTCCACGTTTTACCCAGTAGCTTTCCATTTCTGTTCTGTCATCGGGTTGGAAATGACACACAGAGCCGAGAGGAAGAGGGATAGCCGATTGGGTATGAGAGAGAGGCTCGCAATCGACGGGAAACCACGAAGAGGATCGCGTAGAGGGCTCGGGCGTATAATAAAGCGTAATGGACGCGCCTCGGACGATCGATTCGGCCTTTTTTTCGTGATTTTCTGCTGGCATGCAGTCGGCAGCGCGTAATACGGCGAAATGGATTTTTCGACCGACGACGTCTCGCAATAATCGTGACAGCGGACTGGCCTGCTCACCGGCCGACGAAAAAAACTGTAACTCGTTGATAACAAAATTCGCTGGGAAAACCGATGAGTTTATCCAATCGCGGCGATTATTAAAAAACGGTTGGTAGGAAAACATTTTTTTTTTCCCCCTTTATCTCTCTCTCCCATCCATCGAGTGATATTTCAACGGGCGATGAAGTTGAACGATGAACGCGACAAGAATGTTTGTCCCGCGCGAAACGAGATCGTAATAATTAACCTGCGGAGTTGGCCGAACGCGAAATTTAATGATATTTATTTAAAGACTATTTGCAAAATGCGACGGGAGCCAGGTTTTCCACGTTTTCCGTACGAATATTACGTTATCCAAATGAAGCGTTATTAATATTGCAGAACGTCGCGTTGTAATCACGCCCGCCGCCGCGGCGCTCTGGGTAACGCGATATTTCAGCCGATATTAAAATGCTCGCATTAAAATAATACGATACCGTAATCAGCCCCCGTTCATTCCGTCGCGTTTCCCAGGACCCTTCCGCGGAACGGGGTGGTCGAAAACTCTCCGCCGTCGACATCCCGGTAAGCGCCGGGCGAACGGAGTGAGGGAAGGTTAACGCGCGTCTTTCGATCCCCGATTCGATTTCCGCGGTAACGGTTTCCAGGCGTAAACATCACCGCCAGGTTTTCCATACCCCAGTTGTTATTTGTTCAGGAAAATTGTGCGCCTACACACCGGCGACGAATTGGTCCCGGTACGAAATTAATTTCGCGTGCATCGCGAAATATCCTAATTATTGGAATCGGATACGGGATTATTTACGGAACTTGCCGGGCGCCACGAAATTATCGCGTTCCACCGCGGCGCGGTACCCCCGGCCGTTCTTCCAATGATTTTTCACCGGATGCAAGCCGCGGGATCCGAGCCGCCGCCGCCGGCTTCTCTCCATTCCGGATCGCGGGTTGCCTCGCGAAACTGGTCGAACCCGGCGCGTACCTACTCGTCGAATCGAAACCACTTTTTCCAACGCTGTAAAGAACGAGGAGCGTACGTTGCGAGCGATGCGTACACAGCTACATGCTGCGGTACGCGAACACGCGAGGGGGAATCGAGAAAAGAGAGAGAGAGAATGGGGGGAAAGAAAAAGAGGCGGCCAGCAGGGGCCTTCTGGTTCCCGGTGGTACCTCTATGCGGGAGCGAGCGGGTCGAAAAACGAAGCGGAACGGAGAGGCGAGCCGCGCGCGCGGGAACGAGAGGATTTCGCGTACGAAAGAGCAAGAGGAACGGGAAAAGCAGGGACTCGAG
>SHCU01000037.1:463099-476226 GCA_004307685.1 Ceratina australensis
AAAAAAAAGGAGAAGAAGATAAAATCGAAAACATGGTTCGCGGTCGCTCCTCCTCCTCCTCCTCGAGGAATTAGAATCTAGGAGCGTGACAGGAAGAACGTTTGAAATTCGAGGCTTTCCACGGGGCACGCCGAAGGAAACGCATTTTATTCGCCGCCGGCTGCACTTTTAGCCCGTGCACGCATGTGTGCGCGTACGCAAGGTCATTGACGCGGTACACTTTTATCGTTAAATATGGTCGGCGATGAGTGGTTTGCACGCGGTCGGATCCCTCGTTACTTTTTTCCTCCTCCTCCGGTTCGTACGCGCACCGGAATCCAGCCAGCCAGCCGTCGAATTTCTGACGTTTCCGGCGAACGATATCTTTCACGGTTTTTCACGCCGGTAAAAAAAAAAAACACCGGGAACCTCTTTGTTCCGAGCGGCGAATTTTCGTAAGGGAAACGCGCGGAAAAATTCCGTCGGTTACAAGAGTACCCCTTGCGTAGTTTCGCACGCGCGCCGGTACGTAGGTATTCACGAGTGGACGCGTTTCGCACGCGGGGCGAATTCGAAATCGGGCTCGCCTAGCGATGAGGAGGACGAGACTGCCGGTTTACTCATATTCGGTGAGTGACCTGTAACCGCGTCTCGACGACCGGCAGCAGCACCGAACATTTGTCCGGCTACTACGCGAGCTGAAAATATCGGCGCCGGACGACGACGACGACGACGGAGCGAACCGGAGCCGGGCCCTGACCCTTCCCAACGGCAACGCGCTTCAGTTCTGGTACTCTCGCCGACGAATTTCGGTGACGCGCCTCCGTCCCTCCGTCGTACGTCTTAACGAGGCCAATTCAACGCCGTTCGCGCGTTCGATCATCATCGTTCCGCGCCGGCCGGCCGGCCGGCCGTGCCCTCGGGCCATTGTCCTCTCGTTTTCAAACTTACTCCGCGACCCGTACGCGATACCATCGCCGCGCCGACGCGCAATTATCCGCTCGAAAAGTTCGCCACTTTTTCGCTGTAACCAAACGGGATATCTCGCTGCTGGTATCAAAAGTTATTCCGTTCCCTTTTACGAGGCTCGTAAAAAGTTTCACCACCGACGGGACCATCGACGGCTTATCAGAATTTTAAACGCGATAATTAAACGGGAATAAGATGAGAGAAAACATCTGGGGATACTCGTCGGGTTTTTCGTTGTAACTCGGGATCACAATGAAACGCGCGCGGGACAAAAGCGCGGAAAGTTGTTCCGAATGGAGTCAAAGGGTCTTTTTCGTGGTAACGCTCGGTTGGAGCCGCGCGAGCTTTTCCCCGGGTCGTCTGGTTTTCTTGGTTCTAGCCCGAAGGAGACCGAGATACTTGTTGCTCCGGATCGATCTCTCGCGGCGCGTGAAAACCGATTCGGTGAAACGTAACCAGCCGCCGCGCTTTCGAGGCTCGCCGGCTGGTGGATGCGCTCGCTCGTCCCGGCGACAACGAGCAACGGCGTCAAGGCCAAGGCTGACCCTCTCGATGAACGAACCGCAATTTTTGCCCGTTCTCCCCTCGCCCGAATCGCAGCGAGCGCACGCGCTACCGCAGCTGTGTGCGCGATAAACTTTCACGTTTTTTGCAATTGCGAAAAGGGTGCGCGGACCCGTGTTACCCCTCGCGTGACAACCGGCCGCGTAATTAACCGTCGTTACGCGTTTTCGTTACACCGTTCGATCGATCGATCGGTCCTCGATTCGATACCGATGTCTAACGATATTTGTACGCGCGTAATCGTTTGTTGGCACGGGGCAAAGTAAAGGGATGTCGCAGGAAAAATTTGAAAGTGACGCGCGTCTGGCAGCGAACGTATAGAACGTCGCTGGCGGAGGAGGAGGCGAGTGGAGAGCGGCGGGGAAAGATCGACGACGAGGCGAGCGCATGAAAGTTTAAAAGGAAGAGACGGGTGCATCGAAAATCCAGGACAGTTTATACGAAATCGCGTCACCGTCTCGTCGCGCCGTAGAAATGGAAACGCGAGCCCCCGTAGCTTTTTAAAGAAAGAGGATAGAAGAGGTGCGTCGCTCGAATCCGATACGGAGTACGGAGCGAAAACTTTTCGACGAGTGCCGCGCGACGCGCACGTCTATGTGTGTACGTACGTACGTACGTATGCGCTGCGTACGCGCGTACGTACGTATCTCGTGGCACGCACACGCGGCCACTACGTACGAGGCGTGCTGAATTATGCAGCCTGCATATTTTCCGGTCTGTTTGGTGGGTCTCAAAGCCTAGCCGGTAATCCAGCCAGTCTGCGCGCACACCACCGGGTGACTCGTCTGCAGGAGGCCCGCAAAACGCGCGAAAATTTTTCAATTTCACAGCAGGCTGCGCCCGCGAGAGACCTCGCCGAGAGATAGAGAGAGAGAGAGAGAACGGGATAACCGCAGGTGGGGAGAAACGATGAGAAAGAGAGAGACAGGTAACTGGGAAACCACCCTCGAGTAAAAGCGGCTCCAAACCGGAAATAGAATAACGTCGAGGTTTCTTACGAGACGGATTTCCACGGGCTGCTCTAGAAATCTACGGAGAGGAATAATTCGGTGGTCGAGATTCACCCACGAACGTCTCTCGAATACCGAGTTACGTTCGTCTATAGGTTGCACGATGACCCGTCTGTTTTAACCCTTTGCACCCGAGAGGTGACTCACGGTCACCATTTGTTTTATAAAATAATTATTATGTAGGGAAATAATTGTTGCTTCAATCAATTATTATAAAATTCATATATGTGTACTAATTTAAAAAATGTCGAAAGGAATCATTAATAATAATTTACGAAAATATTGTTTGAATGCAAAGGTTAATAGTTACGCCGCATTATTTTCTTCTCAATTCTATACATCTACGTATCTAACTTTATACGGTACGCCAGTTCCACCCCATAATTTGTTTGCCCTATCCAGCGTTGGAGACTATGCAACACAAATTCTTACGACACCTTCCGCGTTAACAGACTTTCTACCGATCGTTTTATAATTCCAAGCGCATTCTCGTTAATCCGTCTAACAAACAAGTGAAATGAGCCGAAGCAATGAAGCGAAGATTCAACGATAGCTGATCGGGATGAAGTTCCGTTCGAGCGACTCGGCGAAATTTACGCGATAGATGCCTGGTAGTAGGAGGTTTTATTTCCGCGATTTCGAACGGAGAAGTGAACCCTCGTGCAGAGCGGCGCTACCAACGGGGATAGGTATCAGAAATACCTCGGTCGAGTGTCTCCTTCTCGGCGTTCTACAAACAAGCTCGAAGAGCAAACGGGCAATTTGCGATCGCACGGTCCAGTTCGTTACACGAGCGATTAGAGTCGTCAAAGCTCGGCCCCGAGATACACCGGGGCTTTTCGTAGGAGTTTCCAGCGAAGCGGCGCGGGCCGCGTCTCCAGCCGATCGCTGCCAGCAATTAGCTACCCCCGAGAGCGGTGCAGCGAAGTCGCCTCTTACCTGTCAGCCGGCGATAATAATTGCCGAGAAGCATTGCAGCACCCCCCGGCTTCCTCGAGTGACAACCCCGATTTCCAGTTATCCCCCTCTCGGCCGAGATCGTATCGCGAGGTGTCGACGCTCAAAACTCGGCTCGATTAGACTTTTCCTTCTCCTCGCCGAGTTCCGTCTCAACTTGCGCGCAGCTCGCTCCGAGAAAAAAACCCGGAAGCGTGCGTGATCGCGCGAGAGGAAATTTTCTTCGCGGATCAACGAATCGAGAAACTCATTTTCCTACGTGATCTTCCGGGCATCAGAAAAATCTTTTCGACGCAGGAACTAATGTTATTCGGTAATTTATTATGAAGATGACCGATGCGAATTACTAAATTATCGTTTGAAAGAAATGAAATTTTTTTGCGAACGGGATACGTGCGGCCTCGGTGTTTCTAATCGAGCAACGCGTCCATTAGACGCCCATCCCCACTGGCCGACGCGTTTTTCGGAAGCAATCCACGCGACGGAGATCAATCAGCTGATTGCCGGCGGCCTGGGTGGGCCCGAGCCCATCGCGTCAAGATAATCAACGAAAGCTACGAACGAATCCTATCGCGGGAAAAAGCATGGCTAGTCTGATCCATCGATCGCGAGCTTTATGCTCGTTCCATCTCAAGGTTGTTCTCTCGTTTTGACAAAGTTTCAAATAACTGCGTCAATTCGATATACAGACACACGAAGTTTGATAACAATTAAAGAAGATATATAAAAATTGTTTAATTGATTTCAGTTCTGTGATTTGTGGAATTTGAATAGTAGAAAAAAATAATGCATTCTCACAAGTTTCGAAACGGGAGGTGAAAATGAGATTGTTTTCTCGTTTTGACAAAGTTTCAAATAACTGCGTCAATTCGATATACAGACACACGAAGTTTGATAACAATTAAAGAAGATATATAAAAATTGTTTAATTAATTTCAGTCTCGTGATTTATGAAACTTAATTAGTAGAAAAAATAATGCACCCTCAGAAGTTTTGAAACGGGAGGTGAAAATGAACGTCGATGGTAAAAATTCTCCGTGAAATCGCAGGTTTCCCTTGCGGAAGAGTGGCCCTCGGATCAGTGCACGCCGGAGAGCGTAGCTACGAAATGACCAGCGGCAACGTCGAAAGAAAGCGAGAATCGAATCCTCTCCAGAAATCGATAACCGCATCCATTAATGATGATCGCGGTTGCGAAGTCTTCGAAAAAAGGGGCACGCGAGAGCCAGCGAGCGAGCCAGCTAGCCAGCGCGGCCGTTTAAAATTTCAGCTTCGCCCCACCGATTCCACCGACCCCTTTGGCTCGCTGCCTGCCCTGGCCTCTTCTCTCTTTTCTTCACCCTACCCGCGCCGTGCATCGGCATCGATCCGATAATTAGTATACCTGCTCGCAGCAGAGGGATACATCCAACTTTCCTCTATGGAATACTTGTAACCGTTCGCCCGGACTTTCCTGCCCCTTTTTCCACCCTCGCTGCTTTCCTTAGCGACGACGTTTAATTGCCGACGTTTATTGCCTCTCAAAGCGATCGAGGAACCATCGTCCCGTTTCGAATGCTCCTGCTGCTGCCTTCGCCCCCTCCGGCCAATCAGCGTTCGATGCAGCGTGCCGTTCCGCGAAAAACGACCGGGAATCGGCGAGCCTTCCTTCACCCTTCCTTCTCCTTCTTCCTGTCCTTCTTTAAACGCGTTAACGGTGCGAACGTCACGCCCAGGGTGGCTTTGTCTCGGCGAAAACAACCGTCGTCGTTCCTCCGCGGCGAAAACCTCCGCGTCTCGAGCGTTCCGTGATTTTCTTTGCTCGCTGGCCCGTAGGTATTCCGGCCGTCCTTCCGCTCGCTTCGTCGAATCGATAATTTCGTCCACGGACGGGAAACGTCGCGAAAGGAATTTCAGGCGACGAAATTTCATTATGGAAATGGAAGCGGATCATAACTGCTGCGGTATCCGATGTCGGTGGGTACGTCGACGCGAATCTTTCCCTGCGAGTACGTGACGGCAACGGAACGTCGTCGTCGCGTCTAGTTCGTTTCGCTCTTTGGTTTATCCAGCATGTACGCACTCCCGTTCTTTTATCGTTTTACGATACGGTCTAAGATTTATGAACAGGGATGGTGGCTGTACGCACGTCAATTTCGAGAATCGAAAAGCGAAACGATGAATCGTTCCCTTATTAACGTTTTACAATTGACGATAACCCGACGAGGCGACGTTACGCAATCTCATTGTGTCGGGCCATGGAACGAATTACGTAAACTGGTTATGAGAACGATTCGCATTCAACATGGCGCGAAATTTCGCGGAATACTGCCTCGATGGACGAGCCTGCGAAATCGACGACGAATACCATGTGGCTACCTAAGTTAAAAATATCCCACTCCCTTACGACTAGGCCTCGGCGGCGAAAATAGCCGGGCGTTGAAAATAATAAATCAACTTCCTAATTTAACCCTTGTCCACGCTACCCTGCACGAGAGATGAATGGATAAGTTCAGTCATACGAAATAATTATTAATCGTCGTTGATCCGAGTCGACACGGTGTGAATCAAATCTGAAGTCTTACAATAAGTCACACATCGTGAAATTACATAATGCTTCTTATGCGAACGTCTCCAGAATTTCGATGTTTGCCCAACTTCGGGACTGATAATTCGCGAGAAAAGCGACCGTGCTCGTTAACGCCTTCGTCCCGTCGATCCTTCTTTGCTCTTTAATTACAACGAATTTCAAAGCGTGAAATCGTTTCAAAATTGACCATGACATTGCCTGTCCTAAACCGTTCCTCTCTCGGAGCGTCGCCCATGGTGTGCGCAACTTTCGAGTAGTTTCTAATTAATGACTGATTGGCAGCTCAGCGTTCTTCTACCCTTAACTACGGCTCCTTTTCACCCCCTTTGTTCCTCAAATCCGTCTGCCCCTTTCCGCACCCTTCGCTCCCCGTTCCACTTCCACCGGCTTCTTACCGTCCCTCTCTATCTCTCTCTCTCTCTCTCTCTCTCTTGAATAATAACCATCTCTTTTGCTTTCAACCGGCGGATCATCGTACCGTCCCATTCGGCATCGATTAAATCGTCCCGTTTCCAAGCAAGCGCGTCCTGCTCCGATGTTTCTTCTTCTCGCGGTCAAATCTCGCGTCGTCGACTTTCCTCGCTGCCGCGTGGAATTTGGATCTCGAGCGTCGCTCGCGGGCGAAGAATCGATCTCCCGTTACCAATCGAGGTCCCGTTAGTTCACGGCAATTCGGAAGAAAGAGTAACGACGGCAGATTAAAAGGAAGTAATTAACTGGCTGCGAGGAGCAGCGGCCCGTAAAGCATCGCCCGATCACGGTAGCGCGATAAGTATAATAGAATTTTTTCGTGGCGAACAAAAATAACCGGACACCAGTCCGATCGAGGCTGTTTGAAAATCTCGATCCGTAAATAGCATCGACGAGGAAGACGCGACGACACGAGGCGTCTCGTCGGCCCGAACGAATCGCCCCTCGATGAGATCTCGAACCCTTCGTCTCGGCAACGATCTCGACTCGTGCGGTGAGCAGAAAAAAAAAAAAAAACCAGCCGCTTTATCCGGTGGCTGAACAAAGACGGATAATCGCGATTCCCGTTTGAATTTATTTACCCTACAAACGCTACCTCTCTCCGAGGAGAAAAACGCGTGCTCCTCGCGAGGAACGACAGGGAAAGGGGGGCCGCCGCCGCGCTCGCTGCCAGCACTTCAAAGACACACGAGTCGACCGCTCGGTGATAAAACCGAATTTGAAATTTTCCGATGAATTATGCCAGTTTTTTTCCCGGGCTGCGCGGCGGTCGACGTGAAAGCGCTGCTGCTCCCTCCTGGCCAGGGTTTATTCCGAGGATCATAGAGGCACGGAACCAATGCGTGCACGCACGCACGCACGCACGCAGCCACGCGCGTACCTCTCTCTCTCTCTCTCTCTCTCCTTCTCACCCTCGAACGCCGGTTCTTTCCCCGTTTCTTTCTCTCGATAAACATCTCCCTTCATCCGCGATCACGATCTCCGTCGCACTCCTCTCCCGTGACGATCGTCGTTCTCTGTCCACGCGTTGCGGCGCGCACAGCCCGACGGAGAACGCGTAGCGAGCGATCAAATAAAAGCCCGTGTTTTCCCCGATATTGAACCCTAAGCTAAGCCTAACCTGCCCCAACCTTCGCCTACCGCAACGTGGCCTGGCGTACAGCGCGTAGGGGAGAACGTGGAAGCAAGGAGGAAGAGGGAGGCCGCGCCGGAGGAAGAGGAGAACGGTAGCGCCGGTACGAGGGGCGGCCGGGGGAGGGAGGGAGAGGCGCGGGAGGTGTACGTGTAGGTGTACGGGATGGCAGGTAGGGGGAAGCCACCCCAACTGCGGTCGTTGACCCCACGCACACCCCCAGTCCAGCCCGAACCCACCCCTCAGGGCCGACGACACTGGTGCCGTCTCACGGAAAAGTATTGCACTCGCATCGCAACCCCCTTTCAGACCCTCCGTCGTCCCTCCGCCGTTTCGCGCCCTTCTCCCGCCCTTCTCCTTCTTCTTGGCCTCCCTTCTACCTCCGTTACTTTCCCGGTAACCGCCAGGACCTTCTCTCCGTCGTTCTTTTTTCCAACCGCCGACCCACCCCAAATCTTAGCCTCGCGCGTCTTGGACAGAGGGTGGTGATCCATCATCCCCTGTGCCGGCGTTACGTCCCGGAAATAAGACTTGTCGATTCGTTCGATCGCGTTCTCGCCCGGTGGACTCGGTTAGATTTCGTTTTCCGCGCAACTGGTTTCCACGCGTGTACACGCAGGTTGCGTGAGGTAGGTTTAAGTAGGGGGTTAGGGGCCAAGGAATCCGCGAGAGCTCGTTCGGACGTTCCCCTCGACTGTTCCCCAGCGGAGAGAAATCTTTGTTCAATCTGAACGGCGCGCGGGGCTATTTATCGCGGGGGCAGAAACGCTCTCGCTATGGGGTTGTCGCGGAGCCTGCTAGTCTCCATTAACGCAACAGTTTATGTCGGCGGCTACAAACGCCGCTGCACCCGGGGATTTTTTATGGGGAGATCGGGAAAAGTTGAATGAACGATATCAAAGGGTGCCGTTACGAAAATTCACGAGCGAACCGGCGCAATACGGAGAGGGAAAAAAAATGTTGCTCGCCGATGCGCGCACATTTGCGTCGCGTAATAAAGTGAAACGCAACGATTGAATGACCATGGGGGCCCGCGTATTGAAAAAAAAAAGGAAGAGAACTGCGATACCTGCCATTCGAAAACTTATAAAATGAAACTTCACATCTCCCTGCCGCTCGTTTCCCCGCTTAACTCGTAGTTAACAGTAAAACCGGAGGAGAACGCGCGTTCGCGTCAGATACCCAACCTCCTCTGCACGTCGTAACGTTAACTTCGACTGTTAACCAATGATTTCTCGTCGCGTTCCAAATATTTTATTCCGCTCGTTCGTGACGTTCCCTTCTTCGCGTTCCTTCCTAACGGATGGCCGCCGCTCGGGCTCGTTCAATTCGCGGATGCGGACACGTCGCGTGTGACGAATCGTTACTTTCTATCAGCGAAATTAACGTTAAACATCGACCGTCGGCCGCTCTATCGACCCGACTTTAAAACCGGTCTCTTCGCAAACTCTTCGTTAAGCCAGTTATCCGAAACAAAGCAAAAAAAAAAACAACGAAACGGTGTGAGTTAATTCTCACGTCCGTGGCAAAACGAGTATCTTGGAGGTTTCCGCGAGCGATCCTCGATCGAATTTCGCGCTCGAAAAGGGCCGACGGATGCGGAGACAATGGGGAGGATCGGAGGCGGCATCGGCCGAGGCGGACAAAGCGTGCGGCTCGCGAGAGGATTATCAATGACGTACTAGAAAAGTTCCGAGGAAAAGTTTTATTGTCTAGAGCCATGGCCGATTTGTTATCCAACCGTGCGGATGCGTACGCGCGCTTTTGCTTCCGGGTTAGAGCTCCGCGGGGGGTGTTGTTCAACGACCTGTATCGGTACACCTTTTTTTTTTCTCTCCGCGGCATCGACGCGCAGCGGGGACGCGTTCTTTTTCTTCGTCGGCAATCGAGAACTCATCCGGACGCGAGGCCGCCTCTTCGAGATCGCAGGTGGCACACGACGCCGGCTGCATATTTTTCTACCCCCGGTCGACGTAATCGCCGCGCCCGTATCACCGTGTTCGGGAAAAAAGGAAGATGAACAGAGGAAGAAATAGAGCCGTTGCCTGTGCCCGAAATTGCGCTCCCACCCCGAGAGCCAGGTTCCCCTACGACCTCGGGAAAACGCGTGCTCTCCGTTTATCTACGACGCTGATCTCTAAAACGCTCTCTCGTTCGAGGCCACGGAAGTTGTTCGATTTCGAATGCACCCTCCGCGACGGCGCTCGTTTTCATCGACAGCGTGAATCAGAAGCGTCCTGCGTGACGGTACAACCGGTGGTTAAAAATTGATTGCGATCTCGAAAATCGAAGTTTACACCGCCTTTTCCCCGGGAAAACCGGGAGCAACCGTTCTTCGTCTAAACTTTTAGCCTTCGTTTAAATTTATTTATTAAACCGATCAACGAGAACACGTTTTATATACGTTTAAATTAAACGCTGCTGCTGGAAATCTTTTATTTCGATACTAGGAACCGGCAAAATTATTTGGATACGATTCGTCGAAATGCCGTACGCGTTTCTCGGTTTTGAAAGACGTTGGCGAACGAGCCGGAGAAATTCACGCGACTCACGGAGGGACGACCCACCCTAAATTTGCGTGTCTAGAGCGGCGTGGGTCGCCTCCTTCTCCCTTGAAACTTTCAACCCTCCGAGGATACCCGCACTGACCTACCCCTACTACGTGATTTATGTACGAGCAGCGTACGTACGTAGACGCAGGGGCGTCGAGACCCCTCTTTCCTTCTTAGCCCTTTCGAGAACCACTCGTCCCGCCGGGGAGAGGGTTGAAAAATTTCTCCCCCCACGATTATACGCCGCCGACGACACACATTTTTCGGCGACGAAACACCCATGAATTTCACCCGCCCGACTCTTTTCTTTTTTCATTTAATATATCTACCTGATTTTAATATACTCTTACTCGAACTTGTTGTTCAGGTAAATTGATAATATCGAGACGCCTAGGAAACAAGGTTTCACCGAAGACATGAATGGTATGATTATCGCGAAACGATCGATTCCCTTCGAATAACCCCGGGTGAGATAATCGAGCAGTGAAATTTCAATTAATTTCATTTTCTAAGCATGACGCACGACCAGCGCGTCCCTCTCCTCGAGAGTTTCGGTATAATTACCGACACTGTCGAGCAATCCCAGGTGATCTAAAATATCCTTCTCTTAACTTCCCCGCTAGGTCCACTTAATTCCGTGGAAGTTAATTAAGAACGCGGGTTTCCGCTTTAAAGTAGCCAATTTAAATTACTTTTACGAGTCCTTGGGCGCCGCGTCGTGCCGTTCGCCCCGAAATCTATCGAGCGGCCCCGGACCCCTCGAGACGGAAAGAGAGCATCTTGTACTCACCGGTAGACTCCAGGCAGGTAGCAGGTAGGTCGTCGCCGAGGAGAGCCGAGAGAAGGACTCGCCGTAACCTCTTCCTCCTTCCCCCCGTGACGATCGATCTACTCGAAATTTCAACTTGCAGCGCACGCGATACCCTGCCGTACAATTGTCCCAGGTAATCAATTCCCCCGGCGTGCACTCTCCTCAACGTCAACTAAATCGAATCCCCCTTCGTGCGCAACCCCTCTCCAAGGCAGACGTTCTGCGAAACTGGAAAAAAAAATACCAGCTTGTTTAATAATATTTTCTCAAACTTCTCGTACACGTAAGATATTAATCTCGAGTCTATTCTAAAATTGTAACGCAGCGATCGCAGAAAACGATCGTGAATTAATCTGGAGTAGGGTAAGGATTGTGGCAGACGTTCGCCCGGCTGCGAAATTGGAAAAAAATACCAGCTTGTTTAATAATATTTGCTCAAACTTCTCGTACACATAAGATATTAATCTCGAGCAACAGTCTATTATAAAATTGTAACGCAGCGATTGCAGAAAACGATTGGAAATTAATCTGAAGTAGGGGAAGGATTGTATCGAGAGAGACTTAAAAACGATAGCTATACGTTCGACAGTGGGTACACGTGGTCAACCTTTTCTCGGACTCCTCTCGCCGCTCCTTTATTCGCGCCACTAAATTACTAGCGGCGGTCAGCGAAATTGCTTTCGTAGGTAAAAGAAAACTCGTGGTCCGCCCCTTACGGTCGATACCACGCCGAAAATGGGAAGGTCGCATGCGTCTACGCGCGGACCTCGTTCGTTCGTCGCGCTTTTTTAATACCGGAAACCGAGACGCCGAGAATGTCCTGCGAGTATCGACGCGACGGGATTACAGTTTCATGGAAGCCCTGGCGAGGCCTCGAATCACGGCGGTTTGGAGATCGGACCTCTGTAGCCTTAGAGACGCTAGGCAAGTACATACGGTGGAAGGACGAGGGCGAACGAGATTCCGAGGGGGCGGCAGGACGTCGGATCGTTTAGCGGTGGATCCACGTATTATTGGCATTAACCGCGATTGCATCGTTAGAAGTAACGCGGCTGGGGTCGAGCAGAGGCGTAAAACCGTTCGCCGCTTTAATTATCTCCGGTCGGTCTCCGGCAGCTCGCGAGCCCACGGACGCAATCCCCGCGCCGGAATTACTTGGGATTAGCGAATTTTTCCGGCGGCTCGTAAACCAAGATACATTTTTGAGCGGCGCGAGAACGTCGGCCCTCATTAAAAGTCCCTTAACAAAACTCATTAGCGAAAATTCGCCCCGGGGAATGGGTTACGACAACGACGCTCGTCGCATCGTAAGTTTGTTCGGAAAAGCTCGCCGTGCTGTTTTTGTTTTTCGAATTGCCGTATGGCAAAAAACCCCAACGTCCCCTCGCGGTCGTCCGACCGATCCGCGCGCCTAAACGACCGCCACTCGTGAATTATATAATACGCGATCGCGAGTTGCCGCGGCGTAGAGCTCGCTCGGGCTCGTTGCAACTTTGTTCCGCTCACTCCCTTCGATGTCTCTCCAGCCGTGGCGTGCTCCACAAAGGGACTCCGAGTACTTGTTGCTCTCGAAATACACGGAATCGTAATTCCCTCTCTCGTCTCCGCGTCCCGTCCCACTCGTCCCGTCGAACGTGCCTCCGCTCACCGATCCGATCTGAAAATCTGAACCGACCGACTATTTTCAAAAGTTACCCGCTTATCGATACGCGTCGAAACGACTCGAATAATTCGATTTTCGCCGCCGCGTTCACCTTCTCAACCGGATCGAAAGCAAGCGGAAAGAATCCTCTCTTTGGGAAATCTTCGTGAAAAATGTTTCGCCCGACGCATCCTCCGCGAGGCGCGCGCGTGTATTACGGTTCAAAGACAGCCGGCAAAAAGTTGTCGAACAACCGAACCGAGTACCTCGGTCTCTCTCCGACCGTGTCCGTCCGGTCGGTCTTCTTTTTCCTTCGTCCTCCGCGGTACAGGCATTCCCGTGTCCGGGGCATTTGCTCCGGCCGCGAACAACGCCGGCCACCTAGACGCATCTCCATCGCGAAATTGATCAACCCTCCACCCCTTCGGCTCCGTTCCCCGGAGAACATCCCGGAAACTTTGCGTATCCTGT
>SHCU01000037.1:479188-504558 GCA_004307685.1 Ceratina australensis
ATGAACGCAATAGCTATCGCTGGGAACTGAATACTTTTTCACGTAATATGCATCTGTTCGGCGGTGTATTAAATTATAATACGTATAGTACAGCTTCGGACAATTATTCTGAACCCACTACTGCTTATGTGTGAGTTCCCTAGCGAAACAATATTCACAAGTAGTAAGAAATGTATTGGGTTATGTCCAATGCTCCGGCATATGATGATGCTGCCAATGCTTAAGCCTGGAGCATTGAAACCTAAACGAATAGATTTCTTACTACTTGTGAATATTGTCTCACTAGAGAACTCACACATAAACAGTAGTGGGTTCAGAATAATTGTCCGAAGCTGTACAAAATTCAATTACTGTTACAGTATCCCCTCCAAAATGAACAAAAAACAAAACTACATAAACTATCCAAATCCGAACTATACATAAGCAAAGACTGTCATCTAATAAACAAGAACACTAAGAAAATCACCGAACGCACATGTGCGCCCATAGTCCGTATCGACGGCTTGTGCCGGACGCATATATACGCCCATAGCAGTCAAAGGGTTAAGGGCTTAAATAGACTATAGTCTGAAAAAAAGCCTTGCCGACTGAATTCCGGGGTAGGGTAAATCGGGAAAAAGAAGACCGAAGCAGCGCGATAGCGCTTTGTTTATTTTACATCGATGAATCCTTCGAAATCGGTAACGCAACGTCAGTTGTCGACAGCATTCGAAATGTGCTAGGTTTTCTCGGCATAAAATCTCAACAGCGCTGCTTGGGACTCGAACGGTTTAGCGTGGACTCGCGCGCGGGATAATATTGCTGGTAGGCGGACAGACGAAAATCGCGGCGCGCTGTAGCCGCCGCCGAATCGGTCGCCGGAAAATAGGCGTGGGCGCTACGAAAAAAACCGTGGCAGCCCATGCGTGGAAAATTGTCCGAGTGGAATTGTCTCTCCGCGAACAAAGAGAGGAAATGTGGGCGCCTGGGCGCGCGACCGAGAGACCAACGCGTGTGCCGGTAGGGAAGCGGAGAACGGAAAGGGAAGAGGGAATCGTGGCGCGCACGCGAGCGAGACAGAGACGGCGAAAGAAACAAGCAACGAACATGACAAACAGACTGACGTGTACTCGCTGAAAGCACGAAAGGATAAACGAATAAAACTAGTATATTAAGGACGATAAATCTGTTTTTCTTCTCTTTTTTCCCTTTCCTCCCCGCCGCCGCCGCCACCCGCATCGAGTAATTAAAAGTGCTCGTCCGGCGGGATTAAACGCAAACGAAGTCCTGCAACGCCGTTGATAGAAAAACCGGCTTTGTTTCGCTAAAATGGTAATTAATCCGCGCTCCGAGGACAAATGAGCCGGGCGAACGTCGAAGAATATCGTTCTACCGCGGTTCGCGCGCGAGGAATTCGTATCCGTCCGAACCGGCTACGATTTTTCCGCGTGTTTATCTCGTGGCGTGTTTCGTCGAAAAATAACGCGGTAAACCCGGAAGGAAGCTCGCGCGAACCCTTTCCAGTTTACACTTTACGCTCCTGAAAATCTGCTCTATGCATTATGTAGAACGCCGTACACCTGTTGTGCCGGTATTCCTTCGAGGACGAGATCTAGTCGACGAGCTAAGTAAGCACAGCATTCCTGCCGCGCTTCTTGGGGTAATGAAAGCGCGGTGGAAACACGGAATACCAAGTAGCTTGGATAGAACGAGACCGATTCGGCTGGAAAGTTACGGGGTTGCATCAAATTACTGCGATAATTACCTGTATTAAAATTCATTGTTTGTTAGACTACGTTTTCTGCAATTTATGCGAACTATCCCCCGTTCCTCCTCCTCCTCTTCCTCCTGCTCCTGTTTCCATCCCTCCGCCTTTTGGATCCGTTTGCTTTTCGACGAATATCGATATCATCTCGTTGCTGCACCCTTGATTCACTTTCACGTCTAAAACAAACGGTCGAAACAAATTAGTCAGGTTGTCCATCATTTCTTAACCGTATGAGTCCCGAGCAGCGCGATCGCGCTGTTGAGATTTTATATCGAGAAAACCTAGTACATTTCGAATATCGTGGACAACTGACGGTGTGTTACGCTTCGGTTGGGATTCACCGATGTAAAATGAAACAAGCGCTTAGGTCTTGTCATAATCATTTAGAAAAATCGCGGTTGCGTTGTTTGGTATTCTTCGACAGTCTTTTTTTAATATCTCCTGGGACTCAAACGGTTAATGGACGTTGTCCTCTTTTGTAAAAATGTAATGAACGATAGGGTAATTCGTCGTGGCATACGATCTCGCTGTCTAGGTAAGATGCATCGTGTTATCATAACCTAGTAACGCCAAATATTGATTTTGACACGTACACGTGACGAGCCGGTAGACGTTTATATACAAACTATGGCAAACCCCGGGAGAGAGGGAGAGACATACGTACGTGAACGTTAAGCGTATATTCGTGCTACCCGTACTCCCGTGTACCCGTCCTTTGACGCCTCTCTCGCGTCTGTTCGTACACGTACATCTAACCAAAACGATTCCCGACCCACTTCGTACTCGTTTCGGCCAGCTGCACGTACGCGTGTATCGTATACGTATACGTGGAAGCACGCACAACCACGTGGAGGAAATACATGCACGCGAATATCGAATACACAAGTCGCAGCACACACGTGGCTCGAGGAATCATCATTCCGATGTCCATTCGATTCGTGCACGCTCGTCGTATGCGCGTCAAATTCATACGCTCGCACACACGTCCACCCTTCGAAAATTCACGCTCCCCCCAGCTCGTTCGCGCGTGGCACATCTAGGCGTGTTACGCGACAGCATTTGAGACGCGATATCGAGTGTTACAAAACGGGGACGCGTTTCGCGATCCGTACAGAATGGCAACGCGATCTGCGGTAATCGGAAACATTTCGTAGAAGCCGAATTTCGATCACCGATTCGACAAACATCGGACTTACTTACAATCGTGAGAAGCATGTTTGAACAGAAGTAAATAATAAAAAAATAGGCGCCGGATATCGGTAGCGAATCGGGCGCATTAGGAATAAATGATTGTTATTTAAGTTTCGGCACGATGTTTTCAGATTCGGTTAGTAAGTACTTACGGCTGAATATGCGGCGTGTAAAAGGAGGTCATGGTGCAACTAAATAGCAATAATAACGCAACTATAAGTTCCGTCCCACTGCGCGTCGCGTTCTAAAACAAAATTTACGGAAACCGAGGTTATTCGCATCGGAGCGTCACCTGTCCGACCGCGCCGAGCGTCCATTACGCACTGCCCGTTGTCGGTAAGCTAACTACCTGACACGCCGCCTATGGACATATCAATTTTTGTAATTTTTTAATAAAAATCAAAACGCTGATCGCTTATAACGATAATACATGCTCTTAAAAAATAAAAATTATATATTGCATTAGGAAATATAATGTAACTCGTAACTTGAAATTAATATCGACATAACCTTAAGGTTGTTAAAAGCCGTGATTATCGTTCCAGAAACTAGTCGTTTTTTGTAAAGTTTAATTAGTTACAAAGCCATGGAAAAATATAAGGATCTTATCGTGTGCGTCCCAGGTAATTAAAACTTAAGTTATAACAAGTTTCTGACACGATGAAAGAATATTAATTTAATGTATCTTCCACAGGGCAAAGGTTATGCGTTTCCGACAAAATAAATATAGCCGGTTCGGGAACATACGAGCAACAGGGATATATTTATTCGAAATTGGCAGGCGTAGTGAAAATAGTACAAGAAGAGAATGTACGAAACAGTTGATATCGTTTAGAAATTATCTTTGCCATTTCGAAGATTAAATATGTACATACAAACTGCGTTATGTGTTATAGACACGTACCATTGAAGTCCATGGAATAACAGAACAAAGTATCGTTCCTGCGCCGGGCGATATCGTAACGGCTATGGTTACAGTCGTTAACCAGAGGTTTTGTAAATGTAGTATAAAATGTATAGGCGAAATTGTATTGACGAGACCTTACAGGGGTATTCTAAGAAAGGAAGATGTACGCGCGATAGACACGGACAATATTCAAATGTACAAATGCTTCAGACCCGGAGACATTATCTTAGCCAGAGTCGTATCCTTCTATGCTTCCTTTCAGTTTATGTATAAAAAATAATGATCTCTAATAATTTCCTATATGTCGCTCAGATGCCAATGACAGAGGCACATACTTATCAGTTGAGTACATCAGAAAACGAATTGGGTGTAGTAATAGCGCACAGCGAAGAAGGTAAGCAGTTGGAAATAAAATTAATTCATTCATTGTTATTAATAATCTCTAATGTTGCAGGCGTGGCTATGATACCCATCAGTTGGACGCAAATGCAGTGTCCTAAGACATTACGCAAGGAGTTCCGAAAAGTAGCAAAAGTTATTCCGGAGCATGCTGTCGCAGAGCAGTAACAGAACTGTTATCATTCCTTGTTTTCGAACGTCAAGAATAAAATACAATATTTTGTACAAATAATGTATCGTTATTTTACCCTACAGTAAATAATAAAATAATACCGTCTTTTTCAAGTAGTGCCATTTTAATATTTTTATTCGTTGGAAATGCCATCAACCACTGAACTCAATTCTCCTGTTTAACAAAATTCATATAGTTCGATGAATTCGCATAAAAACGATAAGACCACGGTCTCTACTTCACGCAGAATAATTTATACGAGTATATATAATTAGACGAAATGAATAACGATTTTGAGCAACATGCGGTTCATTTGTAACGCGGTCGGACTAACAAAAATAAGAAAAACCTAAGAACATATCGTCGTTGGGGCGTGGGGCTAAAAACGCGGAGGATTAAATCTCATTGATCGTTCGTCGAAGCTAAATTACTTTTCCTCTTAAACTGGCCTCGATTCAACGGCACAGCGGATCCGAGAGCAAATAGTATTTGCAATAAAGGGATGATCCGCGTAAATCTATTCGGTTATCACTTAAAACAAAATACCTACGCGATTCCATATCGAAATCCTTACTTGTAAAAAATAAATCATTGAATCTTCAATGATCGAGATACCTCGTCTTCATTTCCTAGAAAAGGGAAATATATTTATTCCAAATACTATTTCAACCCCGATCTGATCGTCTCCTCGAGACAGTGTGTAAAACGCAGGTAGTTGATAAGAGCGTAAGGCGTTTTTCCGGATAGGAACCGAATTGAACACCCTCCAGAAAAGTCTCACGCTTTTGTCAACGCTCCGCACCGTGTGGCGTATTTAGTCTTTCATTTTACGAAGTTGCACGCGGCATCGGGTAAAAAGGAGTGTATGGAAGATAGGATATAAATATATTGATAATCTCGCGCGGGTCATCCCCGTCGTTAAGCGAGGGATTCCTCGCGGCGACGACGGGTATCCCTGGTACCGCTTCGTTTCCTCCTTGCACCTATACAAACACGCATATCTACCGTCTAACTTACGTTCCTGCTCGTATAGAACTACCTATCAGCTATCGTATAATATCGTTGATATCGTATATATTATGTACAAAGGAGAACTTTCACGTGCTTGCACGGAGCTCGCGGTATGTTCAGTTTCTCACAATGATGAGGCTCCTCCGCGGGAGAACATGCACCAGAACAGGGCGCTCGTCGTTCTACGACGACGAAGATCGCCGTGCAGTTGATGCACCAAACAATTGCAAAGGAATAGATATTGACGATTCGTGGATTGAATTTTGTTTGTATCTTATTACGAAAATTGAAGAAAAATGTGGTGACGGGACGAATCGGGCAAACTCATCCTCGGCGTATAGAGAGCTAATTATCGGATAAAACAATTACATATTCCAATGCAGTTTGGTAACAACGAATTCGACATTGCACATGAGTCATCGCAAAAGGTAGTAAATTATTTACTCGTGAACACTTGCACGAAAGAAATTGGAATGATTTAATATTCGCGATAAAAAAAGAAACGTTTCTGTATTACACGAAACGCGGTGCGATATACAAAAATGTTCGATAAAAAAAGGAAGGAGGATCCCTACGTAATTTATACGATGTACAAATAAAACAAATATCAGGCGGGCGAATGGACAGGATGCTCGCTTCGTTAAAACGAAACAACGTTGTAAAACGCTATCCGAAAATCATTTTCAGACTCCGACGCTTACGTCCGTCCGCTAGAATCGGATGCAGCGCCCGCTTAACATTCGCAAACTATTTTTACCATGTTACAAGAGTAGATGCCCGGGTACATTCGCGGACGTACGGGTCCAAGAGGTTGTTTCTCGTCGATTACAGCGAGAATATACGGAGACTAGGTGGATACCATTGCAAACACTTACTGTACAAGAATATTTCCCTCTTCGTCTCTTGAGCAAAAGACGTGCACGAGCATCGTCGTCTTTCCTCGTCGATCCACCAGGATTATTTCAGATTCACCCGGTAGCTCGCGGAGTGTGATCAATAAATTAACAAACGGGGTTGGAGGACATCGGACAAAATCACAGTTGAAAGCATTGAGAGATTCCTTTCGTAGCCGGAAGCAACGGTTTGTACGATTAACTATCGCGGCTGAACGCTAACGAAGAACCGAATTAGCGACGCTTCCGTTTGCGCGATATCCTTTTCTTCTTTTATCTCCCTCGGTGATTGGTTCTTTACATGCTAGCTTACAATATGTTTAATGCAAAATTACAACGCTAATTTAGGACCGCCGCGCCGGCTCGAGAATCGATTAGACCAGCGATATTGGTATGGCATACCAATAAAAATTGTGCGAACTGTAGAAATCCGAATCGTGTTGAAATTAGTTCTCGAGCGCGTCGTCGATGGTTGAACGATACATTTTCTAACGCGATTTGTACGAGTAACACGATGTGTGCGATCGAAGACTCGCGATTCAACGTACCGCCGACAAACGATCGCGAGGACACGGCCTCGGGGAAACCGTTTATCGGTAGATCAGCGTCGAACATCAGAGATATGATCGTGTAGTACTAGGAGGTCGCACCGTTATATTCGTCGATTAATTAATAATACGCTTCTCTTCTTTAAATTACTAGATTCGGTACCGCTTACAGGGACGTTCACGTCCGTTTACTTTAAATACGCAATGATACATAAATATTACTAGTAAATGGACTGCCAAGCGAACGGATAATAGAGAAACTCATCGTCAATTAAAATGAACGTTCCGATTGAAAATGAAACTGTGCGTATCTACAAAATTCATTTAACTCGATCGCTCGCCAGCCCTTGATATACGATCGATCTGCCCTGGCGTATAATACAATCCTTGAAGAAAATAAGAAAAATTCTGAGTATCGGAAGCCGGGTATCCGCCGATCGTGCAATGGTATTTGCAATACAAACGTTGATAACTAACGTCGAGTAGGTATATTTGGTAGAGGCACTCGATAAAATGTATCGTAGCGAATGTCGGCGAATAGCTCGCAGATAGTTTTATTAATTATCAGAAACGAACGTTTGACGTATACCCGACTAAAGACCGATAAAACGAGCCACGTGATCGTGACGATTCGCCACTATTAAAAGAGGTTACTGCTTCCGGGTTCGCTATCAGCCTCGTATTCTCGTTTGCATACTTATCGCCTTCCCTTTATCGATTTTCGACAGCGCAAACAAATCTCAAATATTACTCTATAAATAAATATCTCAAGCGTGCCTGTGCGTCTGGGTTTCCTTAAGGCTTCGCCTTTTTGCGCGACTCGTGGACTATTTTCATATCGAAAAAGGCCGTGATGTTCGATCAAGGGGTGTATCATAGATGTACAAGTCGAACTGAATAATTCACGAAGAGAAAAAAATGAATCGCGTGTACAATTGTGCGTATCTGAGGACGGGTTTCGCCTTGTTCCTTTTTCTTTCTTGTAATCTTCGTACTAACAGGGGAAGAATCATGTATATGTACACACAAACATCCGTCAAAAAGTAAAAGTGTCATATCAAAACGCAGACTTTCAACGCTCCCTAAATGCATGTATACCGGTCGATTCCCATTTGAAAAAAAAAAAAAAAAATAACGTGAACTAATTATTAGGCAGACGATGACGATTACACTGCTCAAAATAATTAGGGTGTCTGAACTTAATCTGTAACTTATACGATAACGAAGACTGGAATTTCTCGCGATGCGGAACGTGCTAGAGAACCTAATAGTAATCCGAGTATGAGATTCGCTGACTACTTTGAGCAATGCAATATTATTTCGAAACTAAATTGGAAGATTGTCGCTGGACGAAGAATACATCCATCGGAGAAAAACATCGGCTTAGATCGATTAGACCGTTGTTCCTCGCACGGTACGAAGTACTCGGAAGAATCGTGAGTGCCTACGATTCTGCGATTACTCTGACCGGCGCGGATAATTAATTATTCAATAAAACGAAAGGAAGTACTCTCGATTCCATGAGAGCACTTCCCCCTCTATCTCTCTCGAATCTTTGCTAGATCGTAATTTCCACGCGTGCCGTTTCTTTTTTCCGTTAATAACTCTCTTTCGGTATCATTATCGCATACGCACGCAGCCGCCGGCTGCGCTAAGTACACACGTAGAAAACTACATGCGCGCGACCCTAATTATCGACGCGGTAATTGCGCCGCTCGAGAAACGTATCTTAGGCGAGAGTCGCGCACACGTGCCGACGTGCGTAAAATCGCAATGGTTGCGTCCGTGTGCATCAACGGTGGGTGTAGGTAGGCATGGTTGCGCACCGACGGAATAGAGCACACTCATCGAAAATGGTCATAACAGAGGCCGAGAACTTCGTATTGGCGCAATACGTTTATCATTATTCTCGCGCTTAATGCCGAGCACCCCACACGCAATAACGAATCGTATATAGGCGTTACGCGATCAATTTTGCGCGCAAAAGATTGTATGCTTAAGATTTACCTGTTATTCGTAATAAAAGCAACACCTCCTCCGTACATGTTTTTCTTTGTGCTACTCTTGCTGCAAAAGCGTTCCGGCGCGTGTCGCCCTCGCGAGTATCGGCGATGATATTTCGTCGCCCTACGCTTCGCAAAACCTGAGAAAACACGTCTGGCTCGTCGAAAGCGGTCGCTCTCAGACGGATCCCGCAGGAAAAAATTGGCGCCAACGTCACAGAGCCGTTTCTCTCCCGTTTCATTGCCTGTTTCAAAGCAGTTTCGGGCAGCACCTGAGCGCCCGTCGACGTCGCCCGCAACGACGGCGTCGCACGGACGACGACGTCGCTTGGTTCGCATTACTCGCGTTCATCTTGGATCAGCTGGCTGGCATCTCCGAGTTCTGATTCTGCGACAGCTCCAGCAAATGACATTCCGATAACGGTATTTGTCTTGTGCGGGCGCTCTGTTTCTTCTATTCAAAGGACAGATAAATCAACGGATAAACATTGCAAACAATCCGTATTTACTATTCTAACGTGCAGTTAATCGCGTTGCTCAAGAACTCTTAACGTCGTCTAATTCTAATCGGAGGATCTGGTTCAGACTTAATTGATTCGTAGAGAGATGAAACGTTTGCGCGAAGAAAACAGCTCACCTGTCTTCGGAATGGGAAACAGCCTCTGTTGTCGTTATTCTGCGGAGGATGGTTAACCAGCAAATCAGGAGTAGGCGTGTTGTTAGGACCCAGTACGTTCAATTCTTTAAAACACTCGGTCTCTATCATCTGGAACAAAGAAGGCCAGTTTCATCGGCGCAGAAAATAGAATCTCTTTGATCGGGCGAAACATAAATTTTCGTGATAACCGGAACTGCAGCCGATCACTGATGTAGAGAAACACTTTCGAAGCTAAAACGGGCTCGCGTGAACGGTAGCAGACTGTCTATGACGTACGGACAGCACTTTCGGCGCGCCATATTTTTTGACACGAGCGAGCGGTGGAGCGTCACGTTTCGAGCATCGCGCCGAGACGCTCGAATCTCGGGTATAATCGTTTTTAAAAGCTCACCTCGTTCTGCCACGGGATGGACACGCTGCCGGTATTGAATTTGCTGTAGAAGGTGTCGTCCGTAGCGTCCAAATTGACACCTTTCACGGTAGAGAATTGCTCGATGTCCAGCACGTCCTTAGCGTATACCGCGTGGGGCTGTAAGCAGAATCGATCGAGGCGATAACGATTTCCGTCATAAGAGATGTATAACGATCAGAAACTTATAACGATGCACGAGCCCACTGTTGTATCGTAATCTTAATAGCGATCTTTCCGATGACTAATCGTGTCAGAATTAGTTACCCACGTTACTCTATTATAGTAACGCTTAAAGATATTACGGCCTTAATTAATCGCGCCTTAGAGCAAGGAATCGATTGAGTTAAGCATGGAAATACCCGGCTAATTATCCAAGACAAACGGAATTTTTTTCGGAACGGAGTACACGAAGATACAGTAGAAGATAGAGGATAATAAATTAGAATCGGTTCGAACGACACCTACTCACATCCGGCACAAACGGCGGGTCCCACATACCGGCCTCGACCCTCTTCCAGTTCAAGCACTGAAAAAAGCCGTGCAATTTCACTTCCTTGGCGCCGTGTCTGCCGCATTTACATCCCAGTCTGTTCTTCGGGCTCTTCTTCAACAATTGCTGGCACAGACTCTTCGCCTCCTCGGTAAATTTCGACGAATACCTTTCCTGATCTTCTTTCACCCTCCTGTCGACCTCTTCCCGCTTCACCTTTTCTTTCCTGGCGCGGAACGGTGCCTGGCCCTCGATCATTTCGTACAATAGACAGCCGAAGCTGAACCAGTCCGGCGAGAACGTGTATTTTTCATTGTCGATCACTTCCGGCGCCATGTAACCGACGGTTCCAACTCTCCCGGTCACCATGTCTCCTTCCGTGATCTCTACAGCCAGACCGAGATCGGATATCCTCACGTGACCGTGGTCATCCAATAAAATATTCTCCGGCTTACAGTCCCTGTAGACGATCCCCTGCAGGTGCAAATGTTCGAGACCGCAGACAACTTCGGCGGCGTAAAACCTGGCGCGATTGATGTCGAACCCGGGCTCCCCGCCCATGTTGTAGATGTGAAACTTCAGATCGCCTCCGTTCATAATCGTCAAGACTAGACACAACGCATCCTTGGTCTCGTAGGCGTACGCCAACGAGACAACGAACTTCGAGTTTATCTTTTGCAGGATGTTCTTCTCGATGAGGACCATGGCCTCGCCCTTGCGTTTCTTTATACGTTTCTTCTCCAGCTTCTTACAAGCGTACATCTTCCCAGTCGCTCGCACCTGACAAGCGCACACCTCGCCGAAACCACCTTTGCCCAGCACTCTGTACATCCGAAAGGTCTTGTACGTAACCGGCTGGGCTTCTAGCCACTTCCATTGAAGGTACCTACGGTGGAAAGAAAGCACTCGGTATGAAAATACAACGAACAATAACTTCTCGTGATCAAACTATTATACACCTACCTATAGAAGTAGAAGCTGTGTTGGAAAGCCGAGAAAGGCTCGCCCGCGAGGAAGTTCTTGACGGTCTGCGCGATCTCGGTGAACAGCTCCTTGCCACCGGTGCCGAGCCTCTCCTCGCACTGCGAGATCAACGAATCGTTCAGGATGTCGACCACCTCCGAGCCTTCCCTCTTCAGGTATTGCTCGAACAGTTCCTTCGCCAGCTCGGTACGATTCTCGTCCATCTCGATCTCGTATTTCTCGATCGCGTCCAGGAAGAGGTTGTACCGATGATAGGCTGGCTTCTTGTCCTGGCAGAATTGCCTGAACAACAGCCGACCGATCGGCTGTTGATCCACCACATAGCTGTACTTGATGTCTGTGCCAATCACACGAGCCAATCGATCAACGTACGGTGGTTGGTTATTCGAACGCCGGCGTACGTTCTTTTATTTCAAAACGAGATCTCTTCGATTTGAATAGAAATTAAACTCGACGATTGTCGGCACGCGACGAAGTGATAAGCGGACACGATATCGACCGAAGATGATCAGGTATTTCCAATTAGAATTCGCGGGACGTTACAACCGGCGTCGCAATTATTTTTCATGATTTTTGTCTCGTAACCACCTGTTACGAAACCATTGTACGGAGAACCGGTCGGAAGGTAACGTTTAGGTGGGTTCTCAGACGTCGATCATTCGATTAAACGTCGCGTTAATTTCTTTAGGAGCGCTCGATAAGGCTCCCATCGCTTCTCAATTATGAAACGCCGCGCCTGCAAGCCGTTGGCCTAATCGAGGTGGGACAGAAATCTTCATACCCGTGCGCCTAGAAGGACTATCGATAATCCGTGTTCGGGTATTTCTATGATTTGGTCGGGAGATGGTTCTCGCAAAACCATTTCGATCCGCAGTTTCTTACCTAAATTAATTTAATACTTCTCCCGATCACAATAATGCGAAACGAGAGAAGACGAATATCGCGACAAATCCTTTGTTAAATAACGTAAGAAGCTCTCGTGTTCCATTCCTTAACGATAATCCGTCAAATTTCAATCGTAAAACCTGCACGGTACATGTTCCTCGTCGATCGATCAACCGTGGCTCGTCGATCAGCCGCGACGTCGAGCCCCGAGACCGTAGCCTGCGGCGAAAAGCACTTTACCTCCCTAAAGCAGACGCTTTCGTCGCCTTCGGAGCTTGTCACGACTCGATTACCGGGAGACACGACCGGGAGACAACAGAACTATACAGCTTCTTATCTCGCTTATAACATATTCGTTGTTATTTCACGCGAGATTCAATAATCTAATGCGAGGTTGGGCTGAGGTCACGCGTTGATCAGTCGCGCGATTCATGGGCGAAAGCATAGAACGAGGCTGACAAGTAGATATCGTGTCCCAGTTATAAAAAAAGAGTCACCCGTACGCGTCAACTCCTTTGTTCGTCGCTGGGAGAGACGTTACGCTTGATCGGAATTCGAGAACTCGTCGGCCAAACTACAGATTGTCATTTCTTCGAACGATATCGAGGAATATCCTGTAGAAACTTTTTAACAGGGGCCATTGCAATTATCTTCATTTCGTTGGAACACCGTTTATGCAAGAGCGATGAGCTCGGAACTGGAACACCCGAGAACGACAGTTCGCGAACTCGCGACAGACGGTCGGTGCAGATTTTAATTGGCGCGTGTCCTCGGGATCTATTATCTTCCCTCTCGCGTTTATTCCTCTCATCGGCGTCATCTTATTATCGTTATCGGTTCGCCGGATTAGAACGACAGAATGAAAGGTTCACCGAACGCCGGCTTAAACGGAGACGGGAATAAAGGGAACTCACCTAGCTTATCTTTTAGGCCGATGCACTGAGAGATGTGTGGAAATTGGAGTATCTTCCGCCATTTTTTACTCTTTCCCTTGTTGCTGTCACCACCGCCTGCGAGAAATGAGTAACAATAATTTATAACATTTCGTATTCGTCAGGAGCATCTGATAAAATCGGCGATATCAATTTTATTGGAAAACGTCATTTCCCGTTGAATAAATTTCTAATAATTCGCAGTTCATTAATCGTTGACAATACGCTCGTTACTCGGAGGCAAATAAATTGGCAAGGGAACAGGGATTTTCCTGGCTCGCAGCGTTTCAATTATACAATGATTCTCGTCTTGCAACAATCGACGCTAATTAAAACTGCTGTAGAGGCGGCGCATTTCTGCGATTCAACGTCGCAAAGCTTTGTCCGGGTAATTGGGAAATGCTAGTTGACGGGCTCGACTTTGATCGCGGATATTTATGCGAAACGAAAATGTGTAATGAACCCGGCGCGTTTTAAACGCCCGATCTCGCCCCAAATATGTAACGAACAAGTATATGGCCTACGGAAATAAATCGTCGAGAAACGATCTCGTCGTTACCGTTTGTTCCGTTGCGAACAAAATTTTCCGACGGACTAAATATCAGGCGCGGCGAGCATCTCGCGAGCGGGAACGTTTCGTAGATAATCGATACGCGAGAGAGCAGCAGGGGCAGAGTTCGAGCAGTTTCCGGTCCGCAGGAAACCGCAGGTGAAGTGGCACGGTTCCGTTTTGCCAGCCAGTAATTAATAGTTTTCCCAAGTATCGACCGCGGTCGCGAAAGTTTATAAGACCGAAGTTGTTCGAACGAAATTATAGAATCGAACGGAACGACCGATTCGTATCGTCCGGCTCGGCGGAAGAGATATCCTTATTTTATTCCGCGAAGAGGAGGATCCTTGAAAAATAAACAACTCCCGAGTAGCGGAAGGAGCATGGAGATATCAGGCTCGCGGCCAAAAATCAATAGCTACACCGAGGCTGCTGGAAAATTAACCGAGTCACCCTTCTCGCGCAATTCGACGACGCTATCCTCCAATTGAGTTTCGAGTTGCGAAAGGATCCTCTTCTTCGCCGAGAGGGACGGGGCGGCGAGGGAAATTCAGTCTGAACAGCATCGATCGTCGTCAGCGAAAAGGACCAGAAAGCAGGAGCAGGGGGGGAATCGAAAAGTCCAGGGTTTTTTCCGCGAACAACCGATCGCGTTTCCACGGACGTGCACTCGGGAGCTCGCGGAAGCGGAAAAGAGGGGTCGAATCGAGTCGTCGAATCGAGGAACGTACACCTACGTCCACAAGTTTCAGAACTCATCCGATCGCTTGTCGTCTATAAAAATTGCTAACCATCGGGATCTATCTCGAGAGCGAAAGATCACGGTACACCGTACGGTCGCAACTCGTGCCACAGAATTCGTTCAGTTATAAGTTTTCCAACGTGTCCGAGGGACTTATGAACGGGTGTGTACTTTCAGATAAATCAGCCGATGGCTGCCACGTATAGTGGATTTCTTTCCACGATCCACCATTCGGGGTGCGGCTTTTTCTACGAATGTTTTTTTCAATAATTGAGGCAGGGAAAATCCCCAAGAACGGTTTAACTCGGGCTTATCTTTGCCCTCGTAATTTCATTTATGCACGTGCTATTTCTAATATTTGCAATCAATTGCATTATGTACTCGCTTCGTCTTTGTTTTGTTCGCAGTCATTATCGCTGTATTATCATTGGCACAGAATTATTATTCTATTTGCCGCTTGCTGGCTTCGATAAAACAGCGATAACGCGGATTGCCTCTTCTATAAAATATCCTAACGTACATTACCGTTCCATTGATTAATATATTTCTCATAGAAAATTAGATAGACTTTAGGAGAAACCAGTTAATACTAGAGAATGAAATACACGATTTATGAATAGGTCATTAGGATTGGGATCGAGCTTGGTCATATGACCGGAGAGATGAATTTCCTAAAATCGTCATTCCACGCGACGTGAGTAAAAGTAGGCAGCGTAAACTGCGAGCGAGACGACAACAGAAAGATGAGAAGAGGAAACACAGATAAGAGTCGAGGCTCGCGTGGAACGAACACTTCTCAACAATTGGTGGGGATGTCTAGCGGCCATATATCCGGAGACCACTGTAATTTTACATCATTGGGAAGAAGTAGATATTTAATATGTCTTGTGCAACTCCGCTTGCGTCAAAAGAGGAACGTGACGTTTCAAAATAAGTATCGTCTCTTTTCGGAACTGCAAATGCAATCGGATCACGTTTGTAACTAACGGTACCAAAAGTTACACCATCCATAACCGAGTATAGAAATAAATCGTTTAATTAAAAGCATGAAAAAATAAAGGGAACTCCGCTCGACAATCTCGGGACGATTATTAAAAAACTTGGGGCAAACGATGCTTCGTTTCACCGAGAGGCTTACTGTCGCTGAGTCCTTTATAAATAATGCACTCAAAAAGGTAATTAAACTATTAAATCTTGACGGCAGCGGGAAGCTACTCTTATTAGCAACTTATTAATTGCACGGTACATCTTGATAGTCCAAGACGAAACGCGTTAGGAGAAACTGTGAGGATTGGCAACGGAATTTCTTATCGCAATATTTCCGCTCGGGTAAACGAATAACAGACTACCAGGAAGAACTTTTCTATGGAACGAAACATAGATGTGTAAATGAACTAATTTTTAAAAGAGTTTTTAAAGAACAGCATTGATCTCGTGTTCCACGCTTCTGTTCGTGAACAGTCCCGAAAATGAAAGTACCGATTCGCGATTAACGCGAAGAGGCTTCGCTCGCGTAATTCAAACGAATGTTCGTTCCTCTCTTCGACGTAACCGAGTACACACCTACGTATTTATAAAGTTCATCGAGGCGATGCGATTACAAGCCCGTTCGCGCATCACGCGAGCCCATTTACCTACTTCTGTGCCGGCCACGCAACAGGCTCTCTCTCTCTCCCGACACCTTGCCGAAGGATATAAGAGAGCACCGGGGTAGGTACTAACGCTAATTAAAATTCGCCACTTATTTCGCCCTGACCCGTCACGCGACAAGCCCATTCCGCGCGTGCGAATCGATGGAATCCTCGCGATCCCGTCCTCGCCCTACTGTTTATCGTGTTTCGATCAGAACTTTCCCCTTTCGTGGAGATTCCTTCGAGGTGGGAATGGTTTTACCGAATCGCGCCCAGATACGATAAGCTCCTAATGGGATTTCTCGGGGAGTAAATATACTCCGTGATTTAGGGTCGAAACGTACTTGAAAAGACGGTAGCGAGCGAGAATCGAAATAAAAAGGGAAAAAAGAGTTGAATAATAGAAAGATTATCCGACGATTATTTTCAGTAATCTAAATAAAAGATTAATAAAGAAAAGAACTATCTATCCGCGATTGACCGGTTCCACCCCCCAAGGTAAATCATCGTTCACCGAAATGGTAGCTGGCGATGGTTTCGCAGTCGTGCGTACACGGGAGGAACTTCCGTAATCAGTCGGCGCTGCCGTGTTAGAAGTTAGGCTAATTAGTATTCCGCGCGGCGGTACCGCGGGACGCTTTAGGTAAAGGAAAGTTTAGCTTCCTTAACGACGACGCCGTAGCCCCGGAGGCCGGGGGCACGAAATCCGCAATTACGCTCGCGAGCGCGCGTGTCAATCCTCCGTGCACTTTATTGCACGCGATACAAAGAGAGCGAGGGCATAATAACGTAAAGTATGCAGTTTAATTAGGGCCCTGCGCCGGCGCGCGTTCTCATCAAGTAATTTGCATGTAAACCGTTCCTCGTTTGGAGCAGTCCCGGGCTCGGGGCTCTCGCTCGCCTCTAGACGCAGACCCTCGAACGGCCGCGTAATTTCGAGTGCGCGAATAAATAGCCGTGGGAGGATTGAATCGGTAAAACGAATTACTGTCCGCGGCGAGAAGTTCCCGCACGTCAGCGAAATTGCATAAAAAATATAACCGCGTGAAATTCACGAGCGGACGATCGTGTCGGACGAAACAGGAAATACTTCGCGGTTGTTTACTCCGTGTCGGAGCGAAATGTCATGCGAGTAATTAACGCGCGACGTTCCTCGTTCTATCTGCGATTCGATCACGTTCCATCTCGAGATCATTTCGAGCATTATTTTCTTACAAATTTCAACTTTACGCTTGACACGAACTCCGTGTATCCCCGCGCGATTTTTTACCGGCTTTACAGTTACGACACGGATATACGCTATCTCGTAACGCATCGCTGTCTCGGTTACAGCGAGGAGGAACGCGTGGTGCGCGATAAATACACAGCTTTGCATCGCGACAATGTAACAAAACAATTACATAACAGATGGCATGGAACGGGGAGATACGAAGCGAGAGAGCCGGAAATTTAACGTCAGCACCGATGATACGGAACGCGGCTCCCGTATCGCGGGGCCGTATCTCTAAGTACGTAGCTCTCGATGCTTAACGCGGGCTTTCTTTTTTTACGCAGATGCAACAGGGGTTCTCAAAACGAATCGGCGAGCCTATCGAGATTCGTGCGAAGACAAACCGCCTTCTGCCTAAACAAACACTTTAACTCTTCTTTTACGCGCAATAAAACAGACATTAACTGCGTTTCCGAACGTATGTTCGCAGGTACTAAACTCCTGACCGGCTCCTGCCGACAAAACCTATGCTAAAACAAGCGGAAAGAACGAAAGAGAAAATATAATTGTTATCGTTGAGACGCTTACCTTCTCTCGCTTTGAGGTACACGGTATTCGCCACGATGTTCTCCAACTCCATCAATTCCAGCTTGAGCGAGTTTACGCGACCTAGTCGACGGTAAGAAGCGACGGCCGATGTGGCGACGAGCAAGAAGGGGAAGAGCCCCGAGCGGAAGTCCGGACTGTACGCGCGGTAGGTTTCCGGGGTTGATCACCCTGTCGGGCACCGGCAGACCGGCTCCCATCTGCGGCCCCAGGACACCACCAAACACGATCGGTCCCCCTTCGCCGAGGACCAAGGACAACGGCGGGAAAGACGGCTCCGGGCGAGTAGTCTCTCGAGTACGAGGTTCGAGGTCGCCCGCGGGAACCACCGCGGATATCGGTTTGGCTCGGGACGAGTTCGTTGGCCCTGTTCGCCGGTCAAAAACCGACGTATTCTCCAACGAGGTGCGCGTGCGTGCACGCGTATTCCGATTAAGCTCGCAACAGTTCACGCGAGACCAGACTCTCCGCTCGTAGCGTCGATTTTCTACATCCGTACCGCGGGATTCCAAGATCGTATCTCCAGCTTCCTGAGGGACGACTCTCGCGTCACCGAGTATCCGTTCCGCGATGTTTACAACGGCGCGTTTCTGCACCGTGGGCAATCCTCGTCGAGAAGAAGTTTCATGGGGATGTTCCAGTCGGTTAGCCGCACGAGACTGGACATTCGGAATGCGCGTTCTCGTTTTACGTGAGCTCCTTAAAGATGCGACCGGATAGGCAAGAGGAGAACCAGTCGGCGGAACGTTGTCCCTTTAACGAAAGAGTCGAATATTAGCCGGGGGTATCGGCGTGCGTTAACGATCCGGCTTCGATCGTTCGCAGCTTCTAGCGGCGCGCCATCGTAAAAATGTCACGCGCGTTCCGTGGATCCGCGTACACGACACTCGTGCGTGCACGTAGCGCAGCGCCTTTCACTTTAACGCGGGAGATGCCTGCGCATCCGCTAGATCCCTCTTCGCGAGATCGTGCCTTCGATCGTCGCCGATTCGCGGACTGAACACCCACAGCCGCGTATCTCTCTCTCCCTCTCTGCTCGCTATCGGATCTCGCTCGTCCGTACCTTGGAAATACGGCGCGCGTCAGGCGCCGATGGATGCAGGAGGGATTCGAGCGACGAATCTTAGAAAGTTTGACGATCCCTCTCGACGATGACCTTTCTATGCGAACCGTTCGACGTATTCTTCTTCGCGCCGATCCCCGATCTACGTCCTGGAACGAGATTCCAGATTGGCCGTGTTATTAACGTGAAAGGATTCACGGGTAACAGCGGCGTAGCGAATCACCGCCGCGTTCTTTTCTTATTCTTCTAACAACGGTACGAAATTCTCATCGATGGGTCACGGTCAACGATCGAAGGACAGATCGCTACGCGGCATTCGCTACGCCGTTGATCCTTCGGAATTGGAACGAGATGTATCGTAACCCGCTGTTATAAAATTGCGAAACTACAATTTACATTCGGCCGTTTCGCAATTCCTGCCGCTTCTAATCGTATCGCGGAATCGGTGTTCGCCGAAGGGTTCGACTCCTCGCGATGTTACAATGGAACGCGACACCTGTTTCTCTCTACCGGCTTCGCTTCGAATTCGAATTCTATGGGAACCTGCGGCGCGTCGATGAGAGAATGCGTGATAAACATCTGGGAACGTTTACGCCGTTCTCTCCGCGCGAGTGAATTCGAAAAATCGGCATGCTCCTCGCGCGAGAGGACTGTGCATCGGCGCACGTGCGTGAGGCTATTTGAAATTTCACCGTCGAGGTGCTCGGATATATTTAAAAGCGTACCATAGAACCCGCCGCTGCCCGCTTGTATTCGCGTATCGTATCGCGCTCTCTTATCATCTAATGACACGGTGGCCGTGGTAATGACACAAGTTTGGCACGCAACGGTGATACGAAACAAACGCGTATCGGGCTCGAGATGTATTCAATTGCAAGATACGAGAGCTGCTATTTCGTCGCTTAACGCGACGAGAGAATCCGTTCCCGAAATTTCGTTATCCAGGATAATTCGACACGATTCGATAACGAATGCAGCCGGCGGATAGAATTCGAGCGGAATTAGATTGAGACCGGGCAGATACTCGTCAAAACGGATCTTACGGGTTGCCGCGTTACACCGGTAAATCCTATTAAACTGCGACAGCTAACGAATGGGTAACCCGAGACGGGCTCTAAATTAAGTAACGGACGAAAAAAGGGGTGAGGTGGAGAGTGGGCGGGATTTGGCCGCGGAAGAACGACGAGGATCGTTAAAGGTTTTCAAACACGTTCTCTCGATTACGCGATTCCGATGCCGCGGAAACCGGATTAGGAAGCGGCCAGCGTCGACGATAACGAGCGAGGGAAAAAAAGGATGCTAACGATAATAATAATAATAATAACAATAACGTCGCCACGGAGGAAACGACGACGATAATGGCTGTTTTCCCGGTTTAGCTATCTTCTCCGGTCGATAAAAATCGTACGCGCTTCTGCGATACTTCTATTTTTTTTCCCAGCTTTCCATCGCGACTCGGGCGACATTCCAGATTTGACGTAAAACAAAATTCGATTGAAATTCTTTCGTACGTTCGATTTAAAATCCGTGTAACACCGATCGCATTAATCACCGGACGGACTGGATGACTCCGGTTTGTTGTTCGAACACGGGCATCCTCGAGTCTCCGCGAGGAAAGAGGAAAATCGCCACCGGTATTTCCAGTCGCGCGTCGTTTCATAAATAATTATCCAAGTTTCCTCCGCCTGGAGATTCGCGTCTTCTCGAAACGATGCTTATCTCCTCGAAAAGGATATCCTGCGCGCGTTCAAATACTCGAACGCTCGTATGAATTAACAGGCGTTGAAGAGGAAAAATAAAATGGTCGCCGCGACGCGAGGTTGAAAAACGGAGCGGAATACGAGAAACGGTTGTACCGATGGCGGATATTTGTTTCCATCGAGTGACTCACGATGGATTATGCGCGGAAATAGAAACTACCGATATAATCGATCAATCGCGGTGGCCCCCGGTTGCACGTACGTACGCGTTATGTACACGGGGAACATTGATATCCGTTAAAAGCATCCGCGACGCGTCAGTCAGTAATGCGTTTCGTACGTAACGAACGGTATACCGCCGGCGTAACTGGCGGAGGGTGATAAACGAAGACAGCTGTAGCCGAGAGGATAGCAACAGCGGGTACAATAGTCGTCATACAAGAGTTAGTAAAGCGAAGAGGAGTCATTCGAAATTGCATTCGTTTACGAGTCTGAAATAACGATAACTAAAACGGAAAGGAAGAATACAATAGAGTTGGAATTAAGAGACTCTACGCGATCGCTGTGCATCGGATAAAACATTAACTAGCAGGAAGTACGCAACGGAGTTCTCGATAATACGGAAACGGGGTTCTTTCGAACGTGAATCCAACTTCCCATCGTGGATACTTCTTTTATGAGATACTTGGTCGGATCTTACAATGGGAAACGATCGTTTCGGTAATCACCGGAACGAAATGACCCCGCTGCATTCTGGGAAACAGCTTCGACCCATTCTCGAGAGACGACACGAACATTTACCTTTATGCTCGGATCGAGTGTCGCGTCGCGCTCTCCTCGGGGGACATCGTCGATTCAACGACGTCAACGAATATTACGCCGCGTATCAACGATTCTCGATATGTACTTTCATCCCGTTCCACGGTCTTACGGCCGTGCCTTCGCGAGCGCGCATGATTTAACGGAAAATTTCAATCACGAATTACCATTGTCAAGATGCAAATAGGGTTACCTATATTTGCCGGCTACTCGCGTCACAGAATTTTCAGAGGTAAACATCGGAACGATTGCCATCGAGGGGCTCGCGATGAAACGTCAAGAATCCTCGTTACCTCACGACCGGGAAAGCACGCGTGCCGGCAATCTCAGGGTCGCCTATTTTCCGGGAACAACGTATACGATATTCGAGATAATCATAACTCCCACGGTAACGTTCGACTAGATATATGCCCGTGTCAGTAACAAATAAAAAGTGAAAACCCATACCCAGGATACAAAATTTGTCCCCGCAGTCTGGCAACAGTAGCGATAACGAGAGTAGTCGCGGAGAGCTCGCGGATGAAAGGGGACGATCGAATGAGAGAACGCCGCGGCGATGGCTGCGCGGGCGAGTTCATTCATTCATTCAGGACGAAGAAACTTTTGTCCGCGAATATCGTATCGCACCGTCGAACGACAGACGCGCGTGTACCCACGGCGCGGGTGCACAAAATACTTCTTGTACGGGCGCATCGAGCCGAGGAATCAAACGCAGGGTGGAAAGCTGGCCCTTTGTCCGTCGCAGACTGGAAACACTTATCGCCAACCGCGTTTTGCGCGAGCAGCTTTAATTCGACACCATCGGCGGCATTGCCGCTGCTGCTGCTGCGTGCGTCTTCCCTCCTCCGGCGGCGATGAAAGCGTGTAGGGCCGGTGGGACGATGACTTCGCGGTAGTAAAAGGGAGCACCTGTTCGACCGTGAACTTGCTAATACGTATTTCGGCTTGATAAGAAATACTCGCGTGGGATGCTCGAAAGCCCGCCTAAATATTTTCGCACTCGGAACGTGACTCCGGTACGTGCAATCGCGAGAGGCCGGCTCTCGAAGTTCTGTCACGCGAGGCAGGAACACGCGAGCCACGAGACCGAGGAGTTGCCGACGGGAATATCGTGTCCACCCTGAACAGGGCTCGCTCGTTCTTCGTTCTCTCTGGAATAAAAAAATAGAATGGAATCCGGGAGGGAAACGAGGGACGCCGTTACCGATGGAGCAGTGTCGTCGTGTTCCTCGCACGTCACGGGCACGAGTAAGCAGCGGCGCGGGGTACATCGTCCCGGTGAAACGCGAGACGGGCGTAAACGATCCCGCGACGCTATACACACGGGAGTAAATTCGCCGGGTTGCGAAGCCACGAGAGAGAGAGAGAGAGAGAGAGGCGTACACACGGTTTCGGTACACCTAAGTGGGTGTAACGTAACGCACGCATACACGCGTGCACAGACACACACCGACAGTGGAGCACCGCGCGGTCGTAACAGCGACACGAAGAAAGCGCAATGGCCGACCGCTGCACCTCCGCTGGTAGCTTCGATCTTCGTCGGCCACGAGGACGTTTCACTCGTTCGTTACGTGTAGCTCGGGCATCGACACACGCGCTTCGCACGTCTCGCTCTGGCCGCCGCGACCGCTTCGACCGGCGCGTACGATTTTTCCGTTTCACGTTGAACGCAGCCAGGGACGGTTCGCACTGTCCGATCGTATGAACCCGCTGCCACTCTCGCACCAGACCGCCGCGCACCGTCCCGTCCGCTGGATAAAAACCGACTGACTGGCATGCTGCTCCGATTCGAGCGGCGGCGATGCATCGCCACGGATGAAGAGGTTAGGTGGAGGGGACGCGACGCGCTCGGGACAAACGGGAGGACGAAACGCTGCGGCACGGCGACGGTGCGACGGAGACGAGGATAGACGCGCGGACTACTCCGATTGGGCGTGGTAGAGTCTCTAGGTTCGTCTTCGGATACCGACCGTGGGTGCGATCGTCGCCGTGACCGTCGCCACTTTACCCAGCGCGGCAAATTTCAATAAAATTGCTCGCTTCGAACGCGAACCTAATACGCCCTGATCACGATTAATAATTCGCGATGCGTAACTACGTATCGAATATAAGGAAAACATGTATTTACAGAATGTAATCAAGATAATCTTGATGCAATTATTAAATATCAAGAGATGCATTAAACAGCCTCTGAGATTCATGATTTTAATAATTACCCGTTTCGTAAATGTGTTCGTTATTAAAGATCACCACCGAGGAGAGATTAGTAAAGAGTGACAGCGCCTGTGTTATAACGCGGCAGGCAAAACGGGCCTGAGGGGGCCTGGCGCCGTAGAACAGATCTCTGAAGTCTCACAGCATGACTACTTTGGCACATATTTTTATTCGTTTATTAATCAGAATTTAACTATTTTTTTGATACGTTCATACATATCTCTACTATAGTACGTTCTAGCATCTCTTTCTATGATCGCTTTCTGTTATCGCTTGTGCACAGATTCCTACCATGTTTTTTTCTGTCGCAAGGTCCCATAAGACTGGCACTCTTTACGAATCTTTCCTCGGTGCTAATATCCCGTAACCGCGTTTAATAATTCGCGATGGGTAATTCCGTATAGAATATAGGGAAAACATGTATTTAAAAAGTATAATAAAGATAATTTAGATGCAATTATTAAATATCAAGACATGCATTGAACAGTCTATGAGTTTCATGATTTTAACCCTTTGAGCGCTGCGTTGTCCGACGTTAAACGTGCACCGTGAGCTGGTCACGTTTTACAAAAATGCCTATGAGCTACGTACTTTTTAAAAATTGAGCAGACTGAAATTTCATTGCAAAGTATATTGATTGCAACTGAAATAAATTATGTATTGACCTCAAGAGCCTTAATGACCATTCATTTCATTAAGCAACACAAGCAACATGAACGACATGACAGTAGTGTGTAACAACGCATATATGGGTTCATAGCGCTGAAAGGGTTAATAATTATCCGTTTCATAAATGTGTTCGTTGTTAAAGATCACGATGCAAAGAAGTAACACTGTAATAATGAGCCAATAAGATTTAATAAAGATAATCGCGATAATTATCGAATAAACGTGTTTTATCCGCGTTGCGATCATTCTATTTTTACGAAGATTACATGGTAGGCGATAAAAAAAGGAAATTGCGGATGCACTTTGCGCAAGAAGCAACGAGTCATCGCGGCCGTTCCACCTTTCGGAAATGAACGCCGAGTTCGATGGATCTATTCAGGATCGAGGCGTCGAGGAAGAAATAACCGAATCGAACCGTAATACGCCTTCACGTCGGGACGTTGAATGTCCCATGACGCAGCGTAGCCAGAGTTGCATAAAGATTCGCGCGGAACACTCGCTAAAATTATCCATCGCGGGGAAAAGAAAGAAATGGTCAAGCCGGACCGAACGAGGCGTGCAACATCTCGAGTATCAATCGTGTACGTCGTTAATGGTTGCGGTTGCGGTTACGAGGAATCGCGAGATGCTATAATTTATCCCGAGCCTCGTACTACCAGCGATGCGGCGCGCTACGCGATTTACGATGCCTATTGTCGCCGCCTAAACAAAAACCCATCTACGTTTCCCCGCGATCGATCACACCGCTCCCCGTACCGCCGCAATTTTGTAACTTCGCCACGAGAAAATTTCATCCCGGCGAACCGCTCGCACCGAGACGCGCAAGAAGAAGCTCGTAAAAATATTCGATAAAAAATTTCGATGACACGAACCGTAAAATTTTATATTATCCCGTAGCGTCGAGTCAGGGGAACCCGATACGTGATCGTTTCCC